>CM077243.1:27846578-28399078 GCA_039654775.1 Spinibarbus caldwelli
ACTCTTCCTCCAGACTCTAAGACCTTGGTTTCCAAACGAAATACAAAACTTGCTCTCATCTGAAAAGAGGACTTTGGACCACTGGGCAACAGTCCAGTTCTTCTTCTCTTTAGCCCAGGTAAGACGCCTCTGACGTTGTCTGTGGTTCAGGAGTGGCTTAACAAGAGGAATATGACAACTGTAGCCAAATTCCTTGACACGTCTGTGTGTGGTGGCTCTTGATGCCTTGACCCCAGCCTCAGTCCATTCCTTGTGAAGTTCACCCAAATTCTTGAATGGATTTTGCTTGACAATCCTCATAAGGCTGCGGTTCTCCCGGTTGGTTGTGCATCTTTTTCTTCCACACTTTTTCCTTCTACTCAATTTTCTGTTAACATGCTTGGATACAGCACTCTGTGAACAGCCAGCTTCTTTGGCAATGAATGTTTGTGGCTTACCCTCCTTGTGAAGGGTGTCAATGATTCTCTTCTGGACAACTGTCAGATCAGCAGTCTTCCCCATGATTGTGTAGCCTAGTGAACCAAACTGAGAGACCATTTTGAAGGCTCAGGAAACCTTTGCAGGTGTTTTGAGTTGATTAGCTGATTGGCATGTCACCATATTCTAATTTGTTGAGATAGTGAATTGGTGGGTTTTTGTTAAATGTGAGCCAAAATCATCACAATTAAAAGAATCAAAGACTTAAACTACTTCAGTCTGTGTGGATTAAATTTATTTAATACACGAATTTCACAATTTGAGTTGAATTACTGAAATAAATGAACTTTTCAACGACATTCTAATTTATTGAGATGCACCTGTATATACAGATAGATAGATAGAAATTAGATATAGATAGACAGACAGACAGACAGACAGACAAACAGACAGATAGATAGATAGATAGATAGATAGATAGATACAAAGTATAACAATATATACAACAATACAAAGTATAAAGGACATACAGCCTAAAATATGTCCCAAAATAAGGCCTGTGTTTCAGCTGATTAAAAAACTGATTAGGGATTTGTTACAACTGACTTCAAATGAAATGCTAATGCACTGACAGCTTCTCAGAAATGTCTAGCATCAAGGAATCCTCCCTACAGATTTACTTCATACATGTGGTTCAAGCGGTTGCCAGAGTGACTGCTGTCAGAGGAAGGCTGGCGGTGGTCTGTGTCACAGTGTGAAGGAAGAAAATGTCCTCACAGTGAAACTGACGGCAATTGCATGGCCAATAAAATCTAGGCCCATTGACGTGTGAAAAACTGGGCAGGCAGGAATGCTCAAACAACAATCCTCACACACACACACACACACACACACAGTGCTCCCTCTCTGTTCCTCTGACTAGCTATCAAACCAGAAATGCGGTGTAAAATACTATATAACCTTCGAAGTTTAAGTTCTATTGAAACTTTTCTTAAACTTTCAGGCATAGCTTTGTCAAAGCAACATCCAAAGTTTGTTCTGAAGAACTTTTCTTTTCTAGTTCTAACAGAGAGAAACTGTGTGTGTGGAATGCATATAAAGTTAGACATTTAGATTTAATGTAGCAAAAAAACAAAAAAACAAATTCACTCCACAAACACACATTCCTCTCTCGTCTCATGGAGTTTGTTGCAGAGTAGTGAAGCGGTGAGCCTCGTCCTCCTGGTTCAGCACCTGTGCGCTGCTCGTGGCCAAGTGAAGGGGTCAGGACACGCTTAGAGGATCAGATTATTTCTGCTGCCCAGTTCCACTTAGCTACTTTAGTGTCACAGGAATACTGCCCATCTGCCCGTCTCTCTCTACCTATCATTCTTGGGCAGTGAGCAGCCTTTAAGAGCTCCCTCATGTACTGTAAGTCCAAGCGTGAACAAATTTACAGTCGAAAAAAGCTACATTGAAATGGATGTGGTTGCTAGGGTAGTTTCTCTATTATACTCTCTAGATATGGCCCTCCTTCAGTATAGGTCTATGGTTCTTTTTTTCACCAGTTTTAAAGGAATAGTTCACCCAAAAACGAAAATTAATTGTCATTAATTATTCACCCTAATGTCGTCCCAAACCCGTAAGATCTTTGTTCATCTTCGTAACATAAATTAAGATATTTTTGATGAAATCCGAGAGCTCTCTGACCCGCATAGATAGAAACGCAACTGAAATGTTCCTAGACCCAGAAACGTAGTAAGGACTAGGCCTGAACGATTAATTGCATTTGCGATAATATCGCGATATGAAAAAAAAAACGCGATCTTTCAACCGCAGAGGCTGCGATTACACTCTGTCACGTGACACGCGAGAGTAAAGAGGTGTGTTCGACTTGAAGATCGATCGGTGTATGGCATCAAAGTACGGAGAGAGAAAGCATAAGGAGACGTCTGCTCTCTTATAGCTATCGCAGTACTTTGATGACACACAGCGATCGGTCTAGCAGCGCTGCTTCAAGTCGAACACATCTAAGCAGTCTTCAGAGGAAGTGTCAAGTTGGCACGCTACAGTGTTGCCAAGTCCGCGGTTTGCCTCCAAAAACGTGATATTTAGCCCCTGAAATGCGAATCTTACCAGGGAAACCCCTCCAAAAAAACATATATTTTACCCTCCGGAATGCAATTTTTATTGCTGGACCCCCTCAAAACGCGATTGGGCTAGTTTTGAGTAGCAATTGGGCGGGTTTTGTTGTGAAAACCTGGCAATCGTGGCTCACTACATGCGGAAATGTTTGAAAGCTGGGAACATTTCAGTTACATTGCTCTCTTTGGAGGGTCAGAAAGCTCTCAGATTTCATCAAAAATATCTTAATTTGTGTTCCAAAGATGAAGGAAAGTCTTGCAAGCTTGGAACAACATTAGGGTGAGTATAGAATTTTCATTTTTGGGTGAACTATCCCTTTAACACCCAGCAGATGAAAATCGTTTGATTGCTTAGAACAGAAATAGCACAAAACACACAATTTAAGGTATCATTTACTTTCTAGGTAAAAACAGTGCAGACTGAATTATGTGCCAAAATTTAATAGTGTTTTGGGTTTGTTCAAATCCCTAAACTTAAAGGTATGGTCACATTTACCGCTGTTCTGCTAATTTTTGCGAGCAAAATCCAGTCGTTTCATTACTATTCCCAACGTGATTGGGAATTTCACATTAAGGACAAAAGATTTCCACAGTCAACAGGTTCAAGTTGTTCACATGGATTCACCACAATGACCAACAGAAAGCTGATTGGTTTTGCTTCTGTGCGAACTGTACTTCATACATCACTACACTGCTGACAATAAAAAACAGCTTTTGTGCCTGCAAAATAATTATAAAATGCTTGCATTTTTTTCTTAGTTTCTTGACAGAATGTTTTCCTTATTCGTAATGAGCAACATCTTCAATCAGTTACACCTACAATATTCTACCTACAGTATATAATCACTTCTCTCATTAGTTACATCACTCATTCTGATCACGCGCCTATTTTTGGCCCACTTTCTCACCTTGCCAAGGATTTAACCACCTGCCTCTAAACCTGCAGCCAGACAACGATGACAAATTGCATGCATGGTTTAATTAACAGGTAATCAGCCTACACTAGTAGATGCTCATGCAGCAGGGTTCCAGGGAAGAGCAGAACAAGCTGCTAATTTGTTTTAGGTACCCTGGGCACAGCACTACCGAAAGTGCTCAGGTCTTTAGCTTCTAGCGTGATTTAGCATTTGGCCTCGTAGTTAAATTCCAGGATATGCTTCATGAAACACTTATACACAAACACTAAAATGATGATATCACAAGTACACAAGTGAAAATTTTTCTTTAAATGAAAGGTCAGCAGGCTGGGATAGTGCACATAATAATATAAAATTCAGATGCCATCTAAAAGAAATGTGTGATTTCTATAGTTTGCAGAATCTATTATAACTAAAATAATTATATTAAAATTGATTCATTCATGAGATGTCTTTTGAAAGAATTTAAATTATAAAAAAAAAAAAAAAAAAAAAAATGGGGTGATCTGTAATTAGTGGGGAAATTATTAGTTTTACTGATCAATGGAACAATAATAAAAATTCTAAAATTCCACAGACTTTTAATGAAATTTTATCCATCCATCCGTCTGTGTATGATTAATACTATATTTCATTCAAACGTCAATTGCTTTTTTTAATTTAAGGCTTTGCCAAGACAATTTGTTTTGAAAAACATTTTCCCCCAGTTACTTTCAGTTCCACTAAAAAAAAAAAAAAAATAAAAAAAAATAAATAAATAAATAAATATATATATATATATACCATCTTTAACATGTAATCTGCTGAACATAAACAAACTAAAAAACTGAAGTCTCTAAGTAAGTGTAAGACAAACATTTTAACAAAGAGATAAAAACAGTTCTTGAGATTAGTTTCAAACAATAATCATTTTTTTTTAAGATAATTGACAGTCTATCACTTACCATGTCATGGCCAAAAATTGCAAAATGCAGAAGATGATCGCCAGACCCTTTTTGTTCCACTACCGGGCAACAAAGAGAAATAAAATATGAATAATGTACATTTTCTCAAGTGAACAGTCAACCGAATATCAGCAATAATCCTGTTATGTAGGAAGCTTACCCAAAACACTGCACATAATGTCAACACAAGGAATAGCTGGGGGAAAAGGACACACAGGTTAAGAAACCGTGATCAAATAACCATGGCATAGCAAAAGATTTTTCATAGAGGTTTACGCTTGTATGTATATATGTGGAAACAATGAATCTATTAACAGCTGGTGAGATAAAGAATCTGGGATTACTCCAGATAATACGATATTAGTGAGTCAAACACCTATTATTCTCTTTATAGTTGGCAGTAATCCAGAATAATTAAATAGCTTTAATGTTAAGCGCTTTATATTTTGAATCTTTAATGAGAAATGCAATCAAAAACAACATCATAAGAAGGTGCCCATCATACTTCTGCACAGAAATATGTAGCAATCATTTGATAGTCTGGTTACAACAAGCTTCATATTGTGTTGTGCTTGAGCAACTGTGAACAGATTCAGACCAAAAACAGATTATATGGGAAAGTGTCACACAGAGCCGCTGTGATTTTTCTGGATTACTACAGAAGTCCTTTGAATCTCTTAATGCCTCATAGTCCCTTTAAAAGCCTCCAGATTTGTAACTGTAAAAGGCTAAGGCATTCCTTCTGCCCTGCTAGCCTACATGTGCATATCTGTAATGTCATAGGCAAACTATATACTAGTTTCATGATCTCATATCACACAGTGTCTTACTTGCATTATTTTAACTCAATAATATATCTATATTCTCTATTCTGTAATCACTATTCTGTGTCTGTTTATTTGATGTCAAAATATGCTGTGATATTCATATATATACAGGTGCATCTCAATAAATTAGAATGTCGTGGAAAAGTTCATTTATTTCAGTAATTCAACTCAAATTGTGAAATTCGTGTATTAAATAAATTCAATGCACACAGACTAAAGTAGTTTAAGTCTTTGGTTCTTTTAATTGTGATGATTTTGGCTCACATTTAACAAAAACCCACCAATTCACTCTCTCAACAAATTAGAATACTTCATAAGACCAATAAAAAACAAAAAAAAAAACAAACATTTTTAGTGAATTGTTGGCCTTCTGGAAAATATGTTCATTTACTGTATATGTACTCAATACTTGGTAGGGGCTCCTTTTGCTTTAATTACTGCCTCAATTCGGCGTGGCATGGAGGTGATCAGTCTGTGGCACTGCTGAGGTGGTATGGAAGCCCAGGTTTCTTTGACAGTGGCCTTCAGCTCATCTGCATTTTTTGGTCTCTTGTTTCTCATTTTCCTCTTGACAATACCCCATAAATTCTCTATGGGGTTCAGGTCTGGTGAGTTTGCTGGCCAGTCAAGCACACCAACACCATGGTCATTTAACCAACTTTTGGTGTTTTTGGCAGTGTGGGCAGGTGCCAAATCCTGCTGGAAAATGAAATCAGCATCTTTAAAAAGCTGGTCAGCAGAAGGAAGCATGAAGTGCTCCAAAATTTCTTGGTAAACGGGTGCATTGACTTTGGTTTTCAAAAAACACAATGGACCAACACCAGCAAATGACATTGCACTCTAAATCATCACAGACTGTGGAAACTTAACACTGGACTTCAAGCAACTTGGGCTATGAGCTTCTCCACCCTTCCTCCAGACTCTAGGACCTTGGTTTCCAAATGAAATACAAAACTTGCTCTCATCTGAAAAGAGGACTTTGGACCACTGGACAACAGTCCAGTTCTTCTTCTCCTTAGCCCAGGTAAGAAGCCTCTGACGTTGTCTGTGGTTCAGGAGTGGCTTAACAAGAGGAATACGACAACTGTAGCCAAATTCCTTGACACGTCTGTGTGTGGTGGCTCTTGATGCCTTGACCCCAGCCTCAGTCCATTCCTTGTGAAGTTCACCCAAATTCTTGAATGGATTTTGCTTGACAATCCTCATAAGGCTGCGGTTCTCTCGGTTGGTTGTGCATCTTTTTCTTCCACACTTTTTCCTTCCACTCAACTTTCTGTTAACATGCTTGGATACAGCACTCTGTGAACAGCCAGCTTCTTTGGCAATGAATGTTTGTGGCTTACCCTCCTTGTGAAGGGTGTCAATGATTATCTTCTGGACAACTGTCAGATCAGCAGTCTTCCCCATGATTGTGTAGCCTAGTGAACCAATCTGAGAGACCATTTTGAAGGCTCAGGAAACCTTTGCAGGTGTTTTGAGTTGATTAGCTGATTGGCATGTCACCATATTCTAATTTGTTGAGATAGTGAATTGGTGTGTTTTTGTTAAATGTGAGCCCAAATCATCACAATTAAAAGAACCAAAGACTTAAACTACTTCAGTCTGTGTGCACTGAATTTATTTAATACACGAGTTTCACAATTTGAGTTGAATTACTGAAATAAATGAATTTTTCAACGACATTCTAATTTATTGAGATGCACCTGTATGTATATATATATATATATATATATTATATATATATATATATATATATATATATATATATTTTTTTTTTTTATTTATTTATATACACATACACACATACATACATACATGTACAACAGTTCAACTACTTAGAAAATAAGACGCCTGACACAACAGTAAATTCAATTTAGTGCTCATTATATAGAAATATTTATTTTATTTATTTTTATTTTTTATTTTTTTTTTTTTAACTAAAACGTCTTGTAAAATGTTTTGTTTGAAAAGTATGCTTGTCCATTATTATTTTCTTAAATACACTTGGTTTGACATTTTGTTATCTAATATAATGAGAAGGTAAAAAGAACATCTAATGAGGAGAATATCTAATAAGGATGAGTCAACTGTTCTGCTACGAGGTTAAATTTGCCTTTCCAAAATGTCTTTTCTCATTAGCTCTCCAGTGCTGATGCAGTGTGGTGGGCCAGAGGCTTTCTTACCAGCACGATAATGGTGGCTATAAGCCTGGTGGGCTCAAACATTCGCTTCAGCTGTTTGAGTGGGCCCATCAGGAAACAGGTGCTGTGAAGAACACAGAATGAGATGAATTCACAAGGCACATGTATCCATCACTCACAGTAACACCAAAGTTGCTCATTAGGTGCATTAATCAGTCATTAAGCATCATTAAGCAAAAGAATATGTTGATAATATTCCCATTTTTATGCATTTTCTTATTTCTATACAGATTCCAACTGTAGGTGAAAAACTACAATATTATAGTACACAGAAAAAGAATATGCACAGTTGTATGCACTGTTACATGTAAACAGAATTAAAGGGTTACTACACCTCAAAATGAAAAATTTGTCTGTAATTACTCACCCTCATGTTGCTCCAAACCCGTAAGACTTCTGTTCATCTTCGGAACACAAATTAAGATATTTTTGATGCATTCCGAGAGCTGTCTGATCCTCCCATAGACAGCAATGTAATTAACACGATCAACGTCTAGAAACGTAGCAAGGAGATCCTCTTTTCATGTGACATCAGGGGTTCAATCGTAATTTTATGAAGTTACGAGAATACTTTTTGTATGCAACTAAAAAATAAAGACTTCAATTCGACAATTTGTCTCCTCTGCGTCACTGTAGCACCATTTTGGAGAGTATCCACTGAACTCAAACAGCATACGCTTTTCTGTATCAGCCGCACCACATGGATACGTTTTCTACATCGTTTATGCTTTGATTTGAACGAAAACGTACTCTGTTACTATCGTAACCTCGGTTCCCTGAGATATGGAACAAGTACTGCGTCTGTAAGAGGCTTGTATGGGAAAAACTCTTTTCTTCTCTTCAACTGAAGCCTTTTCAATCACGCAGTGAAACTGCACGTCCATTGGTTCGTGCAGTGCTATAAAATCGAACCAACGGCTCGGCCTATGGCTACGCAGCCCGCTATAGCGCCGCCGCATCTCAGTTTTTTTCAAATGAAGTGACTGAGGCGTGCAGCTCATAGCACGGCCAGGAACGCAGTACTCGTTCCCATATCTCAGGAAACCGAGGTTACGATAGTAACCGAGTACGTTCCCTTTCGATATTTCCACTCGTACTGCGTCTGTAAGACGCTTGTATGGGAACCAATACAATCACGCCGTGCTATGATGGGGAATGACTCAAACCATAACTCACGTGGGAGTAAGACCCAGGGGAGTTAATAAAATACACCAAGCACAGGCTGAGCCATCAGGGTCATCTGTGGCCTGGGTGTCGTCCCGTATAGTTGTCCATATAATATGGATCATCCAAGTGAAGGAGGGACTTCAACAATGTTGGTCAAGTGAACCCATAAGACTGCTTAACTAGCCGGAGGCAGCGAGCTAAGCAGAAAGGACTCTGGCCTGCAAGGCAGGGACGTCCAGGTTGTAAAACCTTACAAATGTGGACGGCGAGGACCAGGCGGCCGCCTCACAAATTTCCGAGATGGACACCCCGCTGGACCATGCCCAGAAAGAGGTAATGCCTTTGGTGGAATGGGCTCTGACTCTAATGGGGCACTGCAAGCCCAAGGAGGAGTATGCTAGGGTGATAGCATCCACTAACCACCTGGAAATGCTTTGCTTCGTAACAGGGCGACCATTAACCCGGTTACCGAAGCTGACAAAAAGCTGTTCTGATCTCCTGTATGAGGCAGAACGCTCGATATATACCCTCAGGTCCCTGACAGGGCAGAGAAGGGAAAATTCCTGGTCATCCGTCGAAGGGGAAAGCACGGCAAGCGCTATGACCTGGGCTCTGAACGGAGTGGAGAGCACCTTAGGTACATAACCCAGCCTTGGTTTCAGGACGACCTTGGAGTCGTTAGGCCTGAATTACAGGCAAGCAGGGTTGACGGAAAGGGCCTGTAGGTCCCCTACTCGCTTAACCAACACCAGTGCTAACAGCAGGGCGGTTTTAAACGAGAGTGATCTGAGGCTCGTGGATTGCAATGGTTCAAACGGGGGGCCTTTCAAGGCCCTTAATATGGTTGGTAAGTCCCAAGGTGGAACTGTACGAGGACGCGGGGGGTTAATTCTCCTGGCGCCTTGTATAAACTGGACCACTGCACTATTCCTGCCCCGAACGGCCAGCAATAGGGGCATGGAAAGTTGCTATGGCTGCTGCATAAACTTTTATGGTGGATGAGGAACGCTGTTTATCCAGCATCTCCTGCAGGAACGAAAGAACCACTGACACATCAGAGGTAACCGGATCTAAGTCGCGGTCTTGGCACCAAGCCGAGAAAACAGACCATTTCAGAGCATAGAGGCGTCTTGTAGACGGGGCTCTAGCTTCTGCCATAGTGTTTAAGACATGCTCTGGGAGGTCGAAAGGCTCCCGTTGAGCGGCCACACATGGAGGGCCCATAACTCAGGCCGTGGATGCCACAGTGTGCTGTTTGCTTGAGAGAGGAGGTCCCGTTTCAAGGGAATGGGCCACGGAGCTGCTTTGAGCAGCTGGAATAACTCCGACACCCACGGCTGGTTCCTCCAGAGGGGGGCTATTAGAAGAAGTCTGTGCCGTTGCTCCCTGACTCGTCTGAGTATCTGCGGTAGCAGAGCGATTGGAGGGAATGAGTGTATTAGCACATGGTGTCCCCTTATGTCCGGCAGGAAGAATTGACAGGCACGGCACACTGCTAGCATCTCTAGGCAGTTGATGTGCAGACCTGACTCCTCCTCGGACCAAAGACCGAAGGTCGGTGTGCCATCGCACAGCGCTCCCCAACCCTTGTTGGAAGCGTCTGTCGTGACAACCTTCCTTCTGTGCGCCGTGTCTAAGATCACACCCTGCTTCAGCCAGAGGGGGTCCCTCCAACGGGTCAGGACTGATACACAGGCCAGAGTCACCGTTATGCGATGGCGACCGTGACGCCAAGCCGCAGATGGAACCCTCTGCTTCAGCCAGAACTGGATGGGCCGCATGTGAAGCAGGCCCAACTGAAGTACTGGTGAAGCTGCTGCCATAAGGCCCAGCATTTTCTGGAAGGCCTTGAGCAGGTGGACGGTCCCTTCCTCGAAGGAGGCCGCGTGGCGCTGAATAGTCATGGCTCCTTCCGCTGAGACAGTTGCTGTCATATGTGAGTCGATAACTGTCCCCAGGAACGACACTCGCTGGTTGTGTGACAGTCTGCTTTTGGCAAAGCTGACCCTGAGCCCCAGGCATTCTAAGTGGCTGAGGAGGAGGGTCTTGTGCGATGTTGAAACTTCCTCTGACTGGGCCAGAATGAGCCAGTCGTCGAGGTAGTTGAGAATGCGGACTCCCATCTGTCGCAGAGGGGAGAGAGCCGCATCCATGCATCGCGTAAAAGTGCGGGGAGCCAGGGACAGCCCAAACGGGAGGACCTTGTATTAATATGCCACCCCTTCGAATGTGAATCTCAAGAATCGTCTGTGACGGGGTGCTACCTGGATGTGAAAGTATGCATCTTTCAGAACCAGTGACATAAACCAGTCCCCTGGGCATATTTGCGAGAGGATCTATTTCAATGTGATCATCCTGAACGAACTTTTTACCAGGGCGTGATTCAGGAGTCTGAGATCTAGAATAGGTCGCAGGCCACCGTCTTTTTTGGGGATGAGAAAGTAGCAGCTGTAGAAGCCTGATTTGCTCTGGGCTGGAGGAACAACTTCTATGGCTCCCTTTACCAGCAGATTCATCACCTTGAGGACTTGAGCGACCATGCAGGACTTGAGCGTCCTCGCTGCGCACTGTGGTGGCGACCACACCGCAGAAGCGTGGTGGTCTTCGAGCGAATTGGAATTAATAACCTTGTCTTATCGTAGCCATTACACACTGAGCCCCAGGCCTGCCAGGCCTCGGCCCGAGTGGCAAGAGGTTGAATCGGCTCTAAAGACTGGCTGCATAAGGGCAGGACCATAGACTGTATAAAAACATGGACGTAGTGTCCGTGACGTCACCCGTAGGTTTATGAAGAACCGTCGACCGTCGCCATCTTGGCAGCGCATCACCGCGCATCACTCCCGGATAATCGAAAATGGGCAAAGAGGTGGGAGTTGGTTGCTGAAACCACGCTCATCTAGCTCGACGGTGGTGACAGCAGCGGCAATCCACCTGTCACTCGAGTGGCCACGCCCTTAATTATGCAGAACTTTAAGGTTTAATATAATTTAAACAGATGACTTATAAAAAAAATTCACCCCCCTCACAGTTGTCATGAAGGGCAAAATTAGTTATATAGACCAAAACCACTTTTTGTACCAGGCTGTAAACATGTTTTTTTTCTGCTGTAAAGTTGGGCATTTTAACATGGGGAGTCTATGGAACTGACTCCCTTTTGGAGCCAGCCTCCAGCGGCCAGTCGATGAATTGCAGTTTTAGTGTTGGTTTCAAGAGAGAGACCGGTAGGTTGCCGCTTGGGCAGGACGCTTATGGTAGGCAGAAGAAGATATTTGCTATCTTTTTGAAAATGTATGTGTTTTATTTTGTCCACTATCACAGCGGTCGGACGCCCGGGAGCTAGAGCGGGCCCGTGGGGAACCGATAACACACTTCCATCTGCACCCGGCGCTGAGCGAGGTGACAAGAGGCACATTAGAGGCTGTTTATGGAGTGGTCCGGCGGTAGCGAGACTCGGGCCCCTCCTCTTTCTGCCTGGATGATCAGGAGGACTTCTGAGCCGCCGGTTTGGGCGACTAGAAGCAGCAGAAGAACTGGAGAGTTTCGGGAGGAAGTGTTGCATCACTTGAGATGACTTCTGAGCCTCCGTAAACCGTTCCGCAAAGCCCTCCACAGCTGGCCCGAACAGGCTGTTCGATGAGACCAGAGAGTCGAGGAAGGGAACTTTATTCGCCTCTTTCATCTCCGTCAACATGAGACAAAGGTGGTGTTCCAACACTACCAAGCTGGACATCGACCGCCCGATGGCCTGGGCGGTGGCTTTGACTTTGCTCCTCAGGTCCCTGAGTGAAGCCGCATCGAGACCTGCCTCCTCGCTGGCGAGCATCTTGGCCTGGAAGACCTGGAGCACAGCCATAGAGTGCAGCGCCGAAGCTGCTTGTCCAGCCGCCGAGTAGGCACGTCCAGCAAGTGCAGACGTGGCTCTGCATGGCTTGGACGGATGGTTCGCCCTCGCCTTCCATCCGATAGCCATGGGCGGGCAGAGATGCGCAGCCACGGACTCATCCAGAGGGGACAGGTGCTCGTATCCTTTCTCTTCAGCGCCATCGACGGAGGTGAGGAAGAGGACGGGCGGAGGAAGCAGAAGGTCGGATGCGAGACGAGTAGGGGCGCACCACGATTTAGTGAGCTCGTCGTGGACTTCAGGAAAGAAGGGGGACGAGCGTTGGCGGGGGGCTTGCTGGCGCCCCGGGAGAAACCACTCGTCCAGCCTGCTGCGAGACGGCTCCTAGGCGGAGACCACTCGAGCCCGAGCTCACTGACAGCCTTCGTCATCACACAGACGAGCTCCTCGTCTGTCCTGGGTCTGGCGCTGCGTGAAGAGGGCGGCGGCAAGAGGGCGGTGTCAGAAACTGAGCCTGTTAACTCCTCCGCATCCGAAGCCGCCAGAGAAAGGCTGTCATCCATATCGCCGTCACTTCCACCGAACGAGACCATGTCGCTCGCAGCCACAAAGGAACGCTGATCAGGTTGAGTGAAGAGGACCGGCGAATCCTCTCTCTGCAGTGACGGCGAGCCATGCAGGCAATGAGCCGACGTGAGCTTGCTCGTCTCCGGCCGCTCAAATCTTCTGCCCCACTGTTTCTTCCTCGCAGGTCCCTGGGAGGAAGAGGACGGAAGGGCGCGAGGGGCGGAGTCGCTTTCTGAAAAGAAAGCTATCTGCGAGCACAGAGAGGAGAGACTGAATCTCTTGCAATGAGAGCAGTCAGCCCCGCTGAGCGCAGCGTGGGATTTCCCCAAGCATGACACACACTCAGCGTGACCGCCATCAGTGTGCAGGGAAGCCCTGCACGTCTTACAATGACGGCGCGGCATTTGAAACAATGCCGCAGCTCTTTTAGTATTTGCTCTTTTTGTGAGGCTCTTTTAGATAATCGCCGGATGGCGGCAGGGGATAGACCGGAACTGCAAGCTGCGCGCTGCAAGAGGTCCAATCCAGCTGCTGAGGCATTTCAACGGCGAATCTCAGTGTCAGCGAAGAGTCAGCGAGGAAGAATCTTCATCGCTGAAGAGAAGAAATCTGAGATGTGGCGGCGAAGTGGCCGCTTATATAGCCAGAGGCTCCACCTATTTGGCGGGCTATGGCGGGCTGCGTAGCCATAGGCTCGCTCAGCGCAGCCGCTGAGCCATTGGTTTGATTTTATAGCACTGCACGAACCAATGGACATGCAGTTTCACTGCGTGATTGAAAAGGCTTCAGTTGAAGAGGAAAAAAGAGTTTTTCCCATACAAGCGTCTTACAGACGCAGTACGAGTGGAAATACCGAAAGGGAACAGCGTTTCCGTTATTTTATCGATCTCTTTGCTACGTTTCTGGACATTGATCGTGTTATAGTGTTGGGCTATATGCTCAATTTTCACATCGTCCTATCGTCAGCCTACGAGATCGCCGATACACGATATTATCGTGCTAATTTATTTAATTATTTATTTACTTTGTTTCATTGCCGGAAACAACTCCAGTATAAGGCTAAAAACAGCCTTATGTTTTTAATGTGACTGAACTTGCATTTAACATGATAACAATTCAATAGAATCATTATGTTACTAATCATAAGACTTACATTTTCTCAGTTATTCAAAAAGCAGCTACAGAAAACGAGCAAAGAACATTTACATTACCAAAGAACATCAGACTCAGTCTAGCGTGAGTTTATGCACTTTAAAAAACACTGCCGTTATAATCAGTGAAGCTGTCTTGTATGATGAATAAATCTCCTATACTTACATTGCACGTGCATCTGCACTTTGTTGTTTATGATGAGAGAATTCGCGAGTCAGAATTCAGTCAGCACACGCTGAACAACAAAACTCCGCTGTTTCAGCAATGACTCATCTGAACGCCTCTGATTGGCCCATTGCATTCATAAGCTCAACATAACCGTGTGTGATTGGTTTTAACACGCAACACTGTAAAAATGCGGAAAAAGAAATATAATGGAACAAATAAGCCCTAATATCAATTAGATAGTATTACTAGCCTGATAACAACAATAATAATAATAATTGTCTTGCTATCGTCAGTGGCATCAGCCAAAGGCGATATCTCTGACTATCGTCGATACACGATCCTATCGTCTATCGGCACAACCCTATCGTGTTAATTACACTGCTGGTCAGACAGCTCTCAGAATGCATCAAAAATATCTTAATTTGTGTTCCGAAGATGAAAGGAGGTCTTACGGGTTTGGAACAACATGAGGGTGAGTAATTAATGACAAAATTTTCATTTTGGGGTGGAGTAACCCTTTAACATTCCATGATATTTATTTAATATACATGTATGTCCAACAGATTTTGTTATTTGAATCATTTTGCATGTGATGGCTCACATGATGAAAGAATGTTCAGAAGTGGATGAGATTCAACTGAGATTTAACTCGTCAGGTTAGATTATTGTGAAAATTGTAAGCAATTGTACTTTTTTGTACTTAATTATACTTTCCAAAACACATGTAATTTGCCTAAATTAATAAGAAGTACAAATCTGATGTGAACAAGAAATAAATAGTTCAGAGATCTGAACTTACTGTTTTAAGAAAAAAAAATGAAAATCAAGCCAAAGTGATTTAGAAAAACTTTAAACATGAAAAATAATATTTAATCATAACTTATTTACTTTGAATCAGATTTTTGAATAGTAATCAAATCACTGAAATAGAGTTCAGAGTCAGACAGACTGAATAAAATTAACTAAACAGACGCCATTAAAAAATCTGTCAATGGAGGATCATTTGATGCCTTGAAAACTAAACAGGCAAATTAAAAACACATTAAAATTATTGATATAATATGAGGTTACTTAACTTCTTCACACGCAAAATCATCGAATTTATCATGAATATTACCCAGCTCTTGGTAGCAGCTACAAATTTGAAATCTCCTGACCTCACAAAAGCAATACCATATTGATTTTCACTTGAGTGACAGCAAGACACCAAAGGCACCAATTACCATAATTCCTAAATCTATATAGCTTTTTTTTTTTATTAATTTAAGCTGTGAGACATCTGCAAAATCAGTTAGCATCATAATGACGCAGACAGACTCCAGACTCACTGAGAGTAGATGGTCTGTGCTGAGGTCCCAGGGGGCTGAACCCATCTCCCCTGCATTACTCAAGCAACCTTAACCAGGACACTCATTAGATCACAGAAACACTAATGCATGAGCCATCCATGATGTCATCCTCTCTCCTACGAGAGCAGGCATCAAGGGCGGCCATAATCTGACATTTTTAAATGTGGTTTAACAGTCGACAGAAGAAAAAAGGGCTTGCTCACTTGCTTGTCCTCTACCGTATGAGTTACTTCAAGCTAAATGCCAAAAACAGAAAGACCAAGACATGAATGATCTGAACTCAGAAAACCTGTCAAGAATATGTTCAGATCATTTTTCAAAAGTAAGAAATAATAAATTATATTTTTCTTCAAGAAAATGAAGCCTACTTTAGGATTTTTGTGAGATGTCATGAAAATTGAGCACAAAAAATCCTTTCTAAATGCAGAGTTGTAAATAAACATCATGACCTGCATCATCTCTTCAGTCTGGGTCACAGCCTTTAAATGAGGTTTCCTAATGATACCTGCTAATATGTCATGCCAGTAGGTTTCCAAACTGCTACCATACCCAGAACCAATGTAGTGTGTATTTAAAGCAGGTAACCCAGACAGCATGACCCTTCACTCTAAAGACTTCACCTCTGTAGCTCTGTCAGAACAAGTCTGTGATTAAGGACAGAGTCTGGTTACTAATCAAACCTGATCGGATCTTTACTCAAGTGGCCGAACTGCTCAGTTTAATGATTTCTCACAGGGTTGAGTCCTTCAAAGTAAAAAGCGGTCTCCAGATATGCAGAGGTGCAGTCTGGGAGAATGCCAGGGGAATTCTTCTGGGTCACTTTTCCATCTCACTGCCCTGGTTACTAACTGGGTCTCTTCATGGTTCCTGCACCATGATTGGAAATAAGTGACCGCAAGCATTCTGTGACACAGCGATGTTATGCTTTTCTGGAATTTTAGCTACATTACACTTCATTTACATACAAAATATTCAAGGTAGTATTTCACCTAAAAATCAAAGGGGGAAAAATATATTATATGTATAATATTACAACTGCTGACAGCGGCCATGGTGTGAACTACCATGACCAGCAGGAATCATCTGGCCTTGATGAACTTTGTTTGGCTATTGTTCATTCTCAAACTGTAACTAGGGGTCAGGGCTCATCATGCAAGAAGACCTGGTTTCTTTCTTAGTGCTTTATATCTTTCCGGTAGGTAATAATAAAAGTTAACCTGTCACTAAACACTGAAAAATGAAACATCAACTGATTAAAAACTAGACCATGAAGAGACAATTTATCCGTCCATTTAAAAGATTGTATTGATTACTGAGACCGTTCAGCATGCTGGTTATTTCAGAGAACCAGACAGGCTTGTTTCAGTCTTTGAGAACAGAACATCTTGCTACATGGCAACGTAACAACATTGTAAGAGGAGGAGAACAAACTTCTAAGCCCTACTTAAAAGACAATACATGTCAATGGGAGCCAGAGAACATTTGTGAAAGGAAGTTACAAGACTTTGACAACTTGAAAAAGAGTGTTATATTGGCATCCTCTGAGCTGGTGCATTGACAAAGCACAAAGTTATGAAACCACACCAAATGCATGGTTTTAGAGGACTAATCCGGTCAGCCTCTTTATGCAATCATATCTTTAACTGACATGTAACAAAGACATGAACAAATTCCTGAAGTCCAGGTCAATTTTAGGACAACTATAGCCACTTGGGTTCAGTGGCAGTTGATGATTTGGTCTGCTGCTTGCAGAATATGAAAATATACACTACCAGTCAAAAGTTTTTGAACAGTTAGATTTTGAATGTTTTTAAAGAAGTCTCTTCTGCTCACCAAGCCTGCATTTATTTGATCCAAAGTTCAGCAAAAACAGTACAATTTTGAAATATTTTTATGATTTAAAATAACTTTATTTTTGAATATATTTTAAAATGTAATTTAATCCTGTGATCAAAGCTGAATTTTCAGCATCATTACTCCAGTCTTCAGTGTCACATGATCCTTCAGAAATCATTGTAATATGCTGATTTGCTGTTCAAGACATTTATTATTATTATTATTATCAATATTTGACTAAATTTTTTCAGTTGAGTACATTTTTTTCAGGATTCTTTGATGAATAGAAATATCCAAAGATCAGCATTTATCTGAAATAAAAAGCTTTTGGAACATTATACACTATACCATTCAAAAGCTTGGAGTCAGTATTTTATTTATTTGGGAAAGACTTTTATTTAGCAAGGATGCTTTAAATTGATCAAAAGTGATGATAAAGACATTTATAATTTTACAAAAGATTTCTATTTCAGATAAATGCTGTTCTTCTGAACTTTCTATTCATCAAAGAAACCTGAAAAATTATACTCAGCTGTTTTCAACATAATAATAATAATAATAATAATAATAATAATAATAATAATAATAATAATAAAATGTTTTTTTTGAGCAGCAAATCAGAATATTAGAATGATTTATGAAGGATCATGTGACTGGAGTAATGATGCTAAAAATTCAGCATTGAAATCACAGGAATAAATTATATTTAAAATATATTCAAATAGAAAACAGTTATTTTAATAGTAAAAATATTTCTAAAATGTTACCGTTTTTGCTGTACTTTGGATCAAATAAATGCAGGCTTGATGAGCAGAAGAGACTTATTTAAAAAAAAAAAAAAACATTAAACATCTTACTGTACTGTAAATGACCAAAAAAAAAAAAAAAAAAAAAAAATTACAGTTCCTATAGCTGATCTGGGCAACGCAAGCAAATCACTAACAGATCATTTCGGATCCTCTTCCAAAGCAGCGTTACAGAAAAGCATGATGTTAATGTTTAGAAAATCTTAATATTTTCAGGCCGTACAGTTGCAAGCTGGGTGATAATATAGTTACATTTGCAATGAAAAACAAAACAAAAACAAAACAAAACAACAACAACAGGTAGCTGACATTTGTTATATACTATATATTGTTTTACTTGAGTATACTGTATGCAGAAAAATAACAGGTTTGTAGATTTAGCAAAAATTAAGCTGTCAGTCAATAGGGCCTGACCAGTTTGAGACCAAATGTTGTAGCCACAGATAAATGTATATTAAATTAAAGAAAATATGTGATTTCAAAAATAATTTTGGTAGCTGGAGCGAATGGTTAAGCCTGCATGCCGTCAAGACAACAACACTAATATTTTATCTGCAAAACTATGTTCTTTTCAATTATTGATTTTATGTTTGATAACATTCTATGTAGCATACCTACAATTTTCCCAACAAAAATGTGAGATTTGTACCTCTTACCTGTTTCATATCTGTAGAATGTGTCAAAACTAGGCATATAAAGGCACTTTATATACAGTAAATCTAATCAAACATAATGGCACTGAATCAACATTTAAGTGACTGTGCCATTGCATGCATGCCCAACACCCAGCCGTAATTAAACTTACCTTGAAAGTGCTGCAATATTTCCAAGGGTGTAGAATACAGCAAACATATTAACACCAGCTTTAGGCAAGAAGAGGAGTGCAGTTCCCTGTTCCAGAAGATGCAATGAGGCTTGTTAGTCAATTTTCAAACATTTCTCTATGCTAAAATAAAACCATTTTGATTCAGCCACTATCAAATGCAGAGTTTGCACAAGAACAAATTAAACAGTCCTGCCACCTAGTGGTGTTACAAAGCTTTTGCGCTGCATAAAATATACAGTGGCCCCAAACACTGTTTGGAACTTAATCACACTTAAAACTGTATGAATGTTGTTGCATTCAACAACAAAATATCACATACACAAAGTTGCATGCTAAATGAAGCTAGAGTTTTTATTAGAACTAACTTGTTTAACCATGATTGCATGCAAAGACTAGTTCAAAAACTAGTGTCAATGTGATTTTAGTGGATTTCTGATTCACACAGGTGTTCTAGTTTTTAAAAAATCCTCCCTGGTATGATGTACAGCAGTCTGCATGCATAGTTTATGGTTGCTGCTGTAAGTGTTATCATCAGTAAAGTGTTATCACTCTGCTGTGGCCAAACCACACACCAACTGAAAGCAATCAGTAGGGGGAAGAAGAACAGGGTGGCACCATTAGCATGACAAGTGCTTATGTGACGTGATAACTGATGGTGCTTAGTAGCATTGCATAATTTTTTAAATTAACTCAAGTATGACTTGAGATTTTAGGAGAAGATTAGACATCATGAAAATTAAATTAATCATGAACATTGAGGAGACCATTTTTTAATTTTCTTCTCATTTTTGTAAGGTGTTTATCTTTTTATTTAAAAGCCCCCAATGGCAGTGGTGTTTTTATTTAAAGGAATTAAATAAATCAAGGATTTAAATGGATTTAGGGGAATAAATAAATAAAAAGAAAAACAGAACAATTGATTTTTTTGTAATCAATTTTAACTGTCTGCAAATAATATTTTTATTTTTAAATATATACCTATTCAATGTTATTTGTATGAATAATAAAAATGGAAAAATCCTTCTTGTCTCATCACATTCAGTTGAATGACTGGGGGGGAATAAGTAGTTAACTACTTTCATCTTACCCCACACTCTTTCGCTGTTAAAAAAACAAATAGATGGGCAGGAATTCACACAGTTTCTGACGAGTGCAAAACGCTAAATTTTAAACTTATAAACTTATTTATATACACACCATCAAATATCAAATATTGCGGGTGACAATTTGGCCATCAAAAATGACAATGTAACTTTTGTCAAATGTTGGCAAACATCAAATTGGAGGAAACATTTTGGCCATTGCTTATTATTGGGGGGTATTTGTCTCCCTCAATGTCTATGGCAGTTATAGCACTGCGGTGAACTATTCCTTAAAGAGTAATGTAACAACAAATGACTGAAAGTCTTAGAAATCAACTAGGCCAGTGTGGCTACAAATTGTTGGACAGATAAAGACCTTAATGGGGAAATAATGAGGAAAGTTAACTCACAAGTATTGAGCACAGGACCCCTCCTGCAAAACAAATGACAAACCACTTCACCCGTGTGCCGAAACTGAGCGTTGTGCCATCCATGATCTACAGAGAAGAATCAGACAATGTCACATGGTTCATAATGCCAAGAGTTCATGCTTTTAGCTTGCTTATGACTGCATCTGATTCATTAAAATGCCTCTGATTTATATATGCACAGACCCATAGGAAGAAAATGTACTTTTGTTCTTGCTTATCCCTATAAACCCTCACATAATGACCATGCATGTATCACATCCTAAACTGTTACAGAATGGTTGGTACTTTAGAGAGGAATAAATGTGTAGTATATAACAAAAAAACAACACATCACAGCACTGTAGAGCTCATGATATGTTTTTAAAGTATGATGGATCAAATAAAATGTGATACCTCATGATATTAACCCTTTACGACACTACTGTATGCAAAACTGTGCGTTTCAGATTGACTTGCAGAAACTAAACAACATCCTGAGGTCATGACCTTACCTCACATGATCCTTCTCCTCAGGAAGCATGTAAAATCAGCAATGTTAACAAATATCATTATCACATAACAAATATTTGTAAACAAATAGAAGACAGACCAGATCTAATAAGCAGTACCGTTCAAAATACAGCAACACTACACTGACTAAAACGAGCATGTCTAAAATGTACCATGGTATTACTATGCTTTGTGATAACACTAGGATGGTATTAACACGTTGTTGTTGTTGCTATTATTTAACAGTAATAACGTATTATTTGAAGGACACTGGAGTACCATGTTGTATAAATATGTTATTCATCTATTACCATGGTATCTACTGTATATCAGCACTTTTGTAAGAACTAAAAGAAAGTTAAAAATACCAACACTGTGAATTTACAGTACTACATAAACTCTACAGGGCCTATCAACTACAGACGAAGACACACTGCAAATAAACACACGTTCTCCTTATACCTGTGCTGTAAGCCCCACTTCTTCATTTTCCTCTCGACCGCTTAATACACGACGCAACTTGTCCATCGTTGCTCGTCAGGTGAAACAGTGCTCAGCTGAAAGTATCCAACACTTCCTCGAAGTTCAGCATTGACACAAATCAGACGTTACTTTCCCTCACCCGTATTCCGATAAGCCCCGCCCTTCATCTTATCGCTGACTGCAATGATTGGGCGTACTGTAATGAGTGACCACTGAACTGACCAATCGTCGAAGAATCGATAGCCAATCCTGACGCATGCTAGTTATTCTTAAAGCTGCAGTCCGTAATTTTTTTTTTTTGGTTAAAAATGATCCGAAATCAATATTTGAGAAAGTACATAACCAGCCAGTGTTCAAAACTATCGCCTTACTTTAGCCCGATTCACAACGGTTAGCTTATAATAATGTTTTCTAATTTGAGTGGCACGGGTAGGTTTCCGCGGGAAATTCGAGCATGGCACTGCGTCATTACGTCACATCTGTAAACATGAAGAAGTTGTCCAGGTGTTGTGCCCATTTTCCACCCCTGCCAAATTATTACCCCCTCTCGTTGAAATCGCTAACCGCACCCCTAATCCTAACCCCTCCCCCACACCTAACCCTTAACCTACCAATACTAGGCGGGTAGTAATCTGACGGGGGTCAGAATTTGGCACAACACCGGAACACCGGATCACAACCCCGCGCACTGAAGATAATTCCGCAAGAAACTGCGATTCCAGGTTTTCAAACATAGAGGTAAAAGTTCCGGACTGCAGCTTTGAATATTCAAAATATGAGAAATGTATATTCTTGACATATAAATTGTTAAAACAAGAGACAAACAGTTACTCAATGTTTAGATACAGTTAGTTCTTTCACTTTAAAAAGCTCTGACATCCCAAGTCCTTATTTTTACAAAGGAATTAAATATGAATGCACTTGAAAACGTCCTTTCCAGGACACTGTTATGAATATGTGAATGTACTTATTTATATAAACGACTAGTCAGTCACTCTATCAATTCCAAGAACTGATATGGTCCACAATTCATAAAGAACCACACATAATAATACTGGGACTAGTTTGATCACATTTGTATGTTGTTTATTTATAAATTGTTGGTATACAAGCCAACACAGGGCATAAAAGTATAATTTCTTTTCTAGCAAGGACAGACCCTAATGCTATTGCTGTTTGGTAGGTAGTCACTGTCTCTACACCTGATGTACAGCATTAACTTAAGCTAGAAGCATTGATGCTCTGACATTTGCCTGTTTCGGGGTATTGTTAAAACAGAAGGGGAAAAAATAATCAGCATCAACAACAACAAAAAAAAATTAAAGCTTTTCACATGTAAAAAATAAGCCACACCAGCAAAAGATAAAGTTTGGCTGAAGGTCCTCAAACAGCCCCAGAATGTGTTTCTCTGCATATCAGAGTTTTACTTTGGAAAAGGTGTTCATACAAAAATACTGGACTGTCAATTTATCATACAAAATTAAGGTTATTTTCATCTGTACTGCTATCATTAATCTTTCAGAGGCTGCTACAAATTGTGTATGCCATGCAAACATAATTTCTGAATATCCTTAAGTTTCACAGAGCAGAGAGTGCTGTGTGTGGAAAACACATTTCCTAATACACTGTCATGAGCTAATGGATATAGGCAAGTTGTGATATTTATGATGTAACAATGGTAAATTTTAACTTAAACTAAGAGAAGATTATGATGGGTAACTATGGATGTAATGGTCAATGACCTCAGTACATAAATCATCTTCTGTTTTCAAGATTGTTGATCTTAAGACTTTACAATAAATTTTGGTAGTCTAGTTCAAACTGTATTTACACATTTTTACATTTCCATGAAAAGGAAAATACATGCACATTTTAATACTCTAAAGTTTTATTTCTTTATCATAATTCAATCAATCTAGTGCAAAGGTGTGGCACTTGTTTAGGTTTTGTGTTTATGCATAAAGGTCACTTAAAAACAAATAGATAAAAAAGGTACCGGACATCTTCAATAAACACATAAATATTTAAATAATTAAACAGAAATATAAATAAACATGCATATTATAAGTAAATAAATAACACAAACCAATGTGGTGCAAATACGCAATATGAAAAAAAAAAAAGGAACATTAGAATTAAAAACAGCTGTTTTCTGTAGTCTCAGCATTACATAAGACCAATAAAATCACCAAAAAGTCTAAATAAAAAAGTAAAACTGGGACAGTAGGTTACTAGTAAAACAAAAACAACATGAAAGATGTTCTTTGTGCTTTCATTAGCATGTTAGAACCATTTGTTTGTCATAAAAATACATACTGTACATGGCATGCATGTTCAAAAGATGCTAATAATGCTGGCATGTAGCTAAAGGTGCAGCACTGTCACCATGATAGACCAAAGCATCTTTTGCTAACTTCTACATGGCTCTAATTGAAGTGTCTGCAGCAAGTAGTAGAAACTGTTATGATCGACTGGTTTCCGATCGCCTGCACGCAGTTTGTGAATGATAACTGTGATCTTTGTTATGCATCATTGAAACTACACACTTCATGATGCTACCCTCCTGAAGTTCACAGGGGTGGATCACACACAGAAAACCAGCGTCACGCTCTGAAAGATCTGTTTTTGAGACCTGACAGCTGTGATGTTTGCATCTGGCCCTCAACAATCTCTTGACATCAGCAGAGACACTTGGCAGATAATTTGTTGCTCTTTGGAGATTGCTCTGACACTCTGCGGTCAATCCAATTTTTCCACTCTGCTCCGGATGCTTTGGTGGTCGTCTAGTGCCTTGTCTGAAGCCTGTGCGCTCTGACATTTCTTAAAGCTGTAGAAGCTCATGTGTCTGGCTGGAGTGCTATGAACGAGTGGATGTGAGTCTTTTCATGCCTCTTCTCTGAGCCAGACAGGAAGAAAGCACTGGCTCCAGTTTTGGGGCCTGAGGTGATCGATTCAAAGCTGAGTATGTGGCAGCCATCGCCCCCTAGGAAGTGATGTCAGAGGTTGAATTAATATATCAATAATTATAGTGTCAAAGCACAAATAGTGATCTGTGATCATTTAAAGTGACAGTTAAAAATTTTATGCAACAATAATTAGTAAAGGTTTGTGGTCAGTAAGATTTTCCTTTAAAGAAATTAATGCTTTTATTCAGCGATGGTGCATAAAATGAATCAAAAGTGGCGGTAAACACCTTTGTTTTTATTTTTATATTGTTACAAAAGACTACTATTACAAATAAATTGTTTATGTTGATGATTCTAATGTTCTATTCATTAAAGAATCCTAAAAATGTATCACGGTTTTCACATAAATACGAAGCAGCACAACTGTTGTTAACATTGATAACAGTGAAAATTAAATTAAATTAAAATTAAATTTCTTGAACACCAAATCCGAATATTAAATGATTTCTGAAGAATTCTGTTATACTGAGGCCTGAAGTAATTACTGTTGAAAATTCAGCGTTGCATCACAGAAATAAATTACATTTCAAAATATATTCAAATGGAAAATACTTAGTCATTTTTAATAATATTTTACAATATTTACTTTTTTTTTTTTTTACTGTATTTTTGATTAAATAAATGTGAGCATTAAAAACATTTATAAAAAATAAAAAAAAAATCTAAATTTTTTTGAATGGTAGTGTATGTACTGTTATCCAAGAAAAATTACTTGATGTCATATCTATCCTCTATATTCCCCCTCTACATAGTTAGCCTATTTTGCTTTGTTAATACAAAATGGCAAAACCAAAAAAAACCAAACAAAAAAAAACAATCTATATTATTTTTGTAGTATATAGTTATGACTCCAGAATTCACTTAACAGAACTAAAAATTATAAATTATAAATTTAAAAACAATAATGATCACCTACTTTGTTTAGTTCCTTTTAATTAAGTCAAAATAATTATTTTCTTTCTTTTCTTTTTTTTCTATTTGTAAAGTGGAACAGATGAAGTTTTATAGGTAAACATGAGGTGGCGATATTGCACTTTGATAGTGAAGAGTGGATCTGGCAACAGCTCAAAGGCAGCAGCAGCAGATGAATAACAGGAGCAGTACCTTCACCAGTTGCACGTCCTGTCTGATCAGCTGGCTCTGAGATAACTGATCGCGGTTCACTATCCAAGGATGTCTGAGAACAAGAGGTGCCGTCAGCCGCTGATGAGGGTCCACATGCAGCATTTTAGTTACAATGTCCTGTTCAAAGATGACAAAAATTACTTATTTTGCAGCTAAAATCATTTAAACCTAATGAAGATGATTTAAAGAATGAAACGTCTTCACAGCTGATGGTAAAGTCTAAATACACATTAGACTGAATGCACATTATTTCTATGGCTGCTATCAGACTAGTTTTCCAAACCTTCCTTGTCTCAATATGCTATTAGAGTCAGTAAGTTAATTTCTATTAATCTCTTCTGTTTGAGTCAAATAAAACAATTCAAAAGTATTTGTTTGTGTCACCACTCAAAAATAATCATGGCTGTCTCTGCATGGGTTTTATTGCATTTTAAATAATAAAAATATATCTACTATTGCATAATCTATCTACACTGCTGACTATTACTGCACACTGTAATATTAATATACAATACAAGTCAAAAACTGGAATGATTATGATTTTTTTTAATGTTTTAGAAAAAAGTATTTTATGCTTTAAAAAAATACATAAAATGTATCAGTAAACACAGTAATATTGTAAAGTATTATTAAAATTTTAATCTATTTTAATACATTTTAAAATGTAATTTATTCCTGTGAACCTTCACGTGCACCTTCAGATATAATTCTAATATGATGATTTGGTGCTCAATTATTGCTCAGGAATAAATTGCATTTTAAAATATATTAATATAGATAACAGTCATTTTAAAATGTAATAACATTTCAAAATATTAATCTTTTTTACTGTATCTTCGGTCAAATAAATGCAGCCTTGATGAGTATAAAAGACTTCTTTCAAAAATAAATAAATAAAAATAATTTTTGATTATGTAATTAAGTAAAATTTTAATTATTTCAGAAGTTTGACCGGTAGTGTAAATAAATCTAAAACTGAAAATGACCTCTTTTTTACATTTATTTAGTAAAGGAAAATGTAGAAAACATGCCTTTATTATTTATATTAACTAATTTATACT
This sequence comes from Spinibarbus caldwelli, assembly GCA_039654775.1. Lineage (NCBI taxonomy): Eukaryota > Metazoa > Chordata > Actinopteri > Cypriniformes > Cyprinidae > Spinibarbus > Spinibarbus caldwelli. The sequence goes on from CM077243.1 coordinate 27,873,357, forward strand.
TTATTTATTAAATTAAACAGCAAAAATGATGTTAACAACCATATTGTCAAAAGGCAGAAAAATATTGAGAAAAAAAAAAAAAAAAATGGCTTAGGGCTATATACTGTATTGGCCAGGCCTAATCCCAAACTGCAAAAATCAGGAAGCTGACCTTGGCTGCGTCAGACACCGTGTCCCAGTTGCCTCTTGACAGGGCAAATTTCCCACTGCCAATGCGAGCCAAGATCTCTTCTGGTGTGTCGTCAGGGCCGTTAGCGAAGGGCGTGAATCTGTGGGACAGAACGAGTGCTGAGTGTGTGAAAGAACTTGTGAATGTGCCCTTACAGAGAAAGGGTGAGAAGAGAGAGAAAAGAGTGGATTTTATTCTTGTAATACCCCCATTTCCACTGTGTTATCTTTAGCGTACACATATCAGAAGAGTGAGATGTTTTTTTTTTGTTTTTTTTTCAAATGTTCTGATTACACAGGGGTTTAAAGCTCAATCCATAGTCAGGAACATTAAACTGAGAGTGCTGCTTGGCTTCTGATAGCTCTGGCATTGTGTTCAGTACAATTACTCTGTGACTTGACCCGGCTTACATAGTAATCCCCTCCACCCTGCTCTAGAAATTAGTCCCTCATTCGGGCAATGGGAGAAAGGATGTGCTACATAGAGTTTTGATTTGTTTGTGTTGACAGGTCAATCGTAATGTCATAGAAAATGAAGAAAATTAAGACAGGGCTCTTGGGTCATGTGGGCAGATTGATGGCAGAAACAATGTTAGCATACCCAGATGAATACTGTCAGTTCATTTAAAGCAACAAATAGCAAAAAAAAAAATAAATAAATAATAATAAATAAAAAAAACAAAAAATAAAACAAACAACAACAAAAAATAAATAAGTTAAAAAAATAAAAAACATTGCAGCATGAATCTATCAGGATTTTTATTTTTTTTCTTATGTGTGACTGACTATTATGGTTGCTTGTTTTGTTTAACTAGAGCTGCTTTCTGCTTCTTTATAAAGTAGTTCTTAACTGTAATACTATTGTAACTGCCAGGTTTGGACACATTCTTAATTTGATTAATTAACTAATAATTTCTAAAGTTGTAACCATCTATTTGCTCATTCTGATGAGGAGATGAGGTGAATTCTGGGATGCTTTTTAAACAGTAAGGAGTTCACATGTATCCTGGACACTTGATGCCTGCTTTTCCTTCATTATCTCAGCAATTTAACTGTCTTCATTACAATTTTGTATAGTTTGGTAAAAAGATAGATAGATAGATAGACAGACAGACAGAGACAGATAGATAGATATAATTGCCTACAAAACAAATTTTTAAGTAATTAGATCTGAAGGTTTTTAATATCATGAGAAATGTCTCGGTTACATATATAACCCTCATTCCCTGAAGAAAGGAACAGAGACGTCACGTCGGTGACCGACGAATGGGATCTCGCTTCGAGAGACCAATCATCTTCGAGTGTAAACTAAATGAACCAATTCACATTGGCATATGATAATTGCGTCCAGCTGCTGCTCGTCACAGCACAAGCAAAAGTAGGCAGCATGCCCGTTGTACGTGGCACCCCAGCCTGTGGTGGAGGCATCTATGAACACAACAGCATGCCTGGACACCTGTACTAGGGGAACTTCTGCCCGTAGAAATGCAGGGTCTGACCATGGGCTGAAAGCTTGGTGACAGGCCGGAGTGATCGTCACTTGGTGCGTGCCACATTGCCACGCCCGTCTCGGGACTCGACTGTGAAGCCAGTGCTGAAGCGGCCTCATGTGAAGCAGCCCGAGCGGCGTTACTGTGGCTGTGGATGCCATATGCCTCAGGAGCCTCTGAAATTGTTTCAGTGGGGCCGCTGTCCTGCGCTTGAAAAAATTCAAGCAGTTCAGCATTGACCGAACACGTTCCTCTGTGAGGCGTGCTGTCAGGTTGACCGAGTCCAACTCCATACCAAGAAAAGAGATCCTCTGTACTGGAGAGAGTTTGCTCTTTTCCCAGTTGACCCGAAGTCCCAACTGGCTGAGGTGACTGAGCACCATGTCCCTGTGCTCGCACAACTGATCCTGCAACTGAGCCAGAATGAGCCAGTCATCCAGGTAGTTGAGAATGCGAACGCCGTGTTCTCTCATGGGAACAAGGGCTGCCTCCGTAACCTTCATAAAGACGCGGAGTGACAGGGACAGCCCGAAAGGAAGGACTTTATACTGATATGCCCGGCCCTCGAACGTGTGTGCTGAGGGAGAATCGAGACATGAAAGTACGCGTCCTTCAGGTCGATCGCTGCAAACCAATCTTGGGGACGGATGCATTCGAAAATGGATTTCTGCGTCAACATTTTGAATGGTAGCTTGTGAAGGGCCCTGTTCAAAACTCGTAGGTCCAAGATTGGTCGTAACCCAGCACCTTTCTTGGGTACAATGAAGTACGGGCTGTAAAACCCTGACCTCATATCAGCTGGAGGAACCGGCTCTATCTCGTCCTTCGCCAGCAGGACTGCGATTTCTGCCCGTAAGACAGGAGCATTGCTGGTCAGCACGGAGGTGAACTGGACGCTCCTGAACTTGGGGGGATGCCGGGCGAACTGAATCGCATAGCCGAGTCTGACGGTCCGAATGAGCCTGCGAGATGGACTGGGAAGTGCTAACCAGGCCCCCAGAAACTGTACAAGCGGTACCAGAGGGACCACAGACGTACCCACGGTGGGGCAGCGTGGCAGAGGACAGGGACCCGGCTCGAAAGGCATCGTGTCCTGAAGCGGGGTATTGGTGTGCGGTGAAACATCTACATGGCTCCACAGTTGGGCAGGGAGCGCAGGAGAAGGCATAGCCTCCTTGAACCGGGTCATCGTCTGACCGAGGGAGCGCGCAGTCACTTTCGTCGCACTCAGGGCGAGGTCCGTTGCTGCGCGCAGCTCCTGCATCAGCCCTGGGTCAGAACTACCCTCGTGCAACTCTTTTAATGCCTTAGCCTGATATACCTGCAGGAGTGCTATGGCGTGCAGGGCGGAGGCAGCCTGTCCAGTGGCACCATAAGCCTTGGCCATAAGCACAAATGAGAACTTACAGGCCCTGGATGGGAGACAAGGGTTACCCCTCCAGGTGGAAGTGCTCCTCGGACACAGTTGCATTGCAATTTCAGGCAGAAAAAGGTGCCTTCCACGACCTGGTTACCTTTCATGCACTTCCGGGAAGAACCGCCCCGAGATACCAATCATCTAACCTTGACGGCTCGGGACACGGTGGCTCTCTCCACTCGAGCCCGACCGTCTTGGCAGCCCGGGAAAGCATAGCTGTTAATTCTGGGTCAGGCTCGGACAACGCTACTCTCCCCGAAGTGGGCAACGCAGTCGAGTCCTCATCCCCAGACTCCAGCTCACCCTTCGATGCCGTGATCGACATCTGGTCATCCGGAGGTGCCCCGAATGAAACGGTCAGAGCCCCATATGAGGAACCGACACGTTCACCCGGAAGCTCCACGGCTTGCGGCGTGCTAGAGGAGTGGGGGACCCACGGAGATTCACTCGGCGGGTTTGCTCCCACTGTAACCCTCAGGCTACCCTGACTATTCACCGAAGTAGCTCTCTTCTGCAGACCAGAAGAGCGACTAGATCGGGGCACAGGTAAAGGGACTCCACAATTTTTGATGTACCGGAGTCTCAGCCTCAACACCGCAATGGCCACGCCGCTACAGTGAAAGCATGACTCATCCACGAAGGCTGCTCAATGCCCAAACACATGATGCAGCAATCGTGATGTCATCCGGCGCCAGGAAATGACTGCATCCAGAAACGCACGGGTGAAATAGCATCTTTAGAAAGACGCACCATCGTCTTTACAAAGACGCACCCGTGGATGCTCTTTTAGGGAAATTAGCTCTTTTAGTGCTAAAGTGCACAGGGGAACCACCGCTGCAGCACCGTCACACCAACACCAGTCGAAAAAGCCTCTTCCAAGAGCGCTCATTGACTTGTCAGAAATCACTCTCAGACGAAAGGCAGAGCAGAACGATAGAACCACTCGGCTCCTCAGCGAAAAGCTGAGTATGCGTTGCACCTGCTGCCTACTTATGCTCATGCTGTGACGAGCAGCAGCTGGATGCAATTATCGCATGCCAATGTGCATTGGCTCATTTAGTTTACACTCGAAGTAGATTGGTCTCTCGAAGTAAGATCCCATTCGTTGGTCACCGATGTGACTCAGAGTGACCGACTGAAGGGGAACAAAAATTCACTCAAAAATGTCAAAACTTCGTAGTCAAATTGTGATTGTATTTATACTTCATATACTGTTTAAATTGTTTGGGGTCGGTATGATTTGTAAAATATTTTTGAAAGAAGTCTCTTATGCTCAAGTCTCTTGAGGCTGCATTTATTTGATAAGTACAGTAAAAACTTTAATATAATGAAATAATATTACAATTTTAAAATAACTATTTTGTATTTAATATTTTTTTAAATGGTATTTATTCATTTATTTGATGGCAAAGTTGAATTTTTAGCAGCCATTACTCCAGTTTTTAATGTCACATGATCCTTCAGAAATCATTCTAATATGCTGAAATTTAAAGAACGTCTTTAAGAAGTCTTTACTGTCTCTTTTGATAAATTTAATGCATCCTTCCTGAAAAAAAAATATTGTTGTATTATATCTTTTTTTTCAAAAAATAAAATAAATAAATAAATTAAAATAAAAAAAAATAACTGACCCCAAACTTTTGAATGGTAGAGTATGTGTAATATATAACGTATCCAGTTAAGACTCAATTTACCCTGCCAGCATGGTGTACAGTAAGATTCCCAGGCTCCAGATATCGCAGGCGGCATCATATCCCTGTTTCTTCAGGACCTGTATGAATCACAGGTTTGTTGTTGTGAATTTGACAACATATATTACAAAACACTTAGTTTCAACCCTTAGTTCTAATTTTGATGGGATGCATTGAATTTAAATATATAAACTTTTGATAAAACAGAGATTTTAGCATGGGATTGTGCCTAAAAACACTGTATGCCTGTGGTAGACTCACTGCAGTGTCTGTCAATCAAACAACATAGTTTGGTCATCTTTAAGTAAACTTTTAAACAGCAGTAATTTTTAAAATCAATTGTTATTTAAAATAATTTTACATTTGAACAACATGTTTCACAAACATAAAAGTACCTCAGGGGCCACAAAGTTTGCAGTGTAGCACGGTGTCATGAGCAGACCATTTTCAGCCCTTAACTGTTTGGCAAACCCAAAATCACATATTCTGATGGACTCTGGGTCACCTGTTTCATCGACATACAGGATGTTACTGGGCTTCAAGTCTCGATGCACAACCTGGACACAGAAGAAGAAACAAGGATGTAGTACACAAAGTGACTAAAATCTGTGTAATACATTGTACTAGAACTTTTATGTCAATTTATCTTCAGTAGCAGCCAAACAAGTAAGTATTTAGCAACCCCACTGTGACCACATGCAAACTGACCCCCTGTGAGTGCAGATACTCCACAGTCTTAGTGATGGTGCAGAGCACAGCTGAGGCCTCGCGCTCTGAGAAGCACTTCTGCTGCAGGATCCGGTCCAGCAGCTCTCCTCCTCTCATCAGCTCCATCACCAGATACACAAACTTGCCGTCATCATAGACCTGCAGTACACAGCACAGCTCACTCTCTCCATCACACTGCAGTGATGCAGCTTTCAATCACAGACACCAGCAGACCAGAGGGAGCCCAGGAGGGCTTATGCAACCAGAAGACAACTTGTGAAACTGGATCAATGGTAATGCAAGTTAACATGGTAAGACAGCTGAGATAAAGGCCTTAAAAGACATTAAACTTTCTGTTAGTAGACTGGAGTGTTTGGCAAAATTCTGAATTTGAGAATGAGCTCCTTTTTTCGATCCTAGAATTTAAACGGAATTGACTACAGCACACAGGAACAGAAGCACATAACACATGCCTTAGAGGAACAGAAAACAAAACAAAAGTATTTCTTAGTATTTTTTTTTTTTTTTTTTTCAAAGTGTGACTCACATCTTTCAGAGTAATGATGTTTGGGTGCTGGCCGTATCGCAGAAGAATCTCGATCTCTTCAGACGGATCCTTCTTGGCTCTGTCAATAATCTGAAATGAAGTGAGCTGGTCACAGCGGTGTCTGATAAAGCCTCGAATGACATAGAGTGATGCTGTCTTCTAAGGCAATTCATCAAAATGCTCGCATGAAACAGCCAGTACCTCTGTTGTTGACTAAACAACACTCTGCACTGTGTGTTTTTTCACACAAAGAGCATTTAATGGAATCCAGTGCTGTCAAAGATTAGATTTCATACGTACTTTGACAGCATACTCCACACTGGTGATTCTGTGGACACAACGTTTGCAGACCGAATACGCCCCAATGCCGATATCCTCCTTCAACTCATAGCCATCAGTGAAATGAATGTTGTTGCCATGAAGTTGCTGCAATAAAATAACACGAATGAATATATTTATTTGACATTATGAGTGGTAAAATGACAACATTACTTCAACTATGGACATATTCCACTAAATGTCTTCATTTTGAACAGTTGTATCATTTATTGTAATCTAATGCAATGGCATTCATACTGTCAGGCCCATGTGCTTCCTGTGTCCTAGTGTTTATGCCCATATTTGGTTTTTCATGTTCCTGTCTCCATTTAGTTCCATGAGTCCCACCTGTGTTGATTAATTTTCTTGTTTAGTTCAGATTACTTAAGCCCTGTGTCTTTCTATGTCCAGCGTCCAGTCTTATATGTCATCCTGTGTTTGGTCTCCTGTGCGCGCTCCATCGTTTGTTCTATTGGATTATTATTAAAGACTATATTGTTCAAGTTTACCCTCGTCTCCTTGCTCCAGTGACACATACATTTTGAAGTGTGGCTTCAGTGTCCACTGTAGATGCTGATTTAACTCCAGGCATTTTACAGCGCAATCACTACACTGACTGTCCTCCAGGAGTAACCTGAGGTTAAGTGTCTTGCTCAAGGGTACAATGATGATAATTCACATCTCCCTTCAGCGGTCTGACCTTACGGCCTTTCACTTACCAGCCCACATCTTTAACAGGACCCTGTATACCTGAAATCGACAGAAAATTTCACCATCTGGTTTTCTTTAACAAATAATTTCTTTAACAACTTATTTAAAAAAACCTTGACCTTGTTAAATGTTCAGCATTGCATCATTGTAACATTTGCATAATGAACTGTTTGGTCCATTCCTTCTTGCGTCTATTTAATGGTGAATAGTCACCTTCACACTGCGATCACACATTATGTGTTGATACTCATGCATAGCTGACAAACAACAAGACTTGACAACGACAAGGTGACTCTGACGTCGCATTTCATTTACACAGACCCATGCACCATTAAGCTCACAGGTCACAGTTTTTTTTTTTTTGACATGCATCATAAATTGTGAAATAATTGCATAAAAATAACTGAAATTTAGTGCTGCAAAGATAGTGTACAATGACAAGATAACCAGCTTTCTCACCTGAGCTGATCAGCGGTCTAACAGTACTCAATTTAAATGAGTCAATCATTTAAATGGCCAATCAAATCAATGACAGGTATTAATGTTTACAGCAGCCAAGCACAAATTTCAGCATGATGCTTCAGTTTTAACAGTCAAAAAGTGAAATGTCAAATGTAAATAAGTAGCTAACATTTAGCTAACATGAACAACCGTAATATCTAGTTATGCAAACCTTTCAACCGGATCCATTTTCAGCACATTAAGGCATAAGATTAAGAATGATTTTGTGCATATTTTGAGTTATTATTATTATTATTATTATTATTTTTTTTTATTTTATTTTAATTTATTATTAGCATTTCAACTTTGTTAAAATTTCTAAATAGCATTCATTTCTGCCAATTATTAATTTCTGGCAATATTGTCAGCTTTATTGCATATAAACTATTGGAAGAGAGCTGAACTGGATGATGACATCACGGAATCAACGATGAACTGACTTTAACTGAAAAATTGACTGTTTGTTATTGTCCTCTTGCATTTTTGACAAACTGTTTTCCTGTTTGACACTGTAAAGCTGCTTTGACACGATCTGTATTTTATAAAGCACTATATAAATAAAGGTGATTTGACTTGACATTTCATAAAATTCACTTATTATCCTTAGGCCTATACTAGAACATAGTTATACATGTGGCTTTGAGGTTGTGGTTAGGACAGTCTAATGCATTTTACCTATTTGCAAATAATATATATAAAATTTGCAAATAGGTAAAATGCATTACTTAACAATAAATTCTAGTTCTTTAACCATTTTTCTATATTTGTCTCCTTTAATTTTCTCTTTTTGACAATAAACCACCAAGTTTGTACATTGATATGTCCATGGCTGGCCTATGGTCAAAATTTAAAGGGATAGTTCACCTAAAAACTACAAATCTGTTACTTTGTCACTCTATACCCAAATGCTATATATATATATATATATATATATATATATATGTGTGTGTGTGTGTGTGTGTGTGTGTGTGATATAGCAAGCTCAGTTTTTAGACCTCAGTACTTCCAAAAACCTCTGTACCACCATGCACAAAACCAAAACCTAAAAACTAAACTTCTCTAAAACTTTAACACCATTTTTTATTTTTTTTTGCTGGCTTGCAAGCAGCTGTTTTCCTTCAGGAAATACAAATCTAGTCTTCAGTGCTTTGTAACAGTGCACGAAGATACATTTATCATCGGCTAAAAGTGAAACAGACATATACGTCAAAGATGCAAGTAACCGACAGCATCTTCAGGTAAATGAAACGCCTCCTGAAAACAAAAGCAATTCACGGCACAGATTTTGAAATTCTCCACAAATAGCTGCACTCATGCATGTTCATGAGTGCTATTAGAGTAAGTTAATATCATATGCTCGGCAGATGCTACATCAGATCAGAATGATCTAGACAACGGCACTGCAGAGCAGATATCCGCTCGTGTGCCAGTGTGCCCACGCCAATCAATACACCTCATTCCGGTCACTGCTACCGCAGCTCAGACACTTCAGTAAAGCAGCTCTTCAGGTATGAACCATCTGGCAGAATTAGTTCAGCTTATGTAACACAGGGCTCTTTTTTCCTTCTCTTTCTTCTTGTTTTGTGCTGTGCAACGCAGCAGTGCTTCCCTGAGGAATAGGTCTGAATTGACTCCATGTGTACAGCCAAACCAAGGTTAAACGGATACACAAAACAACTTTGGCTTGACTGCAATATTTCTTATATGTCAGCAACTAGCTCTCAATGTAGCAAAGCATGCGTGAAATTTTGCTTCTTTTTCCTCACTCACTTGTATCATTATGACTACTGCAGGCATGCTTGCATCACGAAAGAAAATACATTTGTACATTTTCTGAAGAAATGGGAGGTGATGTCTTACTATGTCTTACTATGTTTTACTATGCCCTATTTTGAGCTCATTTTAGCATGCTGCTACATGGTTACTAAAGTATTATGAATGGCTTTTAGTTGATATACAAGGTATTTTGAGTTGCTTTTAGCACGTCACTATGCAGTTGCTAAGTACTTTGAGTGATTTTTAGTATTTCACTATACATTTGCGGTATTTAAAGTTGATTTTAGCACGTTGCTACGTGTGCTAAGGTATTTTAAGTGTTTTTTGCATGTCACATGGCTGCTAAAATATATTGAACAGCTTTTAGTTGTTATATGTTTGCTAAGGTATTTTGAGTGGCTTTTAGCATGTCGCTTTGCAGTTGGAAGATATTTTGAGTGACTTTTAGTATTTCACTGTGCGGTTGTGGTTTTTGAGTTGATTTTAGCATGTCGCTACTTGCACTAAGGTATTTTAAGTGTTTTTTGCATGTTTCTATGTGGTTGTTAATGTATTTTGAATGGCTTTTAGATGCTTTAGGTTTGCTAAGATACTTTGAGTGGCTTTTAGCTTGTCGGTATGCAGTTGAGGTATTGTGAGTGATTTTTAGTATTTCACTATGCATTTTGCTGTATTTTATGTTGACTTTAGCATGTTGCTACATGTGCTATTGTATTTTAAGTGTTTTTTGCATGCTACCATTTGGCAAAAGTATTTTGAATGGCTTTTAGTTGTTATACGTTTGCTGTGGTATTTTGAGTGGTTTTTAGCATGTCACTATGTAGTTGGAAGGTATTTTGAGTTTATTTTAGCATGTTGCTTTAGCTCTTAAGGTATTTTAAGTGTTATTTTCCCCATGTTGCTATGGTTTTGCTAATGTATTTTAAATAGCTTTTAGTTGCCATATTTTTACGACAGCATTTTGAGTGGCGTATAACATGTCGCTATGCACTCACTAAGGTATTTTGCATGTTTTTAAGCATGTCACGATGTATTTGCAGTATTTCAAGTTGATTTTAGCACATTCCTACATGTGCTAAGGTATTTTAAGTGTTTTTTTTTTGTTTTTTTTTGCATATCACTAAAGTACTTTGAATGCCTTTTAGCTGTTATACTTTTGCAAAGGTATTTTGAGTCGGTTTTAGCATGTTGCAATGGAGTTGGAAGGTATTTTGAGTCACTTTTAGCATTTCACAAAGCAGTTGCGGTACTTTGGTTGATTTTAGCAACAGTAATGTGAGTGGCTTACACTACCAATCTAAAGTTTTTGAACAGCAAGATTTTTAATGTTTTTTTAAAGAAGTCTCTTCTGCTCAGCAAGCCTGCATTTATTTGATCCAAAGTACAGCAAAAACAGTACAATTTTGAAATATTTTTACTATTGAAAATAACTGTTTTCTATTTTAATATATTTTAAAATATAATTTATTCCAGTGATTTCAATGCTGAAGTTTTAGAATAATACTGACTCCAACTTTTGAATGGTATAGTGTATAATGTTACAAAAGCTTTTTATTTTAGATAAATGCTGATCTTTGTATTCATTAAAGAATCCTGAAAAAAAAGTACTCAACTGTTTCAAATATTGATAATAATAATAATAAAGTTTCTTGAACAGAAAATCAGCTTATTAAAATGGTTTCTAAAGGGTCATGTGACACTGAAGACTGGAGTAATGATGCTGAAAATTTAGCTTTGATCACAGCATTTAAATTAATTTTAAAATATATTCAAATAGAAAGCAGTTATTTTAAATAGTAAAAAAATATTTCACAATATTACTGCTTTTGCTGTATTTTGTATCAAATAAATGCAGGCATGGTTAACAGAAGAGACTTCTTTAAAAAACATTAAAAATCTTACTGTTCAAAAATTTTGACTGGTGGTGTATCTGTATAACATGTCGCTTTTGAGTATTTTGAGTGAGTTTTAATATCACACTATACAATTCTTAAAGCATTTTGGGCAGTTTTTAAAAAAAAAGGGGGGAAAGGGAAGTGACGTGTGGCCAAGTATGGTGACCCATACTTGGAATTTGTGCTCTGCATTTAACCCATCCAAGTGCACACACACAGTAGTGAACATACACCTGGAGCAGTGGGCAGCCAGTGCTGTGGCGCCCGGGGAGCAGTTGGGGGTTCAGTGCCTTGCTCAAGAGTCTCACCTCAGTCATGGTATTGAGGGTGAGAGAGTGCTGGTTATTCACTCCCCTCACCTACAATTCCTGCTGGACCTGAGATTCGAACCCACGACCTTCGGGTTACAAGTCCGACTCTCTTGTAAAGTTACTTAAGCAAGTTACTGTGCAGTTGTGGATGGTTGCCAGCATGCAATACCATACAAGTTCTCAGAGTCCTGCTCACCTGTACAATGGGGTTTACAGAGTTTTGTTTGTTCTCGGTTAGTGGTTGTTCTTGATCCAGGTTAGAGGCCACAAAGCTGAAGCCGCGGAAGAGCTGGTGTGCATTAGCGCTGGGTGGAACACCGGGTGAGTCTGCAGACACACACACAGATTACAAACATATTTAGAAAGGCAACAAGGACACAGTCTCTCTATGAATGGAAACACACAATTGATCCCATCTGAGCAGTATGAATTGACTGAGTGCACTATGCGGCAGGACCCGAGGGCTCTTGGTAAACAGGTTCTGCTGCTGCAGTTCACTCTAATTTGTTTTTGCACTCTCGCTGTGCTTGCCGGGCACAGACTGTTATGTAAGAATAATTTCCAGCTTACTGTCTATCACATTGTCTATGACGGTTGAAAGCAAACACTTGATTCTTCCAGCCATGATTTAAATAAAATAGCATATGAGTTTTACGTGAATTATCTAAAAATCAACTGCAATTTGCGTCACCTGTCGGTGTGCGGGATGTAAACTCAGGATCAAAGTGGAATGTGTCCTCTGGTCTGCCCACTGCTGGTTTGAAAGGAGGCTTGATTTCTCGTCTGTACAATTTCTATTGACCAAAAATACATAATTTAAGACACTAATGCTAGAGGTTATACATGTTACAGAAAAAAAAAAAAATGGATCAAAACATAATGGAGCTTCCTGTGAATTTTGAGTAGTAATTTAATAGAACATTAAAAAATAAAAGCTATGTGAACTAAGTGATAGATTAGTTAAAAGTAAATAAAAATAGCATAATAATAGTTTTATGTCTGAATATTTAAATATGACTTTAATGGTTGATCATTCAAAAAAAAAAAAAAAAAGATTTAAAAGGTACACAGCATTTTTGAGGAGTAAAAAAATAATTATTTCTGGTATTTTAAGTAATTTTAAACATGATTTTAAAAATCACTATGAATACTAATGAACAGTGTTGGGGTAATGTTAGTTATGTAATCATATTACTTTTTTCAAGTAACCTTTAAAGTAATGCAATACTTTTAAATTTACAATGAAATATCTAAGTTTTTTGTTATTAAAAAACAAACAAGCAAGCCCAGGCCAGGTGACAAGATGTAATGCTAAACTATCATAATGCATTACTTTCCATAAAAAGTAACTAAGTAACACAATTAGTTACTTTTTTATGGAGTAACACAATAATTGTAATGCATTACTTTTAAAAGTAACTTTCCCCAACACTGCAAATTAACTGTTTTTATTTCTGACATGATGGACAAAGATTACTTTATTCAAACTTTTTGTGCTAGAGTGATGTGCAATGACTGCTGGGTAAATTTCCTTCTGCACATCCTGTGAAGTGATCTTCCCTTATTCCCTATGCTGTTCACAGCTCTCTTCAAACCGAACATTTACTGTACGCTCTCTTTGGATTGGAATCTTACATAAGATGGCGAAATATCCAATGAAGTCCTCTTTGAATGGCATTTATGGTTTGAAAAATTGTTAGCAGAATTCAGTAATTTAGGATTTATTAATAGAATACTGTTTTCAGTGCACTATGAAGAAACCAGTATGCTACGAATAAGGCCTTAGTCACAATATTACACACGAATTACTAGTCTACATATTCGAGACTGATTAACATTACAAAACATTATTAGTGTAGTAGGCACAATGTTTGAAACTCACATTCCAGTCTATTGTTGCAAAAAATATATGCCGCTTGATTTCTTCCACTCCATCAGGTCCTGCACCTGCAAAACAACCAGAAAGATAACCAGTCAGATAACAGGTTGTACAGACTTTTTTTTTTTTTAATTTTTATTCTAGATGGGATGAAATGCCTCATAAAACAAACCTCTCCTAAAACCCATCTGTCACAAAAACTATTTAAAGGATAAGATTCCCATGAAACATCGGTCTGTCTGTGAGTCAGACAAGTGTTGAAGACACTCTGCTAAAATCCTCTACAGCTCTGTGTCCCATCCAGCTTGCTTTAGCTAAACTTTTGAAGCCCCAACAAATAGGTATCTAAAAGTGCTGTGCTGTAAGGTGCAACTAGGTGGTTAAGTTTTGTCTGGTTAGCATAACCTAGTTAGCCCCTGTTAACAGATGCTGTAACAGCTGGTTGCAAAAAGCATCTTCCACCATTGATGGTGGTCACAGCTGAGCTCTTTGGTTGTGATTTGAAACAAATTTGGCAAATGCTCCAATGCGTACTTGTGTTTATGCTCAGGAGAGCTTAAAAAGTTTCTATTTACAACACGTTTTGCGGCATTAAGCAACATAGCCAATCACAGACAAAACTAAACGCAATGGCCAATCAGAGGCATTTAAGTTCAAGTCATGTAACATCTTACTGTGATTAAATTCTTACTCTGATTATTGGAAATAATCACATTATTAGTGCATATGTAAACATAGTCATTGTCAACATAGTCATTGTCTGTAGCAGTGTTCGGGAAAGTTACTTTTAAAAGTAATGCACTACATTACTTTTTCTTATCCGGGCTGGGTTTGCTTGTTTGTTTTTAATATAAAGTTCTATTTTTGGCAAATGTAAAAGCCATTTCACACCAAAATTGAAATTAATAATCCTCAGGCTGAACAAAATATATATTCACATCTGTACAGTAGAAGAGGGCGCAGCTCAAACAAACCTTTCTGCTGTGCTGCAAGTCAATGAATGGGAAAACAAAGTAACTGGCGTTACTTATTTGATAGAAGTAACTCAGATATTTTCTTGTAAATTAAAAAGTAATGTGTTTCTTTACTAGTTGTAAAGTAATCTGATTACGCAACTCGCATTGCTTGTAATGCGTTACCCCGAACACTGGTCTGTAGTATATGTAAATGAACAGTGTATACTCTTTTTCCATGTTTCAGATCAACAGCACCAAAATCAAAAGTTCATTATGGGTGTTTTTGACAAAAAGGAATGCCACAGCCCTTTTTCTCAGCCTTCTCTATAGTCATGTTGCACTGATTTTTATTAATTATTTTATTTTTTATTTTTTTTCCATTTCTACTGCATAGACTGCATGTTTTATTAAAAGCCTTGACAACGGTGAATTACCACTTTAACAACCTCATGGTAGATCTATCCTAAAAGGTGTATACACTATCACTAAAAATCATTTTCTCAGTCTCTGAACAAAATTAATTGGATTTTTCTTTCAGTATTCCTACTGTTGCGCTCTACCACACAACACTTTTCCACCTCATTAACTATTCCATTTTTATTTTACCATTCAAACTATGTTAGTAGTGATACATGAGTGAGTCAAGACCTGGCTGGCATCTATACAACTAATCTGAGACAGAAGAATATTAAGCCACAGTCAACACAAGGTCTCGATGGCATTTATCTCTGCCTTATAAATTATGGATAAAATGATTCACCCAGCTAAATTCAATCTGGGCTTTGACAAACATTCAGTAGCAGTCTGTCTGCAGTCATTCACACAGGAAATCATCTCTGACTAAAATGAGATGCATGCCCACTGCTGCTGTCGTAAGAACAATGTACAATTGCTTTATACTATGTTCAACTAAAAGAGGTATCACTGTGACCATCTGATACATTTATTGTGCTCAGCATTTCATATTGTTTACACTCCTACTGTAATAATCAGCTTAAATCAGTGATTTGCTGGTCTTTGATGGCCCCTAAGCAATTTAAATCAGCTCTTCTCATGTGTTATTTTATGTTGCTTGTTTAATTTCTTCTTAATACAGTCCAAAATAAGGTTTTAGGTGAGACATAACTAATAGAAGAAATACTGTATCTCATATGCTATAAGAAATATTTTCTAAATTTGTCAATGTTTTCTTCCTAAAACCACACAAAACCTTCTTAAAAGAATCGCCAGGGAACCAAAACAACCAAGTGGAATTGAAATCAGACCCAGAATCATTAAATTCTTTATGATTCCCATCCTTACAGTCACAAAGATACAAAAATATAATGTGCATTTCAAAGTCAGTTAGAGGTCATCATCATTCATCTCAGTTGGACAATAAATGCAAACACCAAGCCAGTAGCATAGCCACTATGTAACAGCAGAGCCTTATGAGTGCGCTAAAGGTCTGAGCTTATTAAAATGCTTCAAGATAACTTTGTGTTTGTCAGAGGTTCTGCTTATTAGCACTTATACTATCTGCAGAGAAACAATAAATGACTCCAAACAGTGGGAGGAAAAGAAAAACAAAAGAAATTGTTGAATTTTGAGTGAAGAACTCAAATAGTAGGACTATCATGGAAGGTCTTTTGGGCTTTGCAAGAATTATACATGTTAAATATATTTTAGTTTTCTCACTAAAGCTTTTTAAATCACATACTGACCATTAATATCATGGATAACAAAAAAGTGTAACAGTTTTGTAGCGAATCGATATAGTAGCCGTACTTATTCTAAAAATAAATAAATAAATAAATAAATACATATGTATATATATATATATATATGTATATATGTATGTGTATATACATACATACATACATATATATATATATATATATATATATATATATATATACACATACATATACATACATATACATATATATATACATATACATATATATACACACACATATATATCTATATATATATATCTATATATATATATATATATATATACATACATACATACATACATACATATACACACACGCAGGCTGAACAAGACAATTAACCAGACACAGGTGGAAGACATGAGGACTAATCAAAAACCAAAGCAATACTCAAACCAAGGCAAAACAAGAAAACACACAGATGAAACCTGACAATTGACCAGATTTAAACAGACAACAACCAACTAGTTGATTGATGAAGTTTACTGTTCTTTGGGATAGTTATCAGCTAGAAACATTTCAGTATTGTGACAACCCAAATTACATTTACAGATAAACAAACAAACAACCAAAAAAAAAAAAAAACTAAGTTTGACAGGTTCCACACTACAGTATTTGAAACCATTTAAATCAGCTAGACTAAAAATTGGCAACCTTACAATGATAATATAATACATTGATTTACACCAACAAAACTAATTTTTTCATTTTAAATCTAGTAGAAGTATCTCTTTAATATAACAATTACAGGTAACCACTTCTTACAGTTTAAGACTGGATATTTGAATTGGATATTTGGTTTAAGGCAGTATTTGGTTCATGTATGGTAACCTACCTAATCTATTGGAAGGGTTTCTTTTGAAAAGAGCCCGCAGTAAACTCTGGACTTCTGGGCTGAGGAACTGCGGCATGCCGAGTTTTGCCCTGAGAAAAAAAAAATAAACCATTAAATCTGTTATTTATTTCTGAAAATAAATGAGACTGTGAAGCATAGCCACAAACATCACAAATCATCTTGACAGATCCATTTGTGAGGACAACTTTAGAATTACAAATCTTTAAATCAAGAAAAAAAAACAAAAAAAACCTTAGGCTGTCAGAAAATGCACAAATACAACGATAATTCTTACTTGAGAATAAGTGCCATTGTCTCTTTGCGGTCTTTGCCTTGAAATGGCAGGGATCCAGTCAGCATTTCAAACTAGAGACAGTAATAGAACCATCAGGCTTTGCTCTAGCAAGTTTATTTACAGATGATACAATAAGAGAAGTGTGTATTCAGCACTGCTGCACAGTAACAGCGCATACTGTGAAACCAAATCTGTCTCAGCGTGCTCACTCTTATGTAACACTTTTCCCTGTGAGTGAATTCATTTTAAGGCTGGGTTATGCTTTGGATATTTAGAAGTGAGCTACTTAAATGGGCTGTAGTTTTAAACAGAGATTCCACAACAATTTCACCAAACAACAACTTAGGTCACATTTATTTATACTTGGAGCTAGGTGATAATACAGTTTAAAATGATCTACTAAAGTAGAACTTTGAATGCAATGATGATCTATCAGTTGGATCCTATAAACAGTCCGCATGTCCTGCATTCACTGTCAAACTTTTAAAGGTTATTTGGTTAATTTCTGCACCACAAAAGGTTATGTTGCTGAGCCACTCGTGTTTTGTCTGCCCAATGGGTCAAGGTTTGGCTGTGTATTATGGTCCAGTAAGCCCCCATTGGTAGATTTGGTGGGTGCAGCTAGTCGAGCAAAAATTATACTTTACCTTAAACATTTTTAATTAGAAGTCTCCTCCTTTTAACTGTTCAACATTAATCACAAGCTCTTTAAAGTCAGGTGTCGTATCCATCTGAGCTCTTGATACTTATAAGTGTGCACCTCTTCAAAAATCATTTGCTCCAACAATGGCTGTGAGTCCGTTGCTTCTGAGGAAATGAAAATTCTCAGAGGACGTACCCTCATCTAGAAGCAATTACCGGCAACAGCTCAAGGTAATAATAAAAGGTGTTTTTGTCTAAGCAGATATTTTTGAATTAATAGAAGAATCTGTGGCCCAATGCAGCAGCAAGAAGAGATCCAATGATGTATATCTTGTGAGGAAGTGTCCAATAAATATAATTTTCAGACCTATTGCTAAGTGTTTTGTTTGTTCCTGATGCTGTGTTTCACTCAAAGTCAGATATGGAATATTTCTACTTAACAAAAGATGACCAGATTTCTGAAGTGGAAACTGGGGACATTCCCTAGTTTAGTGTTTAAAATACCACTGAAATCTCACTTGTTATAATCTATGAAATAAAAATGGGGACAAAACATTTTTGAATGTTATTTTTTTATTATTTTTTTTTTTTCCTTTTCTTTTTCTTCTAACTAACTACACATTGCAGAGTTTATGGATTGACAACAGTATTCAAATGCAGGATTGAATCTGAAAATGTAATGTTTGTCAGTGAAAAAAATCTGATACTACATATCAAAATAGGTAAGTGCACTAAGTTTTGCTAACTAATACACCTGCCACTTTTTCTATGAAATGTGTGTTGTTTCTTTGCTCTTCGTGTATTTCTGTGTTCTTCAAAGAACCACAAGTTTTAATAAGGGGGACTGCAATTTTTGTATCATTTTCGTATATTTAATATTTTATATTGGTACATTGGTGCCTTCAAGTAAATACGATTAAATGTTCCTTTTGTGTTCATTTATTAAAAAGCAGTAAGTGGTCAATATGTTTAGATTACTATTACATTACAGTCAATATAAATAAATAAATAAATAAATAAATGCATATATATAAAGAAATTATAGAAATTAATACTTTTATTTAGCAAGGATGCTTTAAATTGATCAAAAGTGATGATAAAGACATTTCTAATGTTACAAAAGATTTCTATTTCAGATAAATGCTGTTCTTCTGAAATTTCTATTCATCAAAGAAACCTGAAAAAAATATACTAAGCTGTTTTCAGCATAATAAAGATAATAAATGTTTTTTTTTTTGTTTTTTTTGAGCAGCAAATCAGAATATTACAATGATTTCTGAAGGATCATGTGACTTGAGTAAAGATGTTAAAAATTCAGCTTTGAAATCACAGGAATAAATTATATATAGGAATAAAATATAAATATATTCAAATAGAAAACAGTTATTTTAAATAGTAAAAATATGGAGTTCACCAAGTAAAATTCTGAGTTGAATGGAATGCAGCATAGTAAGGCTAGTTAATGCATTAAAATAACATTAAAACATAGTCAAACTAATGTAATGTGCTTAATAATTTTACACCAAAAATGGGATGTGGGAACCCCATAGAGCTGCCACATTATCCTTTAGCCCCAGGCTAGTGCTACACACGCTCATAGCACTAAAACACTGCAGTGCTCACATAGCCCACTATGATCCTTTACAATCTGCAAGGACACTTACCATTAAGATGCCAAAGGACCACCAGTCAGCACTTTGAGTGTGACCTCGTCTATTGACCACCTCTGGGGCCATGTACTCGATGGTCCCGCAGAACGAGTACGCTCGTTTGTCATGGTCGATTGCCTCTTTGCTCAGGCCAAAATCTGAGAACGCAGAAAAGATATTAAACCATCAACACAAGGCGCCTTAGATCGATAACAAACATAAAGAGTTGGGACATGTGGTGAGAGCAAATGAAACAAAAATCCTGCTTACCTGTGATCTTTATATGGCCTTCTTCATCAAGGAGAATGCTGGGAAGGTGAAACAACAGTGGATTACATTTCATTTCTATATTACGGTATAGAGAGCAGCAACAGAATTAAAATGAGATAGAGAGGACATATATTCATTCTCTGCAACAGTACATAAACTCAAGTGCAAAAAGTAGAGTTTAGTTGTTTATGTATGCAAAGCAACATCACAACTTGCCATATTAACACAGTAATAAAGATTTAGAATATTTATTTATATTCATTCAAATAAAGAATTATAATATAGAATTATGAATTTTAGCTTGCATGCATTCATTAAGTTACAAATATATATATATTTTTAATATTAAATTAAATGTTTATTTCACAAGATTATGCATGAAAAATTAAAAATTAACATTAAAACTGATTGTAAAAATATAATAATATAATTTGTACTGTTACTCTGAAATAGGATTTTGGTCATACCTACTGTTACACTTTCTTTTTTTTTATAATTATTTTTATTTTCATGAATGAATATATTCATTTTTACAGAGACAATGTGTTTTTACAATTTCAGTTTACAGTTAGTTTAGAATAAATTAATCAGTTGCAATCACCTAAAATAAAAAGAACAGTAGTAGTAAATATGTAAATTAAATAACAATAACATTGAAATTACATAAAAAATTTTTTTTTAAAAAGTTCAACCAGGTAAATGCTACACTTCCTTTAAAGCTCTTGTAAGTGTGTAGAGGTGACAAGATTGAGCATATATTTTCTTAATGAATGTACTGGTGCAGTGTCCTTTGGATTGCCTCTGCCTATATGCCATTAATCACCTATGGCAGGTCTCAGAACAGTGTGCCCTTAAGAGACATAGAGCGCTCCAGTGAGACCTGCTCTCAGGCCACCTCCATTTTCACCTTCTCAGACGAGAACCAGAAGGAATAGCTCTTCTAGCATACGGAGTGTCCCTTTCATTATTTCCAACAAAGAATCTCCCACAAGAACCAATTCAGAGTGCAGGTGAACCCATTGTTTGAGCAGATATGAGAAAGTCTAGCCATGAAAGAGCATTACTGTAAGTGGGAGCACAGGAAGGATTATATTAAGGGGATAGTAGTCATTCATCACGGCTCAACAATAAGGATATTTTTCTGCTGGTCTAGGTCAGGAATGGTTCCAAGAGAAAGACATTGATTGTTCTAGCCTACTCATGTGGTTGCCTTGTTTACTACAATGAATTCAACAATGGAAAAGCTTAATGATAAATTTATCCTTTTCTCTAAGAGGTCTCTTAAGCACTCTCTGTTGATAACCCAGAGGGTTTTTTTTCTTTTTCTTCTTTTTTCTTTTTTTTTGGAACACAAACATCTCACAGGCCTACAGGTGTGCTGGATTATACATTATATAATTTTGGGTTCAGTGTTTTAAAAGAAGTCTCTTCTGCTCACCATGGCTGCATTTATTTGATCAGAAGTACAGTGAAATATTATAATTCACTACATTTTAAAATGTTATTTATTACTGTGATGTAAAGCTGAATTTTCAGTATCATTACTCCAGTCTTCAGTGCCACATGATCCTTCAGAAATCATTCTAATATGCTAATTTGCTGCTCAAGAAACATTTCTTGTTATTATCAATGTTGAAAACAGTTGTGCTGCTTAACATTTTAGTAGAAACAGTTTCAGGATGTTTTTTTTTCTTTGATGAATACAAAGAATAGCATTTATTTGAAACAGAATATTTTGTAACATTAGAAATGTCACTTTTGATCAATTTTGTCTGTCCTTGCTTAATAAAAGTTTCTTTCTTGCAAAATAAATAAATAAATAAATAAAAAATATTTATTTATTTATTCATTCATTTATCAGGACTGAATGTTGCTAGTTTTATAATAATAAATAAAAAAAAATATCTATCTGTCTGTCTGTCTGTCTGTCTGTCTGTCTGTCTGTCTGTCTGTCTGTCTATCTATCTATCTATCCATGGGTGGCGTTAGGGAGGGGTTAGCAGGTGCTCCAGCACCCCCGAGAAAAACCAAAGCACCAGCACCCCCATAAAAAATGAAATAAAATAAAAACATTTGACTCATTACACATGCATAACTATTGCAATTCAATACAACATGACCTGATTTGCAGTCGCACGTAATGTCAGCATTTTATTTTAAAAATGGATCGGTTCCTTGTGCCAAGTAGGCCTGCCCCTGACTAAAGATTTTTCTAGTCAACTAGTCGCACGTTTATATTAAATTGATTAGTATAATAACCTACTAAACCATCCTTTAATATAGGCATTTAGGCGTATTATAGCCTATTCCGCGCTCAAGCGCACGCATAAAGCTTGCCGCAAAGCACCGGCTAAAGTAATGATTATGAATGCATCAAGGAAAATGAACACATTTTAATTATGTATTAATAAACTAGTGCTTTCTCAGTCAGTGTTGGCTGCAAAGATGAAGTTGCCGAATGCCATCTCCACATTAATGGGTGTGCCTTTAATAGAGAAATGCACCTATACGGACTACATAATCAGAGAAGATTTTTTTATTTTTTTTTATTTTTATTTTAATTGGTTTTCAAGCTTTCTGCAGTTTTATTTCTTATGTCTGTGAGCTGGTTCATTGTTGTGACGCGCTCCATTCCCGGAGACTGCATGAGACGACTGAAAGCACATCCAAAAATGATGGGAGTAGTAGGCTTTTTTAAGTTCTTAAAAATAAAAAATAAATAAACATAAATAAATAAAGATTGCGCGGGCGCCCCCATGTCAGTAAGCGCGATAATACTCTCACACTCCTCATAAACAGTTGAAATGCGCCTATATAGCGATTTTATTATTCATATAAAATAATAATAATAATAACAACCTGTTTTGGTCATATTTACTATTAATTGCCTAGCTCCCCCTGTCATTGATCTAGCACCCCCTCAGCACCTGCACCCCTGTATCTATCTATCTATCTATCTATCTATCAGGACTGAATGTTGCTAGTTTCATAATGTTGTAAAAAAGCAACCCAATAAATTCATTTAAACATCTTATCTTTTGGGATGTAAGACAAGTATGAGGCTATACTAACTTTAAAAGTTCCTTATGGGAATTTTTAGAGAAAAACATGCTTAGAACTTTCATGTAACTTTTTTTTTTTACTCCAAAAACAAACAAACAAAAAAAGTTTTTCCAAGAAGAAAAACAATGGCATAAACATTATTGATTACAAATATTTTTACTAGTCATTCTCACAATTACATAAAAAATGCATCTAGATTAGCTAGCTAATGTTAAATGCTTAAATCAGCAGAAATCAGAGCAATATTCAGTACATACCACAAAATAAAATGTTTGAAGAATAAACACTTGCACTTGATCAATAAGCCTCAACATGCGTGAAACTCTCACACACCGATCTCAGACCATCAGGTCATCCTTACTGTTGAGCCCGTCTGAATCCAGCAGAAGGACACAAAACAGATGCTGCTAACTGCACCAAAGAAACAGGAGCAGCACAGGAAGCTCTCTGGGAGGTTCTTGCATCACCCAGTTTGAACCTCTGAATTATGACTGTAATTACATGAGAGTTTCACAGATTCTTTTGACTCTAATCCAGATGTGATTATACTGCTGCTTGAAAATGCAGGATTTAAGCCCTCCTGAACATTATGTCCAATCGAGGTCGTGCTGAGGTTATCAACACAAGGTCACTCTTGTGGCCTTACAGGCATAAGGTCACTATCTAGGGCACTTAAGTAGGCTACAGTGTAAATTAGAACACATAATTGCTATTTACTGATGATACATGGGGTTTGTTCTTACTTCTCTGGTTTAAGATCACGGTAGATGATGCCCAGACTATGAAGATGATCCAAAGCCAAGGCCAACTCAGCCAAGTAGAACTTCACATCTTCCTCAGTAAACATTACCTAGAAAGAAAAATATATATTTATCATAAATAACTAATTTTCATTTAGCCAGTGCTTTTACAGAAATCCAAATCCCTTTAGGATTAGGGATTTGAACAAGGCCCTAACCAGAACATTTTGTCATGTAACTTGTCCCACACAGTTTGTGCTATGGACATAAATCATACCTCAAATCATGCGGCTTATTGAGGAGGGTGAGGGGAATTAAGCTTATGATTTTCACCTGGAGAAAAATGATTTACATTGAAGGAGGGATCCAAGCATCCACAAAACCATCTGTAATGTAAAAATCTAGTTTTTCATTTAGCTAATGCTTTTACCTAAAATGTACAATAAAAGTTATTAGAAAACCAGCCCTCTTACCTGTGGATAAATGAGTCAACGAGTCAACCTCAACATGAAAAGATGATGTCATACCATATTGCGGGACATTTCTCAAAATAGCATTTTCAATTGGCTAAGTTCTGAGTTATAAATTAATGTCTACGCAGCAAGACTCTGTACCTGCAGTTCATAAAATCAAATGGGAATTACATTTACAGTAATGCACTTACAATAGAAGGTGGCTGTAAATAACTCAGCATATTCCTTTAATGCAGAAACTGGCCAGTGACAGATCTTCAATAAAACTGCAGTAACACAGTGCGTTCTTATATTTGGAAGTCCAAAAACTGCTCTTTTCCAAGCTAATTTTAATCACCGGGAGATTTATTTAGACTGCGTAGAGAGCATCAGGGGACAGACAGTATCATATTGAGGAGAGTAGATTGACGTAACAAGTTCCAGCCAGGAGAGCAGCAGCTGTTGCAGCCAGATGAGAGATTTGAGCACCAGTGGTAATTCATTTACGTCTCACTTCCCAGGCACGGTTCTGTGCGGAGAATCCCGATTAAATCAAGTGCATGAATATCTCGGTAAAAGTGCCCCAGTTTCTTTTTTAATTCATACTTACAGAGAGAATGATTAGTCAGAGGAAGTACATGTGCAGGAGTTGCTCTTTATGTAAAGTGCAACTGTAGTTACCAACCTGATCTCATGACGAAAACGTACAGTATGTTTGGGAACTTTTTCGCAAGACGCGAAATACGTATGGCCATGTATGTTTGGTGACATATTCGATGTGAAATATCCACTGGGTGGTGTTAAAAGAGTGTTCGTTTTTTTTCCCCCGGAACAGATGAATGTACATATGGTACGTTTTATGCAGTTGGTTTTGTAGGTGTCACCGCAGTTCTGACTTGAAATGTCCATTGAGTGGTGCTATAAGTCTAGTGCTCCGTGAAATTTAAAAATAACGTACCATCTGCACTACACCTAAACCTACCTAACAGTATGAACAAAAGCAAACGTGACAGAAAAACACAATAGCAAGTATGCTATTATAGCTTGTTTTTCGGTCTCTCATCTTTCAGCTCTTTCATCATGAGTCATGTTTTTGACAGGATTCGTACCCAAGGACTCTGCATCTAAGTCCAATTCTGTGCCGGCTGAGCTACCGATCAAGCTTATATCCGGAAAGTGAAACATATGGAGCTGTAATCATAACTGTGTACGATAACGATTGTAATTGCTCACTGTTTACCACCTCTAGTGTTCATTTCTGTAGGACACTGCAATGATATGTACTTATTGGTATGTATTTTGTGTCTTGCAGAAAAGTTCCCAGAGGTACGTTTTCGTTATGAGAGCAGGTAGATAGTTACACATTTTTGTCCAACAAAATGATTTCTAGGGTGAGATGAGAATGTCACTCACCCCAAAAACACTTGCCTAGCACTAGCAAACAGCAAAAAACAATTTATGTCTGTAAGGTAAACTAAAGGCTATTCGCTGTTTATAATAGCAATAATAAAGTACACCAGCAACCACCCACCTTTTCAGCGGCCTTGGTTTTTGAAGTATTTTTCCATTAATTTTCCCATATGGATTGAAAAATAAATAAATAAATAAATAAATAAATAAAAAAGTAGCCAGGAACCAAACCTACCAGCTACAAGGTGAATCATAATATACAAACTTTGATCTGAAGCAAAAGATACAAGACTGCACTCAGAAGTGGTTAATAGAAAGGCAACATTGTCAACATTAATTTTACACACTAAATCCTAAATCCTGCTGTCATCTTGACTTTTCTGCTCTACCAGTTTGAGATTTTTATGCTATGTATATGAGGTTGTTTGGTTTAGTACTGATTTAATGATTAATGATTAAAAGAAAAGTAATATTGTGAAATGTTATTGCAGTTTAACGTTTTCTATTTTAATATATTTATTTCTGTCATGCAAAGCTGAGTTTTCATCAGCCCTTACTCCAGTCTTCAGTGTCACATGATCCTTCAGAAATCATTCTAATATGCTGATTTATTATCAGTGTTGGACACAGTTATGCTGCTTAATATTCTTGGAACCTGTGATACTTTTTTCAGGATTCTTTGATGAATAAAAAGTTAAAAAGAACAACATTTATTCAAAATAGAAATCTTTTGTAACAATATAAGTCTTTCACTTTTAAGCAGTTTAACACATCCTTGCTGAAAAAAAAAAATTAATTTCTTAAAAAAAAAAAAAAAAAATACTGACCCCAAACTTTTTAATGGTAGTGTATGTAGTTACAAACCATTTCTATTAAAAAAAAACAAAAAACAAAAAAAAAACAAGGTTCTCAGTTTCACGTGAGTGATTGATCATACATGTTTGTCAGTCACCTTTTGCTGACTGAAAATACTTGGCGGATCATTTTCACTTTCTAAAATTACAGCAGTTAATTAATAACTGAAAAAGGCCTGGGGGGAGAAGTGATTTCAACAATTCATCTCTGATTCCATATAATCTTGTTAACCTAAAGCAAAGTGGCCTATATGATGTACAATGACACAAAGACCTCCACAAGCAATTAATAAAGACAACTATCTCTACGCCACCAGAATAAAGACAGAACAATGTGACTGATGAAGAGTGACGTGCATAATAAAGCTCAGACAGGTGGAGAAAGCGGGTTGTTTAGCTGAGCGAATGAGCATGGCCAATGAGTCACATTAATCAATGTCTGAAGGAAATGTCTGCTCCAGATAAGTGTGGGGCTGTTTTCAACAGAGAGGCCAGATACTGAGTTGAAGTCATTCTACGTGCTGCAGCTTAGCTGGAGATTTTCAAACACAGGCAACAACAAAATGCATCATAACCTGAGTGGGAGAGTCCCACAGGAATAATGTGTGTAAACACGATCTAAACTGACTCTATAATGGTACATAACACAATTGACATATTCTGAGAAAATGTGAGCTTGTGCCATGTTGCTAGGGCATTCTGGGTAGCTATCAAGAAGTTCTGTGTGGTTTCTATAGCACGGGCTGTTGTGAGAGGTGCCTACTCACCAAAGTCAAAAGAGCCCACCGACAAGTCCCTATGATATTCTGAGGACTTTATAAATTCAGATTTTATCAATTTTATCATCTATCATGTGAAAATCACAAGTCTGGGCAATAGCAATAGCACACCTATCCTCAATAAGATGCATGATCTGAGGTATCATTCATGTCCGTAGCACAAGTTACACACAAAAGTTTAATACTTAGGCTTATGGGTTTGTTTAAACTGTAAGCATGAGCAGTAGTAATAATGGTGCTTGATTTAACAACCACTGATTTCCACACTAAAATAAAGCACATGCACTCAGTATGAGGCATTTGTTGAGCTTTTTAAAATAAAACAGTGTTCCTGTCATAAATAATGCAAATATAGAATTCTTTCTTGCTTTCAACCATAAATGCTTTTGTGCTTTGAACCTTCAGTGTGCATGTTTGAACCTTCAAATCCTGTAGCACAGGAATAGATGGCATCATTTTATAAGGAGTGGGAAAAACAGTACATTGCCTAAATCAGTATAGCAACACGAGGTGATGTCACATCTTAAAAGCCCAATATTGTGCTTTCAAATAAACCTTGCCATCTCTCATCCGATTACCAAGGCAACAAAGTTATTCTTGGTGGTTTGCTGCATGTACTTTTTATAAAAAAAAAAAACCACTCACTTATTGCTTGGAGAACTCTTTAACATCAGAGGCTGTAATTATGTTAAGTGTGATACTTAAGAAGGGCTATCTCATTTTATTTCAAAATAATGTCAGAAAGGTTATTCTTACCATGGCGTACATATTCATGTCCCATCATAAATGTCCAAATATATTAGATCAAATATAAAGTCAAAATTTTTAAGCATGAAAATCATATTAGTTTTATTTATGTATGTATTTATTTTTCTTTTGTCTAGTCACAATATTAAAATAAAGTGAATACAGAGCTGAATTTTAAATAATTTTACTGCTTTTTGTCCGCAGGTTTTTTATTTCCCCTTAATCCTTGCCAGCATTGATAATTTTCCACTGATGGCCTCTGCTGCTATAATGTGTGATTCACAGCTCAGAAAGTACAGGCTTCAGCAAACGCTGCTGTCAATAGATCAATAATCAGATTTGTTCCCCATGCGTGAAGGGAACAGATCCTTGAGGAAAGTTTTTATTGGAGATAAGAGATGTGATCAAGAAAATCAAACACTCCATTAAGGAGAATTACTGTATAGTGAGTGCTAAGATGGACCAATTACACCATGCATTAGAGAATAGATGCCAGACATGCCTTTAATTACCAAGGCATTCAGACCAAATGATGTCTCCATTACAGTTCAGAATTCACATGAGGATGTACCTCTGTTGCAGGAGGATGTTTTGTGAGTTACCAAATGATCAAATGCTTACACCTATCACTGAGCAATAGCAACTCAGCTCAATTGTGGATGAGTGGACACAAATAGATTGGTATTATAACTGTCTACTCATTTACTCACTGTTGTGTTAGCCCAAACCCATATGACTTTCTCCCTTAGAGCACTAAGGAGAAATTCAGAAATTGTAAATTTACAAGAGAATCCTGTCAATCTCTAAAAAGTGACAAAAACACAATGAAATGACCATAAAAGAAGTCAATTCAAAATGTGTGCTATAAAATCTGCATTTTCACATACTCAGATTTAGCATGTTGCTTTTGGTTATAAGAAACATGTGAACATTATCACTTTTGGAGCTTGACAGCAGCTCTTCCCATTCATTTGGAAAAGTGCAGCAACAACATTCTAAAAAAACATCTTCTTTTGTGTTCCATGGAGAAAATAAAGTATTTGGGGATTGAACAACTCAAATTATAATATAAAGATCATTTTTAAATAAATGATTCCTTTTAAAAGCCGGACCGAACAAGCACGCCATGTTTGTCTGTTTAGTAACAGCAGAATTATTTAGTTGACTTTAGCTGTTTCATAAAAACTGACCTCTTTGGAGAGACGTGTGAAAAGATCTCCCCCTCTGAGAAAGTCCAATATAAGGTACAGCTTTCCTTCTGTCTGAAAGGCTGAGGGGAAAAGCAACAAAGATGACATTTAAGCAGCAATTTTCAGAAGCACAAGGCAAAAAATCTGTAAAAACGTCAAACTGTAGTTTGCCCAGTAACATGACACTCAATTTAAATGCTACAGTCAAGCTACTGGAAATCTCTTTTTAAAAACATAATTATTAGATAATAATATCCATGATTTTTACAATCAGATCAGACATAAACTTTAACAGAAAAATTACATAATAGCTCATTACTGTAAAGGCTATAGTGCTATGAAAACATCTGAGCTACTGTCATACAACTGTAGAATGCAGTTTAGTTAGTAGCATTTCTACATGTAGTTCGTCACTACACAACATTGTCTGTTTGTCATTTCAGTATGAACGGAGTTCAGAAACTGATGTTGATTTGTAAATGCTCTTGTTCTGTTGTTTAGTCTCCTCTTGAGAAAAACAAACAAACAACAACAACAAAAAAAAAAACTCACCGTAGTGGAGTTTGACAATGAAGGGATGATTCACTTCTGCAAGAATGTCTCGCTCCATTTTCGATCTCACTCTGTCCCGCACTTAAAATACATAAAGACAAAATGTAGAGGCTTATTATGATTACAAATAAAATGATTAAATAATAAATAATTCATTCACTCTCAGTCATTCCCTTGACAAAAACACAGAAGTGTACAATGAATTGCAAAACGCAGATCATGAGACTCGCACACATCTATATAATGCATTTCTTTGATAGCTTACATTTTTACAAGTTCAGTGTTCAGTCCATATGCGCTAAACACAGAAAAGTGTTGTTTTTTTTTTTTTAATAAAAACAATCCACAAGAACTACTTAAAATGTTGTATTATGCATGCCAGGTCAGTAGTTGGCGATGTCACTTTGTAAAGAAACACTACACAAACGTAATACACATCGGCGTGACACTGCATGACCATTTTCTCAAATTTGTGTTTTTGTAGTTTACAAGAGATGATAACTCTATCATTTTCAGAAACTTGCACTTTGAAACCCATTTTCAAAAGTTTACATTTTCAAGCCCCCAAAATGCCGCTGCCGTGTAAATGAACAGCCAAAATGCATAAAAAGTTTCTGTCATTAAGATGTTTGCATGACACACAATTTCTATTAATACTGACATACTTCAGCAGTATTATTGTCATGGTTACGGTGTAGTAAAATCCCAAAAGGAGACGCACGACGCAGAAAAAAAAAAAATACTTTAATAAACACAGAGCAACAGCACAGTGCACATTAACCATAACTCCAACAAAGAGCACAGAACTGAGGCTTAAATACACAAGGAAGATAATCAACAGAACAGGGAACAGGTGCGAAACTAATTAGAAACTATGGCAACAAACTACCAACTCAGGCAAAGTCTGTGACAAAGAAAACCATGACTAGAAACTAAACTGGGGTGCATTTTCTAAAAGCATTGTTAGATAACTACAGTTGCAAATTCCATTGAACTCTATTGGTAACAAAGGAACTTGTGAAAATGCCTGTGTCTTTTATATATATGGATATATGGATTTCTACCAAATAATGACAGTTGGGTTAACAGGTTTATATGACCATATATAACTGGAATATATTCAAATTCTGATTGCATCTTCATGTGCATGTCAAAGTGGTTACTACTCATTGCTTTAAATGTTTGCAGAAAAACTAATAATCTGTCACACTAATAATAAGCTGTGTGCTTGAGAAATTTTATAGCTGCCTGCCATCTTGTAGATTCCAAGATCCTAATTTGGATATGCAGATGTCTAAATGAGTGTAACATTACAGTGATTATTAAACATGGTTATGAAGAAAAGATCGGATATGGGCATTTAGACATAAGTACAGTGATTAGATATGCACCATATAAAACCATCACATCAGATCTCATTCTGTTTTTGCTGTTAACATGCATACAAGATGATCTGATCTGTGGCCAATATGATTGAAAGTCAGTGTTTACATGAATGTCCTATGTACATTTCAATATAAAAAATAACAGATTTCACCTTTAAACCTGCAGGACTTAACTACAAATCTTTGACAAGTCTGAAATCAAAAGCAGCACGTTGGATGCTTCATTCACACGGGTGCTTTACATTGAATGGTCTGTCTTACGTAACAGCTGCAGCATTGCTGTGGTCTGACAGTGAGGTGCCACAGTTACCAATACTGTTATTTTCATTCACACGTACATGAAAAACTTGCACAACATCATTCGCCAAGAGCAAAGACTTTGGGATGTAACCATGGTTACATCAAGTGAATACGTTATGTGGGTTGTGAACAGGTTGTGAAATAAACTATCACTCCAAACTGAGCATTATGCATCACTATGATAACTGCTGTTTTGTGTTTGTTTTGTAAAAACAAAGGCATGTATCACAAAAAAGTGATGAGGAAAGTCAGTTTGCTGCTTAAGACTTCAGTTTATCTGCTTTGTTCATTTGTGAGATTAATTCATTGTCTTTGTTCCAGGGAAACTATGGATCTGAAGTGTGCAATAATGAAAAACTGTCACTCAGGAAAATTGCCTGGGTGTCTGAGTGGGAACTTTTCCCCATGTTAAACAATTTTATGATTCAGATACTCCTTAAAAATCAACTAGAGAGCACTTCAGGCCTCCTAGCAGCTCAGTTATGACTCACAGGTTAGATGTCATGCTGCGGTGAAATAATAACTGCAGGTTTTACATCAGTGCATACTAGGAAAAGCTTGACAAATGCAAAGCACACAAATTGTAGAGTAGAAATCATAATTCAGAGCAGACAATTTAAGCGTCAGTTTTACCTTTTAGTGTTGCTTTTTTTAAGACCTTCATGGCATAGAGTTGTCCTGTGTCTGAACCTTTGATTTTTCTCACCAAGAACACCTGTAAAATGAAACGTAAGGTCAAAAATCCACAGTATTCACACGTCTTAGGGCCTGTTTACACCTGGTCACTTCATGTGTTTTTTTTTAGTGCTGTCAATCGATTAAAAAAAATAACTAATTAATCACACTTTTTTTCTGAAATTAATCACGATTAATCCCACCTAACATTAAAGTTTTTAAGTATACTTTTATATTGCATTTATTTCACATTCAATCTTCAAATTAATGTAAAAACAACATAAAGACAGTATATATTTAATATTTGTTTGATGGCATCTTTTTTATGACTGAAGACAAGTATCCCTGATATCAATACTGATGTCTCTAGGAAATTATTTTTTCCCTAATATTTAACCATTGACTATAGACATTCAACATTACAGTATAATTGAGAGCTATCAATTTTAACATTTATTAGACTTTAAAAAATAACAAAAACTAATTTAAGTGAACTTAAATCCATCTTCACATAAATCCATTATAATAAATGTCATATTTACCTGTGCCCTTCAGCAAGTAGGAAATATACAGAAATTGAATAGTTATCAAACACTAAATTCTAAATTAAATAAAGATGAATCCTTTAAGCTATAAAAGTTATTGATTCCCTCTTTTTTCTTTTGTTCTTTGATTAACAGACATCACAGCAGCTGGTTATTAGGTTATTTGGATGCTATTACTTTAAGAGCTGCCACTGCTGAATGTGGATCGGATCTAACAAACATGCTTGTAGTTTCATTCGCACTTTAATAGGAAATGATACAGGCTACAGTATGCACCGCCGTATTTGTGCGTACAACAGAAGAGCATGCGCTACAAGCACAGTATAACGGCTGACAGGACAGGAAAATTAGTTTTTTACTGACATATGGCCTGACAACATCTTATCTGACCACAGTTCACTGTTGTTCTACTGAATGGTTGTTGAAACATATGTAAATTTTACTCCTCCCAAAATGTTAAAAAAACAAATGTGTAATAGCATCTAATATAGGCTATATGACATGTTATAGCCAGATATGACAGCAACACATATCACCGGATATCTGAAGTCGTTTTAAGACATATGACAGCTTTGTGTAAAGACTGACAAACAGATTTTTCTTGAAAATTCGAGCATTACATGCTCTAAAACTTGGTGAGCTATGGAGCCAGCATTTAAAGGCATCAAAACTAAAATTTCAACAGTCTTCTTCTCACAAAGCTATCATATGTCTTTTGAGAACACAACACAACCAGCTAAGGCAACATCCTAACTAACATGGAACATGAATTTGAAATATTCTAAATAGGAATGAACTCATATAAAACCATGGAAGAGTGAACTCACAATTGATTTCACTGGAATTTGACATTAGCATGTTGCTAAGCTAACAATGCAGAGCTCCATTAAACTAAATATACAGCAAACATAAACATTTTTCAGTAGTGAATACAGTTCCCCTTTCAGTCGGTCACTCCAAGTCACGTCGGATGACCGACGAAATTGGGATCTCGCCAGAGAGACCAATCCACTTCGAGTGTAACTAAACGAGCCAATGGACATTGGCATGCGATTATTGCATCCAGTTGCCGCTGATCACAGCGTGAGCATAAGAGGCAGCTGATGCACCGCATCAATCATCCTTTCGCTTCGGAGCCGAGCGGTAGTGGTTGAAGCTACTGCTCTCCCTTCCAAGAGAGTGTTCTGTGAGCGAGTGCGGGCGTTACGGCGCGGCAGCGGTGGTCACGGTGTCTGGGAGAGAAAGATCGTCTTCCTGCTGACAGCCACACTAGGAGTGTGCGGTGGCCAGCTCCCCTGCATGCTTCAGCACTAAAAGAGCATTTCTCTGAAAGAGCAATTTCTCTAAAAGAGCAACATGGGTGATCGCGTCTTTTTAAAGATGTCTTTTCACCCGTGCGTTTCTGGGTGTGGTTGTTTCCTGGCGCCTCAGGACGGTCACGATCGCTGCCTCACGTGTCTGGGCATTCAGCACGCTGAGGTGGCTTTCGTGGATGGATTTCATGTTCTTCTTGCGGGGACATGACCATCTCGGAGTGCGACTCCGCTATGTCAAACATGGCGGAGTCCCTCTGCCTGCCGCAATCCGGCGTGCACACTGGATCCGGTGGAGTCCGAGGTGATTTGAGGATTACGGTGAGGGCTTCCCCAAGTGGAGCTCCTCACCCCTCAAGCACTCCGCAGCCGGTGGAGCTGCCGATGGAACACGCTGGCCACGCGTTTCCTTCGGTGCCCCCTCTGACGACCAGATGTCGATCACTGCATCGGAGGGCGGGCCCTCTCTCTCCGGGGATGACGACCCGGCTGCGTTGCCCCCTTCGGGTGTGGTAGCGTTGTCCGTGCCAGACCCAGAGATGACGGCTATGCTTTTTGCCTGAAACAAATCTTGTGGTTCCTCCCCTCTCACCACCCTCGATGGTGGGGCCGCTTTGGGTTATGCGGCATCCCCTCGGTGGAGCAGTCTGTGGCCATGCAACTGTGTCCAACAGCTGCTTCCACCCTGCGGGGTGACCCGTGTCTCCCCTCACGGGCCTGTAAGTATTCGTCAGGTCTAACTGGCAGTGCTTATAGAGCCTGTGGGGAGGCGGCTTCTGCCCTCCACGCCATGGCGTTACTGCAGGTCCACCAGGCCAAAGCCCTGAAAGACCTGCACGAGGGTGGTCACGACCTGGCGGTTCTACATGAGCTGCGTGCTGCGACGGACCTCGCACTTCGAGCGACGAAGGTGACAGCACAGTCTCTGGGTCGTGCGATGTCCACGCTAGTGGTCCAGGAGCACCATCTCTGGCTGTGTCTCGCTGACATGAAGGAGGAGGAGAAGGTACAGTTCCTGAATGCTCCCGTGTCACAGACCGGCCCTTTCGGCGACGCTGTCGAGAGCTTTGCCCAGCAGTTCTCGGCAGCCCAGAAGCAGACTGAGGCAAACACATCATGCGCCGGAGGAAACCTGCTGCTTCCACTCCAGCTGCAGCCACTCAGCCTGCTCGTCGCCGTGGGCGCCCCCCTGCGGCCGCCCCCGCTCCCGCGCAGCCGCAGCAGCCTTTCACCAGGCAGCGTCGTGGAGCCGGTCGCAGGCAGGATGCCCAGCCCGTCCAGGCCCCCGCCAAACCTGGCGGCAAGCGCAAGTGCAAGAGGCCCTGGGACGGTCGACCCAGAGATGGAGGAGACTGCTCATTGGGAGATGGTGACTGCACCACTCCCTCCCCCGGAGGAGGGCCGGGTGGAGTATCTTTTGTTCATTTTGTTCCGCCGCTGGCCCAGCAGCCAGCGGTACCCAAAACATCAGTAAAGAGCGGTCTCCTCAATCTCTGGGTCTCAAGAGGAGGAGAGTGGTGATCCGTGCATCACAGGATTGCTTCCCTCCTCCTCTCTCGCCAGCAGGCAGCAGGTGGTTGCCCAAGAGCACCCCTCCTGCCCATTCGTGGAACCAGGTAAGGGCAGTAGCACTCCAGTCCCCGCTTCAAGTCGTCAAACGCCGGGCTGTCACAAGCCTCGAGCCGGGTTCCTGTGTCTCCTCCCACGCGAGGAGAAATCAGGTGAGTGCTACACTACACACCCAGACCCCGCCCCCTGCCGTCACAGGCCCTGGGGCCGGTCCCTGTGTTACACCTCGCTGCCCCACCGCGGGCACGTCAGTGGGCCCGTTGGTCCCGCTGGTGCGGTCTCTCGGAGCCTGGTTAGCGCTCCCCAGTCCGTCCTGGTGGCTCCTGCGGACCATCAGACTCGGCTATGCGATTCAGTTCACCCGGCGTCCCCCCAAGTTCAGGGGCATCCGGTTCACTTCAGTCAAAAAGCCGTCGATGCCCCTGTCTTGCTCGCGGAGATTGCAGTCCTACTGGCGAAGGATGCAATAGAGCCGGTCCCTCCAGCCGATATGAGGTCGGGGTCATTTTTGGATGCGTCCGTCCCCTAGATTGGTTTGCAGCAATCGACCTGAAGGACGCGTACTTTCATGTTTCGATTCTCCTGCGACACAGGCCATTCCTGCGATTCGCGTTTGACGGTCGGGCATATCAGTACGAGGTCCTGCCCTTCGGGCTGTCCCTTTTCGCCTCGTGTCTTCACCAAAGTCGCAGAGGCGGCCCTTGTTCCCCTGAGAGAACGGGGTGTGCGCATTCTCAACTACCTCTACGACTGGCTCATACTTGCACAGTCTCGAGAGCTGTTGTGCGCACACAGGGACCTGGTGCTCAGGCACCTCAGCCAGTTGGGCCTTCGGGTCAATTGGGAAAAGAGCAAACTCGTACCAACGCAGAGGATCTCTTTTCTCGGCATGGAGTTGGATTCGGTCAACCAGACAGCACGCCTCACCCAGGAACGTGCTCAGTCGGTGCGGAACTGCCTCAAGACTTTATCAGGCAGGACAGCGGTCCCACTGAAACTCTTTCAGAGGCTCCTGGGGCATATGGCTACAGCTGCGGCCATAGTTCCGCTCGGTCTGCTCCATATGAGACCGCTTCAGCACTGGCTCCATGGCCGAATCCCGAGGTGGGCGTGGAAACGCGGTACTCACCGGGTTCAGATTACACCGGCCTGCCGCAAGACCTTCAGCCCGTGGTCAGATCCTTCGTTCCTTCGGGCAGGAGTGCCCCTGGAGCAGGTATCCAGGCATGCTGTGGTATTCACGGATGCCTCGGCCACCGGCTGGGGTGCCATGTACAACGGGCACGCAGTATCAGGGGTTTGGACGGGCCCCCTTCTGCATTGGCATATCAATTGCCTCGAGTTGCTGGCAGTACGCCTTGCCCTGTGCCGCCTCAGAGGGCGCCTTCGGGGCAGGGACGTTCTGGTCCGTACAGACAACACTGCAACCGTTGCGTATATCAACCGGCAAGGCGGTTTGCGCTCCCGTCGCATGTCGCAACTCGCCCGCCACCTCCTCCTCTGGAGTCAGAAGCATCTGAGGTCCCTTCGTGCCATCCACATCCCAGGAGTGTTCAATCAGGCGGCCGACGAGCTGTCTCAAGGGAGTGGAGACTCCATCCCCAGGCGGTCCAGCTGATTTGGAGTCGGTTGGAGTTGCTCAGGTAGACCTGTTTGCATCTCCCGAAACCACCCACTGCCAGTGGTTCTACTCCCTGTCCGAGGCAACGCTCGGCACGGATGCACTGGCACACAGCTGGCCCCAGGGCTTGCGCAAGTATGCGTTTCCCCCAGTGAGCCTGCTAGCACAGACACTGTGCGAGATCAGGGAGGACGAGGAGCAGGTCCTGTTAGTGGCTCCATATTGGCCCAACAGGACCTAGTTCCTGGAACTCATGCTCCTCGCGACAGCCCCTCCCTGGCCGATTCCTCTGAGGAAGGATCTGCTTTCTCAGAGAGGGGGCACCCTCTGGCACCCGCGTCCAGACTTGTGGAAACTTCATGTGTGGTCCCTGGACGGGACACGGAGGGCCTATGCGCTGAAGTGGAACCTGTTCGTCGAATGGTGTTCCTCTTACCAGGAGGACCCCCGGAGATGTTCGATCAGAGCCGTGCTTTCCTTTTTGCAACAAGGGTTGGAGCGTAGGCTGTCCCCCTCCACCCTTAAGGTATATGTTGCTGCTATTTCTGCCCACCACGACCCCATAGAGGGGAGGTCGGTGGGGAAGCACGATCTGGTCGTCAGGTTTCTTAGGGGGGCCAGGAGGTTAAATCCTCCGAGGCCTCCCTCCCTTCCCTCTTGGGATTTGGCTGTGGTGCTAAGAGCCCTACAAACTGCCCCCTTTGAGCCGTTGCAGTCAGTCGAGTTGAAGTTTCTTTCTATGAAAACCCTACTCCTGACTGCATTGGCCTCAATCAAGAGGGTGGGGGACCTGCAGGCATTTTCGGTCGACGAGTCGTGCCTTGAGTTTGGGCCGGCCGACTCCAGTGCAACACTGAGGCCCCGGCCCAGCTATGTGCCCAAGGTTCCTACCACGCCCTTCAGGGACCAGGTAGTGAGCCTGCAAGCGCTGCCCCTGGAGGAGGCAGACCCAGCCCTAGCTTTGCTCTGTCCTGTACGCGCACTGCGTCAGTACGTGGATAGAAATCAGAGCTTCAGGACCTCAGAACAGCTCTTTGTCTGTTACGGAGGACAGCAGAAGGGGAAGACTGTCTCCAAGCAGAGGATGGCCCACTGGATAGTGGATGCCATCACCTTGGCCTACGAAGCACAAGGTGTGCCCTGCCCGCTCAGGTTGCGTGCTCACTCCACTAGGGGTGTCGCATCGTCCTGGCCGCTGGCTCGTGGTGCCTCGCTAGCAGACATCTGTAGAGCTGCGGGTTGGGCGACTCCCAACACGTTCGCTAGGTTTTATAGCCTACGTGTCGAACTGGTTTCCTCCTGTGTTCTCACCTCAAACGGGTAGTGGCACTGAGAGGGCCGGCTCAGAGTCAGCTTGCGGCGTCCTTACGCCTAATTCTCCAGAGAGTTCCTTAAACTGGCAAACCCTGTTGAGTCCTCCAGCACTCCGGCGTCCGGACACGGCGGGGCGTCCGGCGCCAGGCCTTCAGCCAATGAATTCTTGAAATCTGGTGCGAGGCTAGTGCCCATATGAGAGACCCTGTCGGGATCCCATATGTGTATTCCACGGTATGCTTATTAGAGCCGTGTTTCCCCTGGCGGACCACGTTCTGCCATCTCTAAAGATGCAGCCTGAGCCATCTCAGAGACTTCCATGTGCAATAGGGCCCTTCGGGGTTACTTCACATGTTTGAATGTCACTTAACCCCCTCTGGGAGGAGGTGACTCTCTGGCGAGATCCCAATTTCGTCGGTCATCCGACGTGACGTCTCCGTTCCCTCCTTCAGGGAACGAGGGTTACATACGTAGCCGAGACGTTCCCTTGCTTTCCCTGATGAAAAAAAATAAATAAATAAAAATAAAAAAATCAAAAAACAATAGACACCATCACAAAATTTGTAATGGTTTTACTGGTTGTAACGGGAATTGTATTGGTTTTAATGGAAACCGTAACGAACCCTGTGGGTCTCTACTGGTAATTGGTCGCCTTCTATTGGTGGCTTGTTAAAACCACTAAATCCTAATGGAATATGTCCCAAAACACACTACAGAATACCATTTTTAATGGTTAAAAGTTGATGGCTTGTAATGTTTGTAATGGTATTTGTAGGGAAACCATTAGAATTTCTGTGATGGTTTTTATTGTTTTTCTTAGCAGGGTTGTCTGCCATCTTTGATTGTTTTTTTTTTTTGTTTTGTTTTTGTTTTAATTAAGATCATTACACTGCATTCTGGGATTGCCTTCTCTGCTAAAAATAAATATGATGCTACTTTAAAATTTCTCTGATTATGCAGCCTACCTTACTCAATGACCTTTGTGTTGATCATGCGATTATAATGTGCTGCCTGCAGAAAACTTACTAGATTTTAGAACAGGCAGTTATTTTTTGTTTTGAGACACAGGATAATCATTTAAAATTATGTAATGTAAATCCTGCAACAACAGATCCTCTCTCTCTAAAGTTCAACTGAAGGGTTTAAAAGGACACCAAAATGGGTTTACATCCATCACCCCAAACTCCACTTGCATTAACAAAATTACATGCAAACAAATGGCATATCTAATTTTAGCAATCGTTGAGTCTGCATTACAGTAACAGACAGAGAATAAGTCAGACGCAGCATTTTCAAAGCTCACCTTTCCGTAGGAGCCCTGACCCAACACCTTGAGCAGCTCAAATTGTGAAGGGTCTGCTTTCTCAAATCCTTCCTTCACATGATGGCTGATATCAAACTCCTTTAAGATGCTGTCATCCTGCAAAGGCAACAGATGGCACGGTTCAGAGGGAAATAAACAAATGCTTTTGCCATAAAGCTGTGTGTTTAAGCATATTTGGTGCTATGATGCCAGCTGGGATTATGAATAACAGTAGTAAACAGGTCAAGGAAAAGGGTTCAGATGGTGTGATCATCAGCGTATGCATTTCATTGGCATATTCATTTACTCTGTGCTTTTTTACAAAGCAAAAGACAAACACAAAAGTGTGCAATATACAAATAACAAACAAGTATTTTGAAATTACTTGCAGAAAGCTCCACAGATTTCAGCAGAATTAGAAAACCTATCATTTACAAAGATCTACATGCCCTTGGTACTTGACTCTTTGTTTATCAAATACTTCTGCTAATTTGATAATGCTTTAAACTACACACAGAAGTAGAGTACGGTGACAGACACTGTTTAAGATACA
Organism: Spinibarbus caldwelli; assembly: GCA_039654775.1. Taxonomy (NCBI): domain Eukaryota; kingdom Metazoa; phylum Chordata; class Actinopteri; order Cypriniformes; family Cyprinidae; genus Spinibarbus; species Spinibarbus caldwelli. Next base: position 27,913,496 of record CM077243.1, read on the forward strand.
GACTTTAAGTGTGTAGTCCAGTACCAGCAGAATTAACTACACAAAAAATGATTTTTTTTTTTTATATTCAATTTTATAATTGAAAATCATGGTTTTTGTTTTACACCTGTTTCATTCAGTTTGTCTGAAGCAAATTACAGTCTGCAGAGAAAATAAAATGAAAAGAAACTATTTTGTTTAAACAGTATTCTCGTTTAACACCAGAGTATTATTGTGCAGCACAAATACTGGCTAGCTTTACTTTTAAATTCAACTTTTAATTTCAGTTTTATTAAACATTGGTAAAGTAAGTAAATTAAACACTGTATTTTTTAAAAGTTTGTTCAAAGTATCATTTTCAGTGTAAAGCAGCTACCAATTGCTCAGTATAATGAGTATGCAGACTGCAGTTGGACAGAAGTTGTTCTTCAGTCTGATAGTCTTAGATTTGATGACATGATATCACTTTCCTGAAGGCCGAAGGGCAGAACAGTTTATGGCGATTAGGATCTTGAATAATGGATCAGGCTTTTCTTTAAGCTGCGGATGATGTGGATCAGTTAATGGCAGATCTTATCCTATGATCCTAGGTATTCGACACTAGCATTTTGAGAAAATCTAGCAAATTTTAAAGTTCTCTGTTTTCTAAATGCATTTTATAGATTTTATTGTGAATAATCCAATGTATATGCCACATCTCAAAATTCAATCAACCCAGTAGTCCCAGTCCTACATTTTTTTCTTTTCCGATTACACTCAGATGTACAGTATGTCTATTCAGTGGATTTTTCCTTGAACTTGATACAGAAAATGTAGCTAAAGTCTGCAGATTTTGTCTGGGCTTTGTGAAAAGTTATGAAACTGTATAGAGTACAGTGGCATTAGGAATATTCTGTTCATAAACAACATAAACAAATATATCTGGAGAGGAAAAAAAAAACATTAGAAACTTTATAATAGAATTTAAACTATGTCATGCATGACATCTTTATCAGTTAGAAATAGCTCCTTAAGGTAAGAACTTTTACAGTATACAAGCAGTGTTAAATATCATGTTCATGTTCAGATTTATTTTTAGTATAAAAGTAATAAGCAGGTTGTGATTTATCCAAAGTGATTTACAGTATAATTATAGTGACAGTCTACCTTGCACAATCTGAGGTTAGGCACAAACACACACAAACACACACACACACACACACACACACACACACACACACACACTGTTTACAATCTAAATTATCATTAAAATATATTTTATTTAAATAAATGTTGAGGAGTTCATCGGTAAGAACACTTAGTACACTTAGTAAACAGTACATTTGCTCCAAGATAAATTAATAAAAAAATTATGTAATTTTAACAGTGAAAACTGTTTATTTTTATTTGTTTATTTTTATTATTGTTTGTTTGAAAAATGCTATGGTAAAATTCCTATATACTCTGTAAAAATGTAATATATTTAATGAGACATTTCATGTCATTTTAACAGTAAAATACTGTTAAATCTAGATTTTGGAAGTGAAAAAGAAAAGAACAAGTCATTTGTAATTCTTTTTATTGAAACAACCATGTTTCTTCTAGTTTTTTCATATTATTTATGAACATTAGGGTTTTGTTACATGTTTATTAACAAATGTTTTTTTTTTTGGATTTTAGTGTTGTGAGTGTTACCATGATGGTGTTTAGTGTGTTTGACATTGTGCACCTTTTATATATTATTTAACTCAGCTTGTGTTTTTTTTTTGTTTTAAAGTAGTTGTCAACAAAAAGCACCACCAAATGACTAATAGATTTGGTGGTATATTAATATTATCTCAGTTTACGAAATATACGTTTTACTGTAAATTTAAGATCAATCTGTAAAATTTTAAATGTTGCTGCTGTATTTTTTATGGTAAAGTTCTGGTAACCACAGCTGCTGTTTGTTTTCACATAAGTTAAATATCTATTCAACTTTCAAATCTTTGAAAATCACAGAAATCTCCTATTTATTTCTGTTCTGCAGTGCTTGTTTGAGTGAGTAACAGTTGGGTCAGTTATGCTCTAAATGCAGTCATCTCTCAATAACAGCCCACTCTCTCTCTATGGGTCTCTGCCAGGTACCCCGGCAGTGAGGGTGGGCACCTGCAGAGGGGACCGTCTGGACTGCCACACTGCAGAAATGTGCCTGTGTGAACTCAAACGTTGAGCTGATTGCTGCACCCGTGCTGGGACTGACACAGCTCAGAGACACAGCTTAAACCGGCTTATGGCACGCCATGCAAACGAATAAATAAATGTGCAGCTGCGTTACATAACCAAAGTCCAGCCCGGGCCACTCCTGTGACGTGATGATGAGTACACTGAGGATATACAATCTTCAACCTCAGCATCAAGGCCTGATTAACAATTCTGACATAAAAACACATATAAAAAAATGTAGCATGCAACATATACATAGATTTAAGAGCTGTGAATTGTATAAACATGTGACATCTGTATATGACAAAAATTGACAAATAAACCCATCTTGAGAAATATTTACAGTGTGACAATTGGCCTCGCCTTTATATAATCAAATAACTCTTACATGTTGAATTCAATTTAAGTGCAGGGAAATTATCCACAAAGATTGATTTTGAATTTGTCACTTCTAAAGAAAAAATAACCTTCCACTTGTCAACAGACCAAACAGGCTTTTCCATTTTGTTTTCAATTTAGGATTTGGCCTGAGTGGTTCCATTTTCAGACTTATCTCACAAAAGAATTTTCTTCTGATTGCACGAAAGCTGTGCTACTGCAATCAAAAGCAAACAGATACTAAATTCATTTCATTTTGCTTAACTGAGGTTCAATACAAACCCACTGTGAATTGTATGACATCATAATCAAACTCCTCACGTGAAAAACGAAAGGTAGCAATTATGCAGCCGTCTAACTGCTTTTGGCTAAATTCACATTCACTGAGTGAGAGTGTGTTTAAACAAGAGTGTTTATTTTTGTTATAAATGTACTTCACACAATACCAAAAAGTATTGATAAAAAACAGTTACATCTAATTGATGGTTTTAAACACTTATGTTTCATCTTTTTTTTTTGTGTATGCTTTTTTTTTTAAATAAAAGTTTTCCTTTTTTAACTGTCACGGTACTGCTACTGTGGAGGAACGAGGAGATGAAGAGATTCAGTAATCATAACAGTCTTTATTAAATCCAAAACAAGGAACAAGGAACAGGCAGGAACACACATGTAGCAGTGGGGTTGGACGTACAATACCGGACGCTGGAGACATGGAAACATAGGGCTTAAGAACACAGGAGTAAATTAGATAATTAATTAAACACAGCTGAAGACTAATGGAACTAAATGAGAACAGTAATAGGAAAAACCAAATAAGGGCAGGAAGCACATGGGGAGAACAGCACAAGACATCACAACACAAGCCTGACATGACACCCCCCTCCGGAAGGCGCGTCCTTCCGCCATACAACATCAAAAAGGTGGGAGGGTGGGTGCCTTGGAGATCCCTCAGGACAGGTTTGGATGTGACGGGATGCCTCCAAGGCGGCCTCAGATCCGGGCACCATGGCAGAGCAGGCAACTCGGGGAGCCATGGTGGATCAGGGAGCTCAGGGAGCCATGGCGGAGCAGGGAGCTTAGGGGACCATGGCGGATCAGGGAACTCAGGAGGCCATGGTGGCGCAGGGAGCTCAGGGGACCATGGCAGATCAGTGAACTCAGGAGGCCATGGCGGAGCAGGGGACTCAGGAGGCCATGGCGGAGCAGGGGACTCAGGAGGCCATGGTGGAACAGGGGACTCAGGAGGCCATAGCGGGCCAGCCTCCGTGGCCTTGGCCTCGACCCTTGGCCTGGCCACTCCGGCTAGAACCCTACTACCATGGTCCCCCCCCAAAAAAAAAATACTTGGGGGAATTTACAGGTTTTTTGGCTGGAACAGTCTCTTGAGGAGCAGGCACTGGATCCCTCTCTGGGCTAAACTCAGGAACAGGAGCCCTCCTTGGGTTACATTTACATTTAGCAGACGCTTTTATCCAAAGCGACTTACAGTGCATTCAGGCTATACATTTACATTTATCAGTATGTGTGTTTCCTGGGAATTGAACCCACGACCTTTTGTGCCGCTAACGCAATGCTCTACCACTGAGCCACAGAAACACTCAGTAACAGGAGACCTCCGTGGGTTAAACTCAGGAACAGGAGCCCTCCGTGGGCTAAACTCAGGAACAGGAGCCCTCCGTGGGCTAAACGGGGAAACAGCAGCCCTCTTACGACTCTGGTCAGGGGCTAGAGCCATCTCTCGACTCTGGTCAGGGGCTACTTCTGAAGCGGACCCCGGAGGCTGGAGCCGACACTGGAGTGAACTCAGGATGAGTGGGCACTGGAGGGTGCTTTCGAGGAGCGGGCACTGGAGGATGCTCTGGAGGTGCGGGCTCTGGAAGGTGCTTTTGAGGAGCAGGCACTGGCTTAGGAGCGGCGGCCGGTGGGCTTGACTTGGGAGCGGCCGGCGGGCTTGGGAGAGCCACAGCCGGTGGGCTTGATCATGGAGCGGCCGGCAGGTTTGATCGCGGAGCGACTGGCAGACTTGACTGATGAACGGCCGGCAAACTTGACTTCGGAGCGGCCAGCGGACTTGTGGAAGCCGCAGCCTGCGGGCTGGACAGCGGGCTGTTTCTGGATCGGGGCCGGATGCTCTCCAGACACCAGAGGATCCCTTCCCTCCAGTTTAGTCCCGTGTTGTCTGGGAGGTCCATGGGGTGATGGTAATTGGCCCCGATCCAGAACAGAGAGTTGATGGTGGCGTTGTCTAATGCCGTCGCCGCGGCAAGCCTGCAGAACTCCCAGTCATACTCGACGAAGGGGAGATCTCGGCGGGCAAGGGCGGAGAATCGAGCGGCTATTTCCATCACCGCAGGGAGAAACAGGGAAAACAAAATACTTTAAAAAAATGGGAAAACAAAACGAGGAGAAGGGGCACCGCTTACTCTTCTGTTTATGGTCCGGTATTCTGTCACGGTATTGCTACTGTGGAGGAACGAGGAGACGAGGAGATTCAGCAATCATAACAGTCTTTATTAAATCCAAAACAAGGAACAAGGAACAGGCAGGAACACACACATAGCAGTGGGGTTGGACATACAATACCGGACACTGGAGACATGGAAACACAGGGCTTAAGAACACAGGAGTAAATTAGATAATTAATTAAACACAGCTGAAGACTAATGGAACTAAATAAGAACAGGAACAGGAAAAACCAAATAAGGGCATGGAGGAAGCACATGGGGAGAACAACACAAGACATCACAACACAAGCCTGACAGAAAAAAAGTTACATGAAACTGAAAGCTGAAAGTTCAGTTAGCTTAATATCTAATGTTTATATTTTTATTTTGTTTATATATTTGTTTTTATTTATATTTTTTTTCTTCAGTAAATGTTACATGAACCTACAAGAATGTAAATCCATTTAATGTTTAATGTTTAATGTTTTATGTTAAATTGTTAAATTGTTCTCTATTTTAATTCACTATTTTAATTCACTTTTACAAGTTATTCTAGTTGGGAGATGGTGAAAAAAAATAAATTGTAAAACGCTACTTTAGCTTAGCAACATGCTAATGCCAAACTCTACTGATATTAAGTATCCAATATGCTTTGTGTATATGAGACACAGAATTGCTACATATAGCTATCTTTCAAAATTAGTCACTTACTAGGTTCCATTTCATTTTCAAGATTCTGCTTTAAAAGCCAAAATATCTGATGTTATTTTCAGCTGACAAACACTTTCTTTACATGTAGCTATGGCTCATTTTGGAAAGACTTAGAAATTATAAATAAATCACATATAAATACTCAGTGGGACCAGCTCTAGATAGAGATGGTAAACACTGTAGATCAGAAACATATCACTGGATATCAACAGCATGATGAAAGTGAGCTGGTATGACCTGCATTTCAGATCTGATGAGTTGCTTGATTGCTTAGAAAAAAGAGCAAATAAGGTGAAAGGTTCATTATTTATGATATAAATTGGGTGCTAAAACAACACCAGGCAGTGCATGCAGACAAACAACACTTTCAGGAAGCACAGTTTATTTTTAGTGAATAGGTTTTTTCTTTAATTCTCCTACAATTCTGGTGTCAAAAATCTATTTACATTTTACTTCAGAAGACTGCGGCAGGACTGCTGTGATCATACTGTAATCTAAAGATGGATCTTGAAATATGGCACAGTGTGGTATAGTAATATCAGAGATGCTCTACACCAGCCTACACACTACACCAGCTTCTGTCTGTGCGTGAGAGCTCATGATCATCCACAAAGAGCATATAAACTCACTTTATTGTGTTTAAATTGAGAATAGTTCAACGGCACAAGCAACACAGTATGACATCGCTATAACAAGCCATAAATCTAAACACACATATCCAGTGATCGCTGATTTATGCTCACCATAATTCAGATTTGATCAATTTAAGTTAAACATTCAGTCCTTTGTGTCAAAATGAACAAAGCTATGCACTACAGTGATTTTTTATTTTTTTCTAGAGTATAGCGGATTACTGCTTTCATAAATTAGCGACCAGCGCTATAGAGAACAATTTCAGTAGAACACCAATGTTCATTTCAATAGTTACTACAGAGTATAAAAAAACAATTTCATTCATTGTCTCCCTAAGAAAATTGACTTTGAACAATAACTTATTGACAGACCTACTGTGAGCTACAAGGTTGATAATTAATGGTATATGCTTTTGCTAAATGCAGCCTCCATTATTTTATTGCTTTTTTATTTATTTATTTATTTAAATAATCGTGCTCTACAGCTCCTGGTTCCTGGTGAAAAACTACATTACCCATGATTCTTCACAGAAATGACCAACAATCAGAAAATCGTGACAAGCAAATCACACCAAAAGCTGAAAAAGTGCACTTTTGGACTGTATTGCCCCAAATTACATTTATTAATATTTACTAGATTTCTACCTTTCTAATGAAAAGTCTTCAATGTAAAAGCTTGAGTCTTCAATCTGAAACTCTATGAATTTTTTTTTCTACCCATTTTGTCATCCACCATGTGAAAATTGTACACCAGTTGCTCAGAAAAGCATAGCAGTCTCTAGGGTGTTTACACTCTGAGAATAGAATAGATAATAATTAAATATATAATAAATATAGATAATAATATAGAATGTGCAGTGATGGGTGTGTTTTTTTTCTGCATTTATCAACTGCTCTATCCAGTAAGAACTTAGAAGAAACCATTTCGTAAGATATATTTTCACATAATCCTGGGTATATTTTACACATTTCTACAAACTAAGGTCCATGCTTTCAAAACAATTAGCACAGCCAGCCAGACAATCCTATTTTAGTTCAATTTCACTTCAAAATTAAGTAGGCATTCACTGCATTGTTTTTAGTCAACACATTACTGTAAAATCATTGCGCTCAGACAGATTAGAACTTTTATTGTTGACTAAGTACTCTATTATTTCACATTATATTTACAATATAATTCCCCGTAGTTCTTGGCATGTACAGATTTTTCAGAAGGTACATTTTGGAGCGCTGAAGTAATTACCTGCCATTTGAAAACAAATGCATGTGCCATAAAATCTTTAGTATCTTTGCAAATCTGACACGTGACAATCTGGACAGTGTTACATAACCTGATATGGATACAGATCTGTTAGATCCCTGTATAGAAATTAATGCCTGGACTTTAGCTTAGATTTGACTTCAGCTCTTGCATAAGTAGATTAGCCATATGATGAATTGTTAATAAACTTAACATGCATCAAATTATAGATGAAACTACACGTAACACTGAATACAGAATGATGAGAGCAGAATTACATGGCTTCCATTACAAAAAAGGATTAGTAAAATCTTGCTTCTTTAAAGAGATATGGTAATAGCTACCTTGTATCATGAACATAATGAACTTCAAATAAAGAAATAAATCCTTATTTTTTATTTATCAAACCAATATACCTGTGTAGTACAACAACAAGGAGAGAAAAAATCTAAATTGTCCTTTGTAAACGGATGCATAGTTATTTGTGACCTTTATATTCTCATCTCATTCTCTATTCATGTCTGTATTTCTTCGATTCTGTAAACACAGATAAAGATGTTATTACCATAACATAACAATGTCACTTGTTTTATGCAACAAATATTGCTTTGTTTATGCTACCTATGGGAACTGTGAGGAATTGTAGATTACATAACCACTCAATTAATGACTCTGTATTTTTAATACTTTCGTATAAACAATGAGACTGAATAGGTCAGATAAAAATCTCAAAAACTGACTGGAAAATAAGAGGTTAATTATTATTATTATTATTATTATTATTATTATTATTAAATAATAATGTCTTTGAGGGCTAGTTATCACCCTCATGCTGTTCTGAACTTGTAGTTGCCATTTTTCTCCTTTTAACCTCAGGTAAATGTTTTTTTTTAGTATTCAATATTTCACTATACTCTTCTGCCTATATGCTATCCGGGTATATTCATTTACTGAAATTGAAGGGTTGATATTTTAGGTGTTTTTGTAGCTGAAATGGTCTGACAGAAACCACATGAGGCTCATCAGAGATTGAGTCTCTTCCTGATTGCTTAATATTCTCTCAGGTGTCTCCTGGCACCAAAAAACCAAAACAAAACAAAAAAAAAAACAAACAAAAAAAAAAAAACCTTATTGCATAATCTCCTTTAGATTAAACACGATTCTCATGGCTTCACTGGCTGAAAGTTTGTTTTAGGGGGAGAACAAAAATATGTGGGTAGTTTACTTGACTAGTTGTAGGTGTAGGTTGATTTAGCTGGATAAACACCTGCCCGGTCTGCCTAATCTGTCTGGAAAGTTTGATATAAGTGTGTACAAACAAAGCATTAAAGTTTCTATTAAAATAAAGTTAACTTCAGACCGTAGAGGAATAGCTCACTCAAACATGAAATTTTACTTAACATTTTGATTTTAAAATCACCCTGAGGTCAAGATGTAGATGAGTTTGTTTCTTAATGAGAACAGATTTGGAGAAATTTTGCATTACACTTGCTCACCAATGGATTCTCTGCAGTAAATGGGTGCCATCAGAATGAGAGTCCAAACAGCTGATAAAAACATCACAATAATCCACACCACTCTAGTACATCAATTACTGTCTTGTGAAGTGAAAAACTATGCATTTGTAAAAAAAACAAATTTATCATTAAAACATTTTTAACTTCAAACCATAATGATGTTTAACTCCAGTGAAGAAGTCCATCACCTGTTTTTCTATTTTTTATACACATTTGTTTAGAAATGTTTTTGAACTGTGCATACTTCTTTCCTGATTCAGACAAGATGACTTTTTTCAGTAGAGAAAGCAATATCATGGATAGAGGACTCATACTTTAAGGTAAAAAACGTCTAGATGAATTTGTTTATTAAAAACAAGCATTGCTTATTACAGTGCTTTTTTACTTCACAGGACGTTAATTGATGGACTGGAGTGGTGTAGATTACTTGTGGTTTATTGTGATGTTTTTTATCAGCTGCATTGTATTCTCTCATTCTGACGGCAATCATTCACTGCAGAGGATCCATTGGTGAGCAAGTGGCGTAAATTTCTCCAAATCTGTTCCCATGAAGAAACAAACTCATCTACATCTTGGATGGCCTAATGGTGAGTAAACTTTTAGCAAATTTTCATTTTTGGCCGAACTATTCATTTAACATACTCACAAATCGAAAACCACTACACTAAAAACCCAATGTAATATATTGCATGTAAGCATCATATTGGGCAGTTGTTTGCTATTACCTCATAGACTGACGTCATACACTGATCTTTCATCTTGCATTGTGCAATGTTGATTACTGATCTCACATTTAATTAAACCTGTCTTCTTATCATTTTACCTCCACATGATTGCTTTTGCCAAACCTGATGACTTCAAAGCTGAGCTTAGTGATGCTGGGCCTGTGTTAGCACTAACTAAATTACTCCAGCCATTTCATTTCCCGGGCTGTGTTATATTCTGACTAGACTTATCACTGGTGTTTAAATACGATCAGCTCTCCAGGGTTCTGTGACCGCAGACTGTCTTTATCTGCAGTAAAGGTTACCAAGACCTTCTTAAAACACTGTGAATGAGCATCTAAACTCATAATGCTCAGAATTACTGACATTTCAAATCTAGAGTTAATATTTATTAAGGTCGTAGAAAATACCTTTTGTACATTGAGGGACTTTATTATAGCCTGAGGATCACAACCTGAAGCAGATGGATAAAGGACACCTTCTGCTTCTCTAATGAACTTAATGTGTCAGACATTTAGAGCTAAACATCACTATCATTGACCATGTTTACATACACATAAAAATTTGGTCATATTCATACTTTGTATGTGTCCTGTAAATGCATTGACCTGATCAACATAACTTGACTAAGCCTGTTTCTAGAAATATGAAATCAACTGACAATGGGTCCTTTTCACAGACTGTGATGTTTCAGCAGTCATCAGCAACATAAAACATATTTTTTCCTCATTTTGAAAGTCATGAAAACACTCTTGTGAAGTTTTTCTTTTGCTGTTTGAGCAAATGTGAGCGCAAAAAAATATATTTGAAGTAGGCCTAGTCTCCCATTACTATTACTACCCAACTATGACAACTTCCGCTTCTGAGAAACCCAGAAATAGTGCTGTCAAACGATTAATCACATCCAAAATAAAAGTTTTTGTTCACATAATATAAACTTTCAAAAGTTTTTGTTTACACATATATTATGTAAACAAAAACTTTTGGAAACTTTTTTGGATGCGATTAATCGTGATTAATCATTTGACAGCAGCACTACCCAGAAATGTGAAAAGGGTCCATATGCTTGTATTAATCTGAATTCTGCATCATGTAAACTGCTTATCTGAACATGGTTTGTTTATTTCTGTGCATGTCCAAACAAAAACAATTTGTGTTATGACACATGGACAGTTTTGAAAACATTTATCGAAGAAACATATTTTTGGACAAAAGAAATGAAAATATATCCATATACAGACAGATGAGAGTCTAATGTCTCATATATTCCAGTTCATTATACTATTGCCAGGAATACATTTGAAAAATAATGAGTTGATTTAATTACTGTCTGGAATTAATAAACATTGTCAAATGTTTATCATTTCAAAAGTGAAATGATAATAAGACATAATAGTGGGGAAAGAATGTATGTGCAATACTTGATTTGGAATAGGCAGATCTGGAAGCAAGTCTTTTCAGAATAAAGATAATTCAGAATATGGATCTTAATGACAATGGTGTAAATGTGGTCACTGAGATTGCAGAGTACAGTACATGCAGTACTTTGCTACTCTAAAAAAATAAGCAGCAAATGGATTTCCAATATTTCAATCCTGTTTTGGCAACTGAACATTCCACGACCCATCATTTCAAAAGGCTGTGTTTTGTCGGGGTCAGTGGTGCATGGAGCTTTAAACCATCAGAAATTAATTTCTGAGAACAGTAGCAACATTTAGCTGCTTAACACTGAAAGCAAAAGTGTTTCTCCTTAAATATTTTGAAAAGACAAAATAACAAAACTAATGTTAAGCCATAAAGAAACAATAACTAATAAGTACTTAAAATCCACGCTATTGTCCACATACACAAAGATGATGTAACACAACCTGCTGGCCCTAAACATATTCTATTGTTGTCATTACACAAACATCAGTTTAGTGTAAAGGTATCAGAAACAACAGACATGAAAGTTGGGTCCATTTCATCATCCAGTGGACGTCAGGGCAAGGGCACAGATGCTTCATAGAATGCAACTCTTTTGAGGCCTTAACTATTAATACTGAGAGACAGGTATGTCAGGTTTGATCATTGTTGCCAGCAGACATTTGAGAGTTCAGCAAAAACAACACAGGACTGCATGACGAAGAGTCTACAGCTGTTAGAAATCTAACCAGGACATGCTGTTGTTTACTGCTTCTACTGAGGTTGGTGTGTACAGCCTCTGATGAGAATCATACTGCAGTTGTTCTAAAATTGTATAATAATAATTAAATAAAATTCATAAAAGAAGTTCTCTTGAGCCTAATTATACTTAAAAAAAAATAAAAAAATAAAAAAATACTGGAGTAAATACTGGATGCTGTGGCTGACAGAACTGGAAGAACTACCATCCAAATACACTGTTAAAGGCATAATGTCAGTAGACCTACTTATTTTAGCTATTTTTTTCTTATTTATTTCTTTACTAAAAAATGTGCTGATGATAACATGTAATATACAAAGGAAGGCCACACACAAAAAAACAAAAATAAAAAACAAAAACAATAATAATATTAAGATTAATAATGTGTAGAGTTTTGCCCACACAGAGACAAAACACCATCAGAGTAAATGCAACATATATAACTCTCAATCTACCTGATATTAATAATAATAATAATAAATTCAAATATACAGCATAAACAAATGTATAAAATAAAAATATGTAAGAAAATGTTACCAATATTTTAAGCTTTTTACAATATTGTACAAAAAAATTCTATGCTTATTAAACAGAATTTTTACTGTTTACACTCCTTTTTTATTTTTATTTATTTATTTTTTTTTTGGCAGTGCAGTGCGGTGCATTGTCAAGTCCCAATCAAACTAATAGGGCCCCAAAAGCTATACAAACAGCGATGAAATGCTCATCACAAAAATGTAAAGAAACTCTTTTAAAGTGCCCCTGTTATGGATTTTTGAAAATTACCTTTCATGCGGTGTGTAACACAGCTCTAAGTGAATGAAAACATCCTGCAAAGTTTTAAATCTGAAAGTGCACCGTGCATAAAGTCATTGCTTCTCAAAAGAAAGAGTTGACTCTGAATCATTGAAACGAGTTGTTTTTAAAATGAATCCCAAGCCGTTTCATGTTGATGTCAACATGAAACATTAGCATATTGCCCGCCCACTTGCTGGTCTTTTCGAGTTGGTCTGAATGAAAATGCAAATTCATTCTTTGCCACTAGGTGCCACTTTTGGAGCGGTAAAAATAGCGGTTTCCCCGGTAACACTGTACACAAAGCAGCACAGCACTCTCAAACACTGCTTTATCAGGCATTACAGGCGAGATGAAATGAAAATGAGACCAATCGGACCAATCACTGCAGATTAGCATCACGCGGAGGAAGGGTTTGGAAAAATGAATCGTTAAACGAATCGTTTGGGAGTCGTTGAGAAAATAAGGTAAAAAATAAATGCATATTATAGGACAACAAAAGTGTTTTTTGACCTTGCATGCATGTCAACCTGTTGTTGGAGACTGCCAAAACGTACTCGGTTACTAACGTAACCTCGGTTCCCTGAGATATGGGAATGAGTACTGTGTCTTGCTCAAGACGCTAAGGGGAAAACTCCTTTTTCTCCGATGACTGAAGCCTTTTCAATAATGCAGTGTAACTGCACGGCCATTGGTTCGTGCAGTGAATTAAAAATGAAGCAATGGCTCGGCAGCGGAGCTGCACAAGCATATGGCGACGAAGCCCGCCAGAGACTGCCAGAATGGGCGGGCCCGTCTGGCTATATAAATGGGCATTCCGCCACAGGATCCTCAGGTTACTTCGACTGAAGCGACGACTGAGTTGTGCAGCTACATAGCACGGCAAAGTACGCAGTACTCATTCCTGTATCTCAGGGAACTGAGGTTACGTTAGTAACCGAGTACGTTCCCTATCGATACTTCACTCGTACTGCATCTTGCTTAAAACGCTAAGGGGAACCAGTACAATCCCGCTGTGCTATGCTAGAGGAGCGACTAATACTTGAACTTGCCTTAAGCACCAAAAGGGGCCCAGAGGGACCAAGTATTGTGCAGGGAAGCCCTGTAGGAGGCAGTAGGGCCATGGTGTCCCCTCAGGTCTGGCAGAAAGGTGCGAAGCCCCAAACATACTGCCAGCATTTCCAGGCAGTTGATGTGAAGCCGACCTTCCTCTTTCGACCAAAGGCTGAAAGCCAGTTTGCCAACGCACAGCGCTCCCCAACCTACATTGAAAGCGTCTGTCGAGACCAACTTCCTTCTGTAGACCATTCCCAAGGGCACGCCCCGTTCCATCCACTGAGGGTCTTTCCAAGGGGCCAGAGCTGCAACGCAGGCCTGGCTCACCTTGATATGGAGACTTCCGCGACGCCAGGCGTGGGGTGGAAAACGTGGTTTCAGCCAGTACTGAAGGGGCCGTATGCGAAGCAGGCCCACCTGAAGTACAGGAGACACAGAGGCCATGAGGCCCATCATCCTTTGAAACCCCTTGAGAGGGCGAGTGGCTCCAATTTTGAATGAGGCCACAAGTTGCTGAAGGGCCAGTGCACGTTCTGGCACGAATACCACCCTCATTTGGGCTGAATCGAGAACTGTTCCCAGGAACGATATCCGTTGGCTGGGGGACAGCGCGCTCTTGGCAAAATTTTTCTCGCTATAACAGCGAGCGGTTGTGTGGGCGCTATATGAATGGGCCCAGTGTTCACAACGGCGTTTATCACAAACACATTGCCGTCGTCACCCGGAACTGAACGGGGTGCTTGGAGGCACAACAGAGACTACTTGGGGGATAGTGCGGCTGTAGTGAGACTTGGCCCCTTCCTCTTTCTGTCCCTTAGATCAGGAAGACGCCTGAGGCGCCAGGTCACTATCTTGGGCCAGGTTCCCTGGTGCTTAGTAAATTGATAGCGTCTGGCCGAGTGGGAGCGATGGCGGGGCTCAGGCTTCGAAGCTGGTTGAGCAGCTGGAGGTGTGGGTTTCACTGGCTGCTGAGTCAGCGCCATCTTGGGGCGACTGGAAGCAGCTACAGAGCTTAGGCAAGAAGTGTCGCATTGCCTGGAACGACTTCTGCACGGCAGTGAAGCATTCAGCAAAGCATTCGACCGCAGGTCCAAACAGGCCGGTGGGGGAGACCAGGGAGTTGAGGAAGGGGACCTTAACCGCATCCTTGATCTCCGTAAGGGTCAGCCATAGGTGGTGCTCGAGCACCACTAGACTGGCCATGGACCTGCCAATCGCATGAGCCGTCATCTTGGTGGCGCATAGAGCCAGGTCGGTCAAACTGCGCAGCTCCTTAAAAGCTGCAGTGTCCGGGCCAGACTCGTCCATGCAGCGGAGCAGAGATGCACAGCCACTGACTCATCCAGGGGAGGCAGACTGTCATACCCTCTTTCTTCGGTGCCGTAGACCGATGTGAGGGCGCAAGAAGAAGAGGCACGTAGGCGGGCCGAGCAGGGGGCGTGCCAAGATCTGGTGATCTCATCATGGACTTCTGGGAAGAATGGTGAAGCCCATTGACGAGGGGCCTGATGGCGCCCCGGCAAGAACCATTCATCCAGGCGGCTACAGGTCGGATCCTCAGGAGTAGACCACTCCAAACTCAGCTCTTCCACAGCTTTAGACAGGACGCGGAACAGTTTGGCGTCCATGCCTGAGCTGGCTGCACTGGGCTGCGCAGGCTGGAGGGAGGTGGGGTCGTGAGACGAGCCCGACAGCTCCTACGCATTTGAAGCCGCCAGTGACATGCTGTCGTCCATGACGGGAGAAACCTCTCTGAGAAGAGAGGGAGGTACGCGGGGGCTCAGCCGGCGTGGGCTCACTTGTCTCCAAGCGCCGTCTTGTCTCACTTGTCTTCCATCTCAGTGAGTGCAGTTTCAGCGTGGGCGGTGCCCAAGCATGAAACACACTCGCCGTGTTTGTCAGCAGCGTGCAGGGGAGTCCTGCACAAGCAACAATAACGGGGCGGCATTTGCAACAACCATTTTGCCAAAATCATTCTGTGAAAATCTTCTATAGTAATAAAACGTAATAAATAATCAAAAGCTTAGTTATTAAAAATAATTAATGCAACATTTTTATTTAACAGTTTTTAGCATTTTAATGAGTTTCAAAGTGTATTTATTAAAAACTTATTAAGACGCGGAACGGCCGTATCTCTTTGCGACCACAATAAACGGGAGACTTTTCAGATGCGCACTTCAGCTTGCCCTCGGCGCGCGAATCAAACAAGCACAGAAAAGGTAGGCTACAGGTGCCAAATGAGCTTCAGTAGAACAACAGGAAACTGCGGTCTGATGGGATATTGTTATATGTCAGTAAAACAAACTTTCCTGTCCTGTCAGACGTTTTACTGTGCTCACTACGCACACTCTTCAACTGTATGCGAATATGAGGCGCACTAGAAACTGCGAGCATACATCGTCAGTTAAGTCACGAAATTACCAAAATGGCGATTAAAGCTGCAAAGCTGTGCATGCATGCATGTATGTGCATTACATTTAAGAACGTCTCTCAAATGCATGCAGCCTACTGAAATATTCTGCAATTCGAAATCACAATAGGGCGCAAGATGATAGGCTATGTAATTTTTTTTTTTTTTTTTGTTAAATTTAATGCACAAGTAGGCCAAATGTGAGCATACTGCAGTTAAATGTACTGGAAAATATACACAAATTTCGTTAACTTGTAAAGTATGAAAATGAAAAGCAAATGAAACCATAAAATGCATAAAATAACTCATTTTACATTCTTACATTATTTTCCTTTGTACAGAGCTCGATTTAGGTATGACAAAAGTGCTGCAATGAATTAATTTTGACAACTAATAGAATGTTAGAATAGAATGACTGATAACTTTTTCAGAGTTCATTGATTATATAAAATTCAGTGAAGGTTGACTATGGTTATCTGCATGTCTCATCCATGAGTGGGTTTATGCAATGATGGAGAACAAGATTGTGGGGGTGTTAAGACCCAGAACCAAGCTTACTGAGCAATAAAGCTATAGTGAGCCCTTTTATTAAAATACCTGGAGCCTAGGTAATACAAAAATAATACAAAAATTGCCATTCACTCACAATTACTTAATGTAATTCACAACTAAGTACAAATTAATTGTATTCAGTCCAGTGGGATACAAACTAGTCACTTTTCACTGAAAATTGCTGTTGTAAATTTAAAATAGGCCATCTGTGTAATTCAAGTAGATTCAATGAGTTGAAAACTCTTGCTACTTCATACTTCAATACAAAACAATGCTGAACTTTGACAAAAAAGAGATTTTGTTAAATGTTATAATAGTGATTTTATAATGTCTAAATATAAATCCATTAGCAAAACATGTGAAAATAACTATATTACAGAGTGGAAATGGTAAAGGAGACAATACATGATCCTCTACTGCCATTTAGTGGCCATAGTGGGAATCATAACATTCATTTTAATATTATTTGTTTTTCTACCAGGTGAAATCTTGGCAGAAATATTTCACTTAGCATGGCAAATTTTCCATGAATTATCTCTTTAAGTAAAAAAAAAAAAAAAAATGCAGATGTTCTTTAAAATAAATTAATTTTACTATATAAAAATGTGCAAGAATATGAATAATTTTTAGGCGAATAAATAATATTATATTATATAACAAGTGAGCAATATTACATGTGTTTGAAAAAAAAAAAAAACAAAGAATAAAAAAATGTATTCTACTGTCTGGGGTCTACCCTCAGGAGTTAAAGGGGATGTTATGTGACACACTTTTCTTTTCTTTTTTCTTGTTTTTACTTTTTACTTTTTTCCCTATGGTATTAAAAAAGAGGGAAGGGGGTTCAAATCTTTATCACTTTTTTCACTCCCGATGAGTCTGTATCCTTCCATGCACAAGCTAGTAATGGACTTTTGGTCATTGACTTGCAGAAAGTTTTCTGAGCAAGTTAGTGTTAGAGGCTACCAGAATACAGGGGGGCGCCGGCACTGATCTTGCATACCCCTCGACAAATGTGCAGTTGCGCCCCTGTATGTAAGGTGTAAAGATACACAACATACAAAGGAAACAATAAGTACTATAAGAACTGCAGTGGGATCTTATTTGATTCTTAGCGGATTCTTTGATCCCATTAGGATCCTTCATATGGGCTCCAAATTATGGGGAATTATCACATTCCTATAGGCTACCCTATGCTTTTCTGGCTATTTCAGGCTATTTCAAACCAAAACCTATGAGAATTCTAATCGAAAATACAACACGTTTGATGTAAATAACAAAACAGAAGCTTAGTTAATAAATCTCGGCAACACTGAACACTGAAATATTTGCCGTTGCGTTTTCACATTTCGCACTTCATCACAACTTTACACCGCAACCGTCAGATTTCGACATTGTTTACAGGCACTCCACACCTTTAATACAAGGAATAAGACACACCGGTTTGTAAACGAAGCAAATTAAGTAATACCCACCTCTAGTTTGCATAAACTCGAGCTTTTGGATCGCGACTTTCTGCGCAGGTACACCGAAAACCATCTTCTCACCGTAAATTTGCGCATGTTCGTATCCATTGTCCCGGCTCGCCTGCTACTATCCTCAAATGACAATTTATCTGTCCAGCGTTTAAATCCAGATCAGCACAACAGTGGGGATTTACAGTCGCCTCCCCTCCACTAATCCATAATGCTCAATTATGGGGGGGGAGTGGGATTTTATGACAGAGCCGAACATGCAGGTTCGGGGACGTTTGCGGACGCTGACCCGTCCCACTCGGTTGTGGCACGGCAGAAATGATGGGAGCTGTCCTCCTCAGAACCACCTTCACACTCATGCTGTAGTGAAGAATCCTCCCCAAACACTGAGATCCTTAAAGCTGAAGGGTGTAATTTTTTAATGTTAAAATAATTTGTGCTATCGCGACTAAATATGCTGAGGGGACTATTAGTAAGCCATTCATATGTTAATGCCCCTGAAAAAAAAGTGCAGTGGCTCTATGGTGCTATGCAAACAATGCTCTGATTGTTGGCTCAGCATTGTCACATCCAGTGAGTAATTTTGGGGCAGAACTATGTTTTTCTGCTCAAGTGAAAACGGAGGAGTGTTTGAAAACTTTTACTTCTGTATATTCAGAATATAAGTTATTATTATTATTATTATTATTATTATTATTATTATTCATGAAATCAGATGAAAATATACAATCACCTTCAGGAGAACATTAACAATGAAAAGATAGAAGTAAGAAAAAGAGGAGAAATAAAACACAATAAAGGGGTATGTAGCTTACAATAAAGGGAAAATATAATAATAATAATAATAATAATAATAATAATAATAATAATAATAATAATAAAAGCAATGAAGGAAAGCTATCTAAACTTAATCCAAAAACCTGACACTTTTTTTTTATTGCTAGTCAAACAAAAAGATGTGAGCAATGAGTCAACCTCAATCAGAAAATGTGAAAGAGTAGGAATTGAGCCCATACATTTTTGTTTATGGAGGAAAAATTTGCCAAACAAAATAAAAAAGTTGAAAATATATTCTTTAGATTTGTTGGTAGAGTCAGAGTAATAACAAATAGTATCTTTCAAGCTAAAAGATTGTGCAAAGATAGGGGTTTGTTTAAATGGGAGTACAAGTCAAACCAAAACATTTGAACAAATTCACAAGAAAAGAATAAATGTATTAAGGTTTCATCTTCATTGCCACAAAATGTGCAGGCACTAGAAATATCAACATATTTGGAAACAGTTGTGTTAACAGGATATATCTTATGCAGCATTTTAAAGTGGACATCTTTGGTCTTATTAGGAAGAAAATATTTATGAGGCAACAACCACGCTCTTCTCCAATCTATATTATTAATCAAGGCAGCCCAGTGGGATCTACCTCGAGGAACAATACGGTTTCTCTTCTGAAATATCTGGCAAACATGTTTATTATTACATTTCTTGTCATAAATGCCAATGCCGCCCAGCAACAAAGCCGACTCCTTTATATCTTTTTGGGTGTATAATATATGGCCCTTGACCAGATGCATTAAACCTGTGGGAATAGCTCTAAGAACAGTATTATATTCTTTGAAAGGAATAGGAAAGTCATGGACAGTCATGAAGTGTTCATATGACAAAACATTACCAAAATCGTCAGATAAAGAAAACACATAAATTAAACCTCTATTAAACCAATTAGTTAAAAAAGAGATTTGTTCCTAACAGTTATATCCATGTTATTCCACAAGAGAAATTTATTTATTAAATTTCCAATAACCACATAACCTTGGAATTTTATCAGTGTTGCTACACAATTTTAAACTCATTTGTTTATGATCTGACAGGGGAGCAAATGAGTGAGAAATATCTTTTACAAATTGAAGAGCTGAGGAAGAGAGCAAAAAGAGGTCAATTCTTGATTGGGAGGACTATTTCTATTAGACCAAGTTAATTCATGTAAATCAGGGGGAAAAACGGCATGTGTCAGTAAGAGAAAATTCTGCACATAATTCTAAGATGTTACTATTTAAATGGAGTCTACTGTTGCATCTGGGAGGAAATCTGTCCAAAGTGCCGTCAACACACTCTAAAATCTAAAATCACCGCCTAGAATCACAAAAGAGTCAGGGTATTTAACAAGTGTTCTTTTCAATTTAGAGGCTATCTGAAAAAATAGAGGCCTATTATCCGATCGAGAATTACAACCATAAATATGACAAATATTGCAAACAAAATGATGATGGATCTGTGGGAACCGTCCCCTCTTTTCGGGCCAAGACGATGTGCAATGTCAACGGCACCCTCAAGATCATCGCTGATGCCAGGCACTACATTGCTAAGGACATCAATAACAACTTTCCGAGCATCCTCTCCATCCTCCTCTCTCACGCCGTGTAATTTTAATGTCCATTTCCAACTGTAACGCTTGCTTTCTCCAATTTCGGCCTTCAGGGTTTTATTTTCATTTCTCCTGAATATCCGTAGCCACAACTTTCAGAGACTCCTTGTGTGTTGCTACCTCGGTAACAAGCTGAGTAACAGTAGAAGACAAAGTCTCAATCTGCTTAGCTGTTGACCCAGTTGTTATTTCAATTGTTGAAATTTTCTGGATCATCTGATCGTATTTTCCAGAGAGCTCACGAACGGCTGTCAGAATTTCCTTTGAGATGTCGCTACAATCCATAGGATCTCTTTTCGTTTTCTTTGGTGCAGGCTTCCCTGATAGCACACATACATCTCGGTGACATCTATTTGATGTCTGCATTTACATCTGCAAGACGTATTTTTTAGAGTGTTTGCTCATTTGCAATACGTCTATAGGACGTTTCCTTTTAGATGTCAAATAGACGTCTATTAGATGTCTTTAAGATGTTTATGATTTAGAATGTATGTAAAACTGACATCTGAAAGATGTCTTTCAGACGTTTGTAGACAGCAGATGCTTTCCAGATCAAGAGATCTTTAACAGACATCTTGCAGACGTATGTGTGCTATCTGGGTTTAAGGGAGTTTCAGGTAGAGGAATCGCAAGGAGATCACTCATATCTGGGCATGAGTCAAGCCAGTTGTTAAGATCCTCATCGTTTCCCGATGAACTCAAATCCAAGGAGGAGACGATGCTAACGTTCACGTCAGCGCTTTTAACAGGCTCCATAGTTGATGCTCGTGTTGTCTCGCTGGAAATCTGTCTAATTTTCTTTCTGCCCATAGATAAATCAGCGCAAGGTGAGTAATGTGAGTAGAAAAACCACTTACACATTTATATACAGAAATAACCTGTTATCATGGTTATATAATCGTCCTATTTCAAATTTCCTGATGACACCTCCAAAAACACGTCCACCCATCACCCCGCCATCTTGGCTCAGCTTTCAACTTAATTCAACTTTTCAAAACTGAGGGACGCCCTAAGCTCCTGTGGAATTATGGGATAGCAAGGTGTACTGTGGTTTTGCGTTTCATAACCTCAGTGGATGTGGTTGGTAACCCAGATATGATTTGTCTTTCATAAATACTGCAGTTGAACACCCTCATTTGACATACTGTATTTTTCACAGGGTAAGATGGGGTAAGGATGCTCCCTGGGGCAAGATGACCAAGAAGACTTTTCTCTTGACCATAGATGGCACAAAATCTAATCTCAACATTTTGATGAATGGCTATGCTATTTTTAATTTTGCCATTTCATCTGAATATCAACATTTGCAAGCTTTAGTCTGTCAAAACAGCTTTATTGATCTAATTCTGTGTCTCTTGAAAACAGTGATCCATGACACCGTATTATGTTGAATATTAATGGTTTTTATGTCTGTTTGTTAATAAGGGAGATATATATATATATATATATATATATATATATATATATATATATATATGTATACTATTATTATTATTTTATTTTTTTTTTTTAAATTAAATTAGGTTTAACCATAGACTTACATAGACGTATTGTGCTGTCTGGTCAAAGAGTTGTTTGAGAAACCTCAGTGTAGACCTTATGTAAGCTAAATTACATGCAATTATATGCCAGTGCTACTGTGCACTTAAATTAATTTGGATATTTATGACTATAGTTTGTGTACTAAAACCAAACTCACTGAACTAAATCAGTTCAAATGAATTTTTATTTTATTGCAGTATTTTCCTGTGATGCATGCGAGTGTTTAAAGCATTTATGCCAGGTAAGTGCTCTGACCGCAGCTCTTTTTAGCCGCAGGGGTTTTTGTGCTGAGAGCAAAGGAGAGACTGCAGTGATACAACCCCCTCGAACAGTTTAGAGTTAAAAACATGTTGTGTTCTATAATAGTGGTGTTTATTTTATGTCCTTTAGTTGTTGTTGTTGGTTTTTTTTTTTTTTTTTTTGCTTCATTGACTTTATTATGTCAAGCTGCATAAAAGGCATGTCTGCATTTACATTGCTTTATTCATTTATAAGCAGTTGTTGGGTATTTATTAATTATACATTATATACAAATGAGAAATATCCAACAACATGTTGCAGAATTTTGACCACACCTAATTTGTCAAATAGAATATTTAAGAAAATATTGTTTAGGACTATAGACAGTTTATTACACTGACTGAAAGTTTTATATTGATTGGCTAAATGAGGCGGTGAGTCATCAGCGGCACTGAAGACAAAGCTGGCTGTGCTCTATAAATAGAAAGGAATGACCTGGCCTCACAGGCTAATCTTGCTTTGAAAGGCTGAGCAGGGACATCTTCAGACGCCCGACGGTACCTGCAGCCTTCAAGTTGTTAGTGCTGTAAGCCATTTTTCTCTGGAACATCACTACAACGTGATAGATTATGTGTTGTGAGATATCACGCCTGTCTTTGTGACAGCCCTAGGCTCCATAAAGACAAAAAAATAAATAAATAATTAAAAAAATAAGAAAGTCTGTCCAGTGGCCTCTCTTTTTTTAACCAATCAGAAATCTCAGTCGATCAGAAATGGTCTTTGTCTGTCAGTCATTTTGCAACATTTTGCTGACATTGTGTTTGCAGGCCTGACTTTGAAGCATTCAAACCCAGTGACAGCAAAAGTTAGTAAAAACTTTTTTTTTTTCCATCCAAGATGGCTTCAACGGTGTCTCAGTGAGAGTAAGTCAGTCAGAGTCCATATTTTATCCCATTACCAAATAGATGCTTTAAAAATGGCATTCAGCAATCAGTTTCAGGCAGCACATTGATAATGCACTGCATGTCATTATGTATCACTACACAAACATGTCACAAATAAGTAGTGTTTTGTTTATAAAGAACAGTGGTTCTTAACAATATATTTATTTTGCTGTAATTATGACAAAAATTATGACAGAAACTTTTTTTTTTCACAGAAACTGGAATTTGGCCTATTTAGGGTGGCCACCTGCCAGATATTAAGATGGACAGTCAGTTCTGAAGTATCAAGTCTACCAGTGCAGCCTTTGGCTGGATGCTCACTTGTCCACCTAGATCATATATTTTATCCATATGTATGTATAATTAACAAATTTTTAAATGATGCACATTTTAGACATAATATTGTCAATATTGACTATTTTTGCTCTATTCTACCAATGAAAATAGTTCCAAACTGACTTACAACAGAACTGTTGCTGTGATGTTTCATTGCTGAATGATTGAGAGTTTTTGAACAAATTGGATGAGACAGTGATTTAATGACCAATTTATAACGACAGGCCGATTTCCAACCACAGGTTTTGCACCCTTGAAGGGCATTTTGAGAACTTGTTTTGTATTGTTTTTTAATTAATAATTTTTATCCTGGCTTCACCGAATCCTACAAAGTGTCATCCTTCTTGGTGTTATAGCAAACATCACCCTAATTCAACTTTTATGTCTTGATTTATGCATTTTCCTAGCATTTTATTTTACATTACATTTAGATCATTGTTATACATGTGTGAGAATTTATTGAAAAAATACTGTTTTACAAATGCTAGAAACGTGGCTTTTGAAGGAAATATTGCTATCAAATAGCACACCTAGGTTCCTAATTGATGACGACGAATTGACAGAGCAGCCATCAAGTGTTAGACAATGTTCTAGGTTATTACTTCTGGAAGTTTTGCTCTGATAATTAATAATTATGTTTTATCAGAATTTACCAATTAGAAATTACTAGTCATTCAGTTTCTTTTAATAGCAACTATGCATTCCGTTAGTTTTGCAAATTTGTATGCTTCGTCGGGGCACAAAGAAATGAGTATCATCAGCATAACAGTGATAGCTAACACCATGTTTCCTGATGATATCTCCCAAAGGTAACATGTAAAGCGTGAAAAGCAATGGTCCTAGTACTGAGCCTTGAAGTACTCCATACTGCACTTGTGATTGGTATGATACCTCATCATTCACTGCTACTAATTGATGGCAGTCAGATAAGTAAGAATCATGCCAGTGGACTTCCACTAATGGCAACATAATTTTCTAGTCTATTCCAAAGGACATTGTTGTCAATAGTGTCGAACGCAGCGCTAAGATCCAGTAGCACTAATGAAGAAACAGTCTAAATCCTGACTGGAAATCCTCGCAGATACCAATTTTCTCTAAGAAGGAACGTAGCAAAGGACTTTGTTTGAGTTCCTGGTGGAATAAACTCTTTGCCCTGTGTATGTACTGCAGACAAAAGCCAATTAGCACAGTTAAATCAGCCTTGAGAAATGGAGAGGTCCTTCAGGAGGTTTACAGGTGTCCCATGCCCACTGATCCTGCAGCATAAAGGCCTCAGTACCGAACACCTGCGCTAAGTGGAGCACACTGAAGCACACTGCGCAGTGTAAGGATGGAGTGTGTTTATCATAGCCACTAATGTGTGTAATGGCATGTAACTCCTGCTGTGGGGTGATTTGCCTGTGGGGGCTAGAAGTAGACTGTCTGACTGTAATAGCCCTGAGGTTTAAAGATACGGATGCTGTAAATTATCCTCAGCTCTGCAGTCAAGCAGCAAATGTAAGAAATGCTGCGTATGAAAATGTAATATTTGCTCATGCAATGATGTGCAGTTTATACCAAGACCAGTGTGCTTAATATTCTCCAAAGTTAGCACATGCCTATTTAAGGGAAAATGAAAGCTCTGATTAATCTCAGGAACTGTAAATAAGTGTGCATAAACATAAAATTTAATTACAAAGAACAGTAGCCAGATAATAGTTTCCTGTCTGGCATGCATACAAAATTGACACTGTATGGAATTCAAAGCCTGTATGGAAAAAAGGGAAATCTCAATTCAGTTGTGAATGCTGCACATCCATGAGTGATAGTGTTCTGGCAGATGAGATAAAGGCCCGGAAAGAACTCCACCCACTGTGTCTGTCACCGCTCCATACGGGTTATCTTACAGGTGCACTGCTGCTTCCATTCATATTGAAAGTAATCCAACAGACAGGAGAGAGCTGTTTAATTCAGTCTTTTTTGACATAATCTCTGTCTCTCTCTCTTTCTCTCACAGTCTAAGAGAGAGCTAAAGAATGAGACAGGATGGATGCAACATCAGACATTTATTCAGACACTCACTGTCACATCTGCGACTGCAGTCAAGGTCAAAGCCAATGTATTATGTCAATAATTGTGCTCTCTCAGATCAAAAAGGTGCATGCGAGGACAAATCCGGCACTTCAAAGAACGCATTTATCCCTTTCCATTAACTGTACCTTAAAAAGTAGACAAAGACTTTTCATTATACAATTTTGTACCTTTTAGGCCTGTTTACACTTTATTTTTCCAGAGAAGTACATAACTGTAGTCATTTATGGATTTAAACGTGTCTGATGCTTTATAAAGGTACACGAGGAATTAATAATAAATACCATATATAATAAACAAACAATGTTTCATGTAAGATAATATATAAATATATCTCTAAATTAATAAATACTAATGTAATTGCAAACATGCAAATGCATCATAATTCTGTAACATACTTATTTTCTTTGTGATATTATCAAAATTTTTACAAGGAAGACAAGCTTTGAAAATTGGCTTGACAAGTTTAAAGGCCTTATGCTGTTTGAATTCTTAAAAGAGAGATTTGAAGTTTGAGGGCCTTGTAGGCCTTTCTTTGTGGTTACTGAGGTTTACTGAGTGGTTTCTAGGCAGTTGTTAGGGTTTTCTGACAGAGACAGATAGATCCCAGCTCCTTTACTATAGGGAAAATGAAAAGAAATCTGAGTGGCAGTTACAGAAGAAAACTTGAGTTGAGTTTTTAAGTGAACCTCCTTCCCTTGCCAATTTAATGAATAATGAATACACTGAATAGATGACTGATTTTAATAGTGCATGATATTAAAGATAAAATGATCTTTTGATTCAAGTAAAACTTCATATGAGTGTCCTTTAGAAAATTTGTTTATAAGGAGACTGCTAAAAAGAAATATTTATATGAATTGCTATAGGTTAATCTTAAATATGAGTTACGCTGCAAAAGAGTCTGAAAAAGTTTGAAGAGCCAGATCGAAAAGAACCATCGTGCACCCGGGCTTGTACTAATTTAGGTTTAGCTATCTTATTTTACAAAAACAAAGTGTACAAATTAAATAATTGTTCATATCCAGCATCAGAAACTCAGATGCAGTTCCTGTACGAACTTAGTGATGAAGAAATCAGTTCTATTTTATGTCATTTTTCTAGTTCACCAAAGGATTTGTCTGAAAATCTTCAAAGCTCTCCCTCATTGTCTATGATTTAATGTTAAGGGATTAGGTGAGGTTAACTAGATTTCAGGGAATTAGAGTGTTTAAAGAGTTTCTGTTTTTTTTTTTTTTTAACAGCAGGACAGATACTGTGAAATCTAGAGCAGACATTGTCTACAGTGACTTTCCATAACATAAACATGTTCAGATCAAAATGCTCCATGCATTCACAAACCTTTCCAAATAATCTGCTTAAAGTCACTTCCTTTATTTATTTAAAAAGATGCACAGTGAATTGGCAGGTACTCTGTGAAAAGATGTTTGCATTGATGAGGTTTTAAATAAAACTGACTTCATTTCAGTACACAACTTATTTCACTTGTATATTTGCTCTAATCATTCAGAGAAATCTTATTTTGTAAACCATTATGTGTTTAACATTATATTCTATCTCTGTTACTTAATAAAACATTATTAAATAATTAAAATGTATTAAATAAATTACAATTAAACATTGCATATTGGCAGTATTGGGGGTAGCGCATTACAAGTAAAGTTTTGTAATCAGATTACTTTTTTTAAGTACTAACTACTATAGTAACACATTACCTTTAAGTTAACAATGAAATATTTTAGTTATTTTGTTATTAAAAAATAAGTAAGCCCAGCCTAGGTGACAAAAAGTATTGCAAAAGTAATGTAACACATTACTTTCCATAAAAAGTAACTAAGTAACACAAGTAGTTACTTTTTAATGGAGTAACGCAATATTGTAATCGATTACTTTTAAAAGTAAGTTTCCTGAACATCTACAAGCGCTATAAAGGAGACTAGCTCTATAAAGGGCTAGTTATCACACTTTTACTCCAGTTCATTTTTCAAAAGTTGCAGTTCAAATATGTTTACAATATTTGTATTCTATTTGTATTTCTATTATATTTCTGCTGTATTCTATTTATATTTCTATCACATTGTTAGCTTAACATGACAATACTTTACTGAATACAGTATATTTGTATGGTACATTGAGTTGCTGCCTTATAAGACAGCATCCTATGTAGGGAGTAGACAACTCTCTAGGGTTCTGAATAGCCCTCTGTTCACTGAGGGGTTCTGTATAACTTCAAATGGTCCCTCATCTTCAGATAGTAAAGCAAAAGTACTGTCAAGTGACAAGAGACACAGCTTCAGATCTACACACACAAAGCTCTCACTCATCATCACTCTTTCAGCCTGAAGGATAGCGGTGACTCAGCCCTGACTGTCCACCAGCAAACCACTCTCAAAGAAACATGCAGAGCTCTTTTCACATATGAATGAAAGACAGAGAGGTTTCCAGGCAGTGATCTGTAGCCATTATGTTTGAGCCTGGAACTCTTCAAGTCATTTGACTTAAAAGCCAGGTGACGTCCGTCTGTCTTTATTCAGCAGAAGAAGGGCAAATCTGAAGCCAATGTGTAGTCAAGGATTACATGGTTGTGCTTTTATCTACACTTGGTAAATGTGAGCAAAGGTGGCTGTGAAAATAATCTGCATTGTTTATCCTTTTGATCTTTCATTCAAAAAAATTCACAAAATTCTAACCTATCATTGAAGTAAAACAAATAAATGCTTTCTCTAGTTCATATTGGCCACAATTATTGCAGTGTCCTTTACCCAAGATAGCAGCCCTGAGTTTTCTCCTGTAATGCCTGAAGAGTTTGGAGAACACCTGACAAGAGATCAGAGACCATTCCTTCATGCAGAATCTCTCCAGATCCTTCAGATTCACAGCTCCATGTTGGTGCTTCTCCTCTTTAGTTCACCTCACTCATCTTCTGTAGGGTTCAGGTCAGAGGACTAGGACAGCCATGGCAAAAGCTTCATTCCCTTTCAGTCGGTAATGACCGACTTTGGGATCTCGCTTAGAGAGACCAATCCACTTCGAGTGTAATCTAAACGAGCCAATGCACATTGGCATGCGATGATTGCATCCAGCTGCTGCTGATCACAGCGTGAGTATAAGTAGGCAGCAGGTGCAATGCATATTCAGTTTTTCGCTTCGGAGCCGAGTGAACACGTTTTGCTCCTGACTAGAGATGGGCAGATGAAGCCTTGTGAAGCTTTTGAGGCTTTTTCCTGATTGTCCCAAAAAAAGATTCAAAGCCTCAAAGAAAGACCCTACCAGTGACATCTAGTGGTCAGCTGCAATTATAGCAGCCACTTTCAGATGATTCACACACATCTTGTTGATTTCAGTTTCAACACAAAAGCAATACTCAGCAATAGCAGCTGTCTTCATTCTGAGACTCATTGTCCACACATGAAAGTGTTACTATGTTATTATGAGGCAGGGAGCTCAGCCCCCAACGAGGAGAGATATATATATATATATATATATATCACACAACTGTTTACTTTACAAACACAAAATTTTACTGTTTGCACTTCTAGTACAACCCTCTTTCCTTAGCTCAAGTATGCACACCTCTTTAATTGCCACATTCACTGGAATATGTATTACACAATGTTAAATTTTCAAATGAAAATGGCAACATGATAATTTTATAAAGTACACGTTCATATGTGCTTCATATTCAATGGAGGAAACAGCTGTGGGTGAACGCAGCTAAAATTTAGGCTACTGTAGATTGGGAACCGATTGCTCCCACATGATATTTTATAAACTGTATTTATGACAAAGAGCTGAGCAGATGCAGATATTATAACAATATCGATAAACACACCTTGTCCTCTGTTTCTCTCTTTGCTCAACCGCGGTCTGCGGATTGAAGAACGCCCTGAAAGACGGGGGGGAGCCGATCGACGTCTGCCGCCGTTTTCATATGAAATTTAAAGGGGACTGAGGCGATCACGAATTCGTAGTTTGTGGAGCTAATCGCAAAATTTAGGGGGGCTGAGTAGTCATTTTAGGGGGGCTATAGCCTTCCTAATAGTGGCCTAGCGACGCCCATGCTCTTGGTGTTGGTGGTAAGGCGCTTCAGCGGTGGTGGTTGTCCCGTGTCAAGTGGATTGCACACAGCAGACTGCACTAGCCCCTGTTTGTGTTGCAGGCAGCCATCTCACCTTTTTCTCTAAAAGAGCATTCACGGGTGCGTCTTTTTAAAGACGACGTTGCGTCTGGCAAACTCGACGTTACGTCTTTATAAAGACAAATTGGGTCTTGCTATAGACCACGTACCACCCGTGCGTTTCTGGATGCGGTCGTTACCTGGTGCTGGGTGATGGTCACGATCGCTGCCTCACGTGTCTGGGCATAAAAGCACGCTGAGGTGGCGTTCATGGATGAGTTATTTTCTCCTTGCGGGAAAATAATCATCTCGGAGCTGCAGACCTGGCTCCGTTACCTCAAAAGGGCCGGAGCTCTGTTGCCTGCTTGATCTGGCTCTCGTCCTGGCTGCAGACAGGCGAGGACTACTTCAGGCGGTAGTATGGGTGGTCTGAGGATTATAGTGGTGGCAAACCCTCCAGGGACCATCGCTCCTCTTGCGCTCCGCAACCAGTTGAGCGGCCGAGGGAATGCACTGGGTCCTCTCAAAGAGCGTACCAGAGGTATCCTTCGGCGCTCCTCCCGACGACCAGATGTCGATTGCTGCATTGGAGGGTGAGCCGGAGCTTTCTGGAGAGGAAGATTTGGCTGCGCTGCTGCCCTCCGGGACTGTAGCAATTCCTGAATCGGATCCGGAAGTGACGGCTATGCTTTCCTGGGCCGCCGTGAGGGTAGGGCTTGAGTGGAGACCTCCACCGTGTCCCGAGCCCTCAAGGTTGGATGATTGGTTCTTTGGGGTGGTCCGCGCTGGTTCTCAGCACCCTGCCCCAGTGCCATTCTTCCCGGAGGTACATGAGGGGCTTACCAGGTTGTGGATGGCACCTTTTTCTGCCAGAAACCAACCTGCTAACTCCTCCTCCCTCACCACTCTCGACGGTGGTGCAGCCAGGGGCTATACAAGGGTCCCTCCAGTGGAGCGGTCGGTTGCGATGCAACTGTGTCCTAATACTGCCTCCACCCGGCAGGGCAAACCGTGCCTCCCCTCCCGGGTCTGTAGGTACTCGTCTGGTCTGGCCGGCGATGCTTATGTGGCCTGTGGAAAAGCTGCCTCCGCCTTACACGCTACGGCGTTACTTTAGGTTCTTCAGGCTGAAGCACTGGGGGACCTGCACGAGGGTGGTCACAACACAGAAGTTCTAAAAGGAGCTCTGAACCGCACTCACCTCATGCTACGAGCGACGAAGGTCACTGCGAGTTCTCTGAGTCATGCAGGAGTGCCATTTCTGGCTGTGTCTGGTTGACATGAGGGACGGCGACAAGTCACTTCCTCAAGGTCCCTGTGTCCCAGACCAGCCTCTTCGGCAACATAGTCGAAAACCGGACTCAGCAGTTCTCAGACCCAGTCCGCAGCGCCCCAGGCTGCTCGTCGCCTAGGCGGCCCCCTGCGTCCACCCCCGCTCCCGTGCCGCATCCGCAGCAGCCTCAAACAAGCAGCGCCGTGGAGCTGGGTGTAGGTAAGCCGCCCCGCCCTTCCAGGCCCCCGTCAACCTGGTGGTGAGCAGAAGAGCAAGAGGCCCCAGCACAGGCGACCCAGAGAAAGGAGGAGGGCTGGGTGGAGAATCTGGTTTCCAAAAAAATCTCAACAGGAGAGCGGGTTTCTCTGTCTCTGGGTCCAAAGAGGGCATGGAGAGTCGCAGACGGACCAACACCGGACCACACTCATTCTCCTTTCTCGCCAGCAGGCAGCAGCGGGCGGTTCGAGACCATCATCAAAGGCAACTACTCACGCACCCTCTGCCAACCATGGAACCAGGTAAGCATGCACCGCACACTCAGATCCTTCTTCGGTCCGCCCACAGACCGGGTCCCTGCGTTCCACCTCGCTGCCCCACCGTGGGTGTGTCGGTAGTCCCGCTGGTCCAGCTTGTAAGGGACCCAACCGTCTCACTGGCTCCTGCGGACCATCAGACTCAGCTTTGCGATTCAGTTTTTCCAGCGTCCCCCCAAGCTCAGCGGCATTCGCTTCACATCAGTGAAGGCGGCCGATGCTCCTGTCTTGCGTGCGGAGTTCACAGTCCTACTGGCAAAGGATGCGATAGAGCTGGTCTCTCCAGCCGATATCGAGATGGGGTTTTACAGCCCCTACTTCATTGTACCCAAGAAAGGCGGTGGGTTACGACTGATCTTGGACCTGCATGTCTTGAACCGGGCCCTTTGAAGCGGTTACCGTTCAAGATGTTGACGCAGAAATGCATCTTCGGGTGCATCAGTCCCCGAGATTGGTTTGCAGCGATTGACCTGAAGGACGTATACTTTCATGGGTAGATCCTTCCGCACCACAGACCATTGCTGCGGTTTGCGTTCGAAGGACGAGCATATCAGTACAAGGTCCTGCCCTTCGGGCTGTCCCTGTCACCCCGTGTCTTCACGAAAGTTGCAGAGACAGCCCTTGTTCCCCTAAGAGAACAGGGTGTTTGCATTCTCGACGACTGGCTCATACTAGTTCAGTCTCAGGGGTTGTGCGAACACAGGAACTTGGTGCTCTCGCACCTTAGCTGGTTGGGCCTTTGGGTCAACTTGGAAAAGAGCAAACTCTCCTCGGAGAGGATCTCTTTTCTCAGTATGGAGTTGGATTTGGTCGAGCATGTATCATGCAAGGACATGCTCAGTTGATGTTGGAACTACTGAATATGTTCAAGAGCAGGATGGCAGTCCCACTGAAACAGTTTCAGAGGGGCATATGGCAGCTGCAGCGGCAATCACGCCGCTGGGGTTGCTTCAAATGAGACCGCTTCAACTCACTGGGTTCAAGTCACACCGCCCTGCCGCCAAACCCTCACCCCGTGTTCAGACCTTGCATTTCTCCGGCCAATAGTGCCTCTAGAACAGGTCTCCCAGGCATGCTGTGGTTTACATGGATGTCTCTACCACCGGCTGGGGGGCCACGTACAACGGGCATGCAGTGTTGGGGGTTTGGACGGGTCCCCAACTGCACTGACACATCAACTGCCTAGAGCTGTTAGCAGTTCACCTGGCCTTGAACTGTCTCAGATGGTGCTTATGAGGAAAGCACATGCTGGTCCGCACGGACATCACTGCGACTGTTGCGTACATCAACCGACAAGGTGGTCTATGCTCCTGTTGCATGTCGCAGCTCGCCCACCACCTCCTCCTCCTCTGGAGTAAGAAGCATCTGAGGTCACTTCGTGCCATTCACTTTCCAGGCCTGCACAACCATGCAGCCGACGAGCTGTCACGAGCTGCGCTCCCCGGAGAGTGGAGAGTCCGTCCCCAGACGGTCCAGCTGATTTGGAGACGTTTCGGAGCCACTCAGGTAGACCTGTGCCTTTCCAGAGACCTCTCACTGCCAGTTGTTTTACTCCCTGACCGAGGAAACACTCGGCGCGGACACACTGGCACACAGCTGGCAACGGGGCCTGTGCAAGTATGCGTTTCCCCCAGTGAGTTTCTAGCACAGACACTGTGCAAGATCAGGGAGGACGAGGAGCAGGTCCTGTTAGTGGCACCCTATTGGCCCACCCGGACCTGGTTCCCGGAACTGATGCTCCTCGTGACAGCCCCTCCTTGACCAATTCCTCTGAGGTAGGATCTACTGACTCAAAGACGGGGCACCCTGTGGCACCCACGTCCAGACCTCTGTAAACTTCACGTCTGGTCCTTGGATGGGACGCGGAGGTTCTAGGTGACCTACCCCAAGAGGTAGTTGACACCATCACTTCAGCGAGAGCACAATCTACGAGACACGCTTACGCCTTGAAGTGGAACCTGTTCGTCGAGTGGTGTTCTTCTCACCGAGAAGACCCCTGAAGATGCCCGATCAGAGTCGTGCTGTCCTTTTTGCAGCAAGGGTTGGAGCGAAGGCTGTCTCCCTCCAACCTTAAAGTCTATGTTGCTGCGATTGCTACTAACCACGACCCCATAGAAGGGAAGTCAGTGGGGAAGCATGAACTGGTCATCAGGTTCCTTAGGGGGGCTAGAAGGCTAAATCCTCCACAGCCCCCCTCTATACCCTCTTGGGATCTGTCTCTAGTGCTCAAAGCACTACAGTGGAGCCCATTTGAGCCTTTGCGGACAGTTGAGCTGAAGTTTTTATCAATGAAAACTCTGCTCCTGCTTGCACTGGCCTTCATCAAGAGGGTAGGGGAATTGCACGCACTTTCAGTCGATGAATCGTGCCTAGAGTTTAGGCCAGCTGACACCCAGGTAAACCTGGGAGGGCTGGGCTGGGCTGGGCGACTCCTAACATGTTTGCTAGATTCTATAGCTTTCGTGTGGAGCCGGTATCCTCCTGTGTTCTCACCTCAAATGGGTAGATGCACTGAGAGGCCCCGGCTTCGGGTCGGCTTGCTATAACTGCTCCAGAGAGTCCATACAGCAGACCCTGTCGAGCTCCTCCATCCCCTCGGCAGCCAGACGTGGCAGATCGTCCGGCACCATGCCCTCACTCGATGAATCCGTGAGAACCGGTAGAAGGCTGGGTTCCATATGTAGAGACCTAATTGGATCCCATATGTGTAAAGTCCATGGTATAGCCACAGAGCCCGTGTTTCCCCGGCAGTCAGTCTGCATTCTTAAGAGGATTACAATCACCTCTAATCTTCCATATGCACCTAAACGGTTGTTCATATGTGTAAGTGCTTCTGAAACCTCCTTCGGGAAGGATGGGGCTTCCGCACATTCCTGTTCCAAGTGAATGGGTATGTTTTCCCAGTGTTATCCAAGTTCACTGAGTGGGTAGTGCTACGACGACAGTGACTGGCCTTCTTGTTGCGAGCCCCAGCCTACACCAAAAGGGGGCGCAGGAGGCTCACACAGGACACTGGAAGGGGCAGCATCCATGGCGCTTTGGTAGAGATCCCTGAAAGGGAACATCTCGGTTATGTATGTAACCCTCATTCCCTGAAGGAGGGAACGGAGACATCACGTCCCGTCGCTACGGCTCCTGTTCCACCACTGAGCGGCCGGGTCACCAGCTTGGCTCCTCAGAGAAAACCTGAATATGCATTGCACCTGCTGCCTGCTTATACTCACGCTGTGATCAGCGGCAGCTGGATGCAATCATCGCATGCCAATGTGCATTGGCTCGTTTAGTTTACACTCGAAGTGGATTGGTCTCAATAAGCGAGATCCCAAAGTCGGTCATTACCGATGTGACGTCTCCGTTCCTTCCTTCAGGGAACGAGGGTTACATACGTAACCGAGATGTTTTGTGCTCAGTGACCCATTTTTGTGTTGATTTTGATGTTTGCTTTGGATTATTGTCCTGATGGAAGATCCAGCCACAGCCCATTATAAGATTTCTAACAGAGGCAGTTAGCTTTAGATTTTTTATCTGTTGGTATTTGAGAGAATCCATGATGCCATGCATCTGAACAAGATGTCCAGGACCTCCGGCAGAAAAACAGGCCAACAGCATTAAAGATCCAGTAGTATATTTAACCGTGGGCATGGGGTACTTTTTATCCCTGTTTGTACTAAACCCATCTGGTGGGTTTGCTTCCCAAAAGCTGTTTTTTTTTTTTTTGTTTCATCTGACCATAGAAGCCAGGGTCATTTGAAGTTCCAATCGTGTCTGATAACTGAATATGCTGGATTTTGTTTTTGGATGAGCGAGGATAATTTTTTTTGAAACCCTGAACAATATGCGGTGATGTAGGGGCTGTTTGATTTTTTTTTTTTTTTTTTTTTAGGATTTCTGACCCCAAGACTCAACTAATCTCTGCAGTTCTCCAGCTGTGATCCTTGGAGAGTCTTTGGCCACTCAAACTCTCCTTCTCACCATGCATTAGGACGATATAGATACACATCCTCTTCCAGGCAGATTTGTAACATCTTTAGTTGATTGGAACCTGTTAATTATTGCCCTGATGGTGGAAATATGGATTTTCAATGCTTTAGCTTTCGTCTTACAGCAACTTTCTATTTTGTGAAGCTCAACAATCTTGTTCTGTACATCATAACTTTATTGTTTGGTTTTAATCCTTGTGAAGGATGATTAAGGGAATTTGGCCTTTGTTTTCTTTATATTTATAATCTTTTGGAACAGGAAGTCATAACTGGACAATTTCATGCTCCTAGTCTCCCTGGTATGCTAAAAAAAAATGTAAATATGAATGGGAATATACCAAAAGCAACTTTCTATTTTGTGAAGCTCAACAATCTTGTTCTGTACATCAGAACTTTATTGTTTGGTTTTACTCCTTGTGAAGGATGATTAAGGGAATTTGGCCTTTGTTTTCTTTATATTTATAATCCTTTGGAACAGGAAGTCATAACTGGACAATTTCATGCTCCTAGTCTCCCTGGTATGCTAAAAAAAAAAAAAAAAAAAAAAAAAGTAAATATGAATGGGAATATACTTCAGAGATGTTTTACTGAATTTCTAGGGATGCCAATAATTGTGGCCAACATGCCTTGGAGAAAAACATTTATTTTATCATGAGATTTTCTCCCCACTTCTAATTGTTTTACTTCAATGATAGCTTAGAATTGTGGATTTTTTGAATGAAAGACCAAAAGGATAAACAATGCAGATTTATTTTCATGGCCACCTTTGCTCAGATTTACCAAGGGTGCCAATATTAGTGGAGGGTACTGTATAACTGTATATGTGTGTGTGTGTGTGTATATATATACTGTGTGTATATATATATATATATATATATATATATATATATATATATACACACACACACACACACACATACTAAGTTGCTAAGTGCTTTCAAAGGAGTTTAAAAAATAATGATAGATAGATAGATAGATAGATAGATAGATAGATAGATAGATAGATATAACTAGTACAATGTGCCCATGATATAACTAAAACAATGGAATGAAGTTGTAGGAACAAATTTTTGATTCGTAGCCACAATATCTTTTACGTTTTCCCCGCATTTCACATCCGGGTCTCCGTAAAAAATAATAATAATAATAAAAAACAAAACAAAAACAAAAACAAAAAAAAACATACTAATATAAATACTGAATAAATTGTCTTTAGTATTAAAAACAAAGTCAAAGATTTTGCCTGCGATTCATTTATTTTTTTTTTCAGTTTCAAAGACATTTTATTTCAGTTTCAGTTTATATTTTCGTAAGTTTCTTGAAAAGTTGTGTTCATTTTTGTCAGCACAAAAACAATCCCATTTGACTATAGGAACCACATGGAACTAATTTGGCAAAAATTTTGAGTGTTGTTCACTCAACATTCTACATGTAAAGTGCATTAGACTCCACTCACGACTGATTTCAGTACAGTTTGGTGTTAGAATGAAAAAATACTATTTTAGAAATAAACATACAACTTCTTTATCCTATGTAATCCCCATGTAGGATGGATTTCAATTAACTTACATTGCAATCATCATAGAATTGTCGTCTACACAAAGAATTTATATGATACTGACTGAGAACTTGGCCCAAAATGTATAGAATCAAGCTTTCCACCTTTTGGATGTCTTCACAATAT
The DNA here is from genome assembly GCA_039654775.1 of Spinibarbus caldwelli. NCBI lineage: Eukaryota > Metazoa > Chordata > Actinopteri > Cypriniformes > Cyprinidae > Spinibarbus > Spinibarbus caldwelli. The sequence continues at coordinate 27,950,896 of CM077243.1, forward strand.
AAGTGTGCTATAAAAAAAAAAAAAAAAAAAAATTCTTCCTACATAGCTTATTAGATTTTTGAACAGTCATCTATAGTCATCTGTATGTAACAGACAAAATATTGTGATTAACACAAAAAGGTTTGGTTCATTTCTCTGCACCATAGATCAGGTGACTGTGCAAATAGCCGCACATATTCTCAGGATCTTGTCTGATTTGGTGTTAGACTGATTGGAAGGTTTTATGTCAACATCTTATATACACTTATTGGCCACTTTATTAGGTACACTTGTTCAACTGCTTGGTAACACAAATTGCTAATCAGCCAATCACATGGCAGCAACTCAATGCATTTAGGCATCTAGATGTGGTGAAGACGACTTGTTGAAGTTCAAACCGAGCATCAGAAGAAGAAAGGGGATTTAAATGGCTTAGAATGTGGAATGGTTGTTGGTGCCAGACTGGTCTGAGTATTTCAAAAACTGCTGATCTACTGGGATTTTCACGCACAACCATCTCTAGGGTTTACAGAGAATGGTCCGAAAAAGAGAAAAGATCCAGTGAGCGGCAGTTGTGTGGACGAAAATGCCTTGTTGATGTCAGAGGAGAATGGGCAGACTGGTTAGAGATGATAGAAAGGCAACAGTAACTCAAATAACCACTCGTTACAACCAAGGTATGCAAAATACCATCTCTGAACGCACAACACGTCGAACCCTGAAGCAGATGGGCTACAGCAGCAGAAAAACCACACCAGGTGCCGCTCCTGTCAGCTAAGAACAGGAAACGGAGGCTAAAATTCGCAGACTCACCAAAATTGGACAATAGAAGATTGGAAAAACGTTGCCTGGTCTGATTTCTGCTGCGACATTCAGATGGTAGGGTCAGAATTTGGTGTAAAGAACATGAAAGCATGGATCCATCCTGCCTTGTCTCAATGGTTCAGGCTGGTCCCTTTATGACTACAGTGTACCCATCTTCTGATGGCTACTTCCAGCAGGACAATGCACCATGTCACAAAGCTCAAATCATCTCAGACTGATTTCTTGAACATGACAATGAGTTCACAGTCACCAGATCTCAATCCAATAGAGCACCTTTGGGATGTGGTGGAACTGGAGATTCACATCATGGATGTGCAGCCAACAAATCTGCAGCAACTGCATGATGCTATCATGTCAATATGGACCAAAATCTCTGAGGAATGTTTCCAACACCTTGTTGAATCTATGCCACGAAGAATTAAGGCAGTTCTGAAGGCAAAAGGGGGTCCAACCCGGTACTAGCAAGGTGTACCTAATAAAGTGGCCAGTGAGTGTACTTTAAGCCTCCTAATTGCACATTCCACATGCCTTCTTTCACTTGCATCCTCTTTCACTTTTACTCCTTGTTGTGGGAAAAAAAATAGAGTTAGTGTGGAATCATCAGGAAATACCAACTGTAAGAAAATTGTGATTGAACATTTTAATAACCTTGTATTACAAAAACAGGTATAGTTATGAGGAGGAAGAGATGTGCACAGGTTAATGAAGAAGTCCTTCTCATCGCATCCCCTAATGCAGGGCACCAGCAGTCATAAACAGCTAAATGGCCTTATATAAAAACTCCATAAATCATTTGAACATATGGTTGTTGTTTCTATCAAGACAGGGACACTGCAGAGACACAAACTGAAGGCCTCATGAATTGGTACCGTCACATGAAGACAGTTCAGCAGGAAAAAAAGGTCTGGATTTTTCAAAACAACCAAGATTCAGACACACCCAGGAATATGTGATTTTCTCTATTTATTCAATCCACATTGCATTACAAAAAAAAGTTTCAATTACTAGTGTTTAAGTGAATGATGTAAGGCATTTATCACATATAAAAGTAACAAACCTTTGAACCAACTGTAAAAAAAAAAAAAAAAAAAAAGTCTTTGACCAGCAATATAAATGCCTCCCCAGTATAAAATCAAAGATTTGGCATGTCTTTTACAAGCTGAGTTGTGTATCAAATGTTTCAAAAAAGTGTATCAAAAAAGTTTCAATTACTGGTGTTTAAGTGAATGATGTAAGGCATTTATCACATATAAAAGTAACAAACCTTTGAACCAACTGTAAGAAAAAAAGTCTTTGACCAGCAATATAAATGCCTCCCCAGTATAAAATCAAAGATTTGGCATGTCTTTTACAAGCTGAGTTGTGTATCAAATGCCCACATCCGATTTGGCTGTCATCTAATAACTGTTTGAGGAAAAAAAAAAAAAAAAAAAGTTAAAAAGCCAGAGAGAAACTATTTACCTGAACATTTTATGCAAATGGCAACTTTTCTCCCTATAGTTCACTACCATCATCCTTTCATAAAACTCACATGTGAACAACATATCTGTAAACATCAATGTGCCTTTTTTTTTTTTTGTTTTTTTTTTGGGCAGAATGCATGTGCTGCCCTCCAGCGGCAGAAGCTTAAATGTGCATTATGTGCAACTGCTGCCATTAGGCCCAAAGCGCCAAACCTACCACATATTTTACACATTAACATCGCAAATTAAGAGATGAATGGCCTCTTTCAATGCCAATCACGAAACCAAATTAATCAGATTAAATATATTGAAGGCAGAATATTACAGTTAAGATAGTCTAGGTCATATTTTACATTAAAATCAAAAGAAAGAAATAAAGACTTAAAAGTAGAAAATGTTTGGTTTACTTCAAGGATCACATAAATTATTGCATTATGATTTTTTGTTTAGTGGAAATTGAGCACATTGTTAAAAATTCTTTCTGATTTATGAACATAACAGTGTTATATTATCTATATTGTCATAGTTGTATGATTTTACTGTAATACAATTATTGTACTAATTGGAGAAAAGTAAAATGTCTAGATGGTAAGGTGGGATATGTGTTTAATTGTCACAAAAATATAGTTAGCTAAAATTTTTTCCTAATGTACATGCTTCATTTATTTTTTTTTCTTTCCTTGAAATTTTGTGGTAAATGTGATCTGGACATGTTTTTGTGAGATTCACCCAAAACAAAACAAAACAAAAACAAAAGACAACAGTTTGGCTCCGTAAGATACACTGTAAAACCTACAAAACCAATAAAAATTGAACCCAGTAACCATAGAATACAGCAGTCTGTGACACCCTTAAATTGGCACTAGATTGTTCCAGCATCATCATTTAAAACAACAAAGGAATTGAATGTGCAATTATTTAAAAAGATAGTGTAAACGGGAAAGTTTTTCAACACGAGGTCTGGGGTTGCCCACCTCTATGATCTGCTGGGCACTGGGGGGTAATAGACCGGCATAGAGTGATCACACACGCTGAGCTCTGACTGGCCACTGACAGCCACTGCGGGGATGTCATTGCTCCAGATTTCTCCGGTTGACTTTTCACAATCGATCAGCTGGAAATCCCTGTCAACGCAGATCTCTATTTGGCCCAAAGTCTGAACCTGGCCTCCCTGAGAAATACAGTAAGAAATGAGATTTCACCTTAGCAAAACAGATGGCAAACTGTGGTCACTGTGCATCTAACTGTTGCTCTGAGCAGATCAGTCTCACTCTACATAAAGTCATGAGGAAATCAAAATGGACACCATTTACTTTCTTAAAGGAATATTATAGGTTCAATACAAGTGAGGTTCAATTTACAGAATTTGTTGCATTAAAAAAAAAAAAAAAGACAATAATAATAATGATTTAAATGTGGCTGGCTCTGTGACAAATTGCATTTGTTCCTCTATTATAAGTCAATTTGGAAAAAATACATTTGACTTGGCTCTTATTTTCCTTTTAAAAAAAAAAGAAAGAAAGAAAAAAAAGGTAGAATTAAAGGTAGTTAGACTGGGAACATTTTTTGAGGACTTAAAAACAGAAATGTGAAGCTTACAGTTAAAAAAATATATATATATAAAAAAAAAAATAAAACAGTATATATTAAGTGAGCCATGAAGTTTCTTTTTAAGTTTTATGTAACTTTCTGTAGAAGAGGTTGTGATGTTTCCACACTAAAATCATAATACATACTACAAATGAAATGCCTAATGTTGATGAAACCCATTCACTTCCTTTGTAAATGCCTCACTGTAACAGATTTTTTTTTTTTTTTTAAGAAAGGGACGAGTCTAAATTATTTTTTGTGGTAATCACCAGTATGTCACTGCTGTGCTGTTAATGGAATATTTAATTAACTTTCCTTTTTGTCTTCTTGTCTTTTTACCTCCAAATAATCTTACTTCTCAACCTTTTTTCTAACCACAAAGGTTGGTCAGAATATTCTGTCTTTCTTCATTCATACCTTTCCTGGATGGACGCACTGAATCTTTGTCTTCACATTGTAGACGCTAGTAATGGCTGTCTCCACCTCATCCAGCTAAAACAAACGGGAAATATGACACATTTACTCACGCGTGTCCATAATCACAAGATTCTTGTTTACTTCAAACCAAAAATAGAGAAGTTGAATAAATGCAACTAAAGATTGCGAGAAATCAGGCTATGAGTGTTGAAATGCTGATGTTGTGGCTGGGCAACAATAACGCACACTGTGGTTTAGGAAAATTCTTTAAGGCCTCTTATTAGATGGATGATACTTTTTAACCTGATAATTATTTCAGTTATATCATTCATGTAATCACAAGTTGTGGAATCACAGACAGGAACAGAAAACGGCAGGCTGAACCATTACAATAAACTAACTCCAATGCAACCCTAGCTGCTGCTAATCATATATATATATATATATATATGTGTGTGTGTGTGTATATGTGTATGTGTGTGTATATATATTATATATAAAACCTTTGTAATTTACAAAATTACAAAGGTCAAAGTAAAATATTTACTTCATCTTCAAAGGACCACATATAGTCCAGTGTCTCTTAAATGATAATTACAGCAGGGAAGACTACTTACTGTGTAGTGCTGCTCAGAGGGCACGATTTTGTTGTTCTTCAAAACGCTGAAAACACAAAAGACTCATGAGGAAACCAGTGCTGGGCGGTATGATGCTATTGGTTAAAACATTTCTGTGAGATAGCAGACGTGTTAACTGGTAGCGTTTATACCTTTGTACCTATAACTATGCAGCCATTATGGGCTGGACTACTTTAATTGGGACTTGTCCCAAACTTGGTATTAAGGCGTGTAATGTTCATGCTCATGTTGTTCCAAACCTTTATGACTTCCTTTCTTCTGTTGAACACAAAATACTTCTATGGAAGTCAATGGCAACCAGCAATTGTTTGGTTACCAACATTCTTCAAAATATCTTCTTTTGAGTTCAACAGAACAAAGACATTCATGCAGGTTTGGATGATGAGTAAATTATGACAAATTTTTCATTTCTGGTTGAACTATCCATTTAATATATAATTTAAATCGTCACAGTTGTGCATGTAAGTGCTATTTCACAAAAGCTTTGAGTGAAGCTTCAATCAGAATTTGGAGTCAAAAATATCAGTTTTATAATATCAGTTTTACTTTTTAACTGAAGTGTTACATAATGTCTGTGTGTGATGAAAGAGTTAAATACTCTCATCTTTTGCTTTGTACCCATCAACTTTACTTTAACTCTCAACCTCCTAATGTACTGAAATCCACAATATCAGGATTTACAAGAACCACTGAAAAACAAGAACTTACTTAATAAGGTTATACTTGTGGTACAGCTCAAGAGCTTTGCTGAAGTATTTATGCTGACTGTTCAGAGACTCTGCTTTTGCAGCACAGGTTCCATGTTTTGTCCATTCATATTTCCTAAGCAAAAAAAGCACACAATAAAAAGTCCATTATTTACTTTAATTAAAAAATAAATAAATAAATAAATAAAAATGACATTTCCAAGTTTTTAAACATACCAAAATTGGGTGGAGGAAGGTGCTAGCAGATCTGGCCAATATATTTTCATCTCTGGTATTAAGTCCTGCAAAACATGCACATACAAGATGTCAAGCACACGTCAATCAAACTAAAATATATGACATCCAACAGGGCGAGCAAGGCAAGTAAATTACCTCAATCAAACTCTCATTAAAATGCCAGGATGTATTGCATCTCATGCCAATGTTGGGCCTGCAACAACAACAGCATTATCGGGTGATTTTTCAGATCACAAGAAAACCAGGGTTGCACCAATATAAACATATCGGGAAAATGTATTATGCATTCATTTGGCAGACCTTTTTATCCAAAATGACTTGAAAGTGAGAAACATCACAAACAGTTTATCATAGGAGTCAACAATATTGCACGTCAAGTTTAAATGTTAAGCTATATTAGTATAGTACATTAGTATAGTAGTTTTTGGTTATAGGAAATGTATTTGTTTATGGTTGTGAAATTGTTAAGTGATTGTAAAAAAGGTCTTCGGCTTTAGTTAATAGATATTTATTACAGCCAATATGATGGCTGATATTACAAATCTATACTTTTTAATCTGTTTTTCACCTTCTTTTCAATTCAGTATGCATTGCAATAAAACAATATACCTATCATAAGATCATAAGTCCCTAATGACATGCAGTTAATAAACTCAGATGTTGAAAATGAGTGCCTATTAAATAATATGTCCCTACTCGTCACATGCACCTCAAAATAGTAAATAGTGTTGTACTTTGACAAACATTAAGAAGAACATTCGTCTTGATAAACCTACCATAATCCATGCACAGTCCAAAAGCTTACATTTGTTGTACATTTTTCCACCTATAAATGAAAAACAACATAATTTATCCCCTGATACCCAGTGGAGAAGCAATATATGGTGTGCCTGCAGTAATGGAAATAAAATAATGGAAAGTAAATGCAATACGATACACTGCAAAATGTCTGTGGCCAATGTTGGGTCAGGATGAGTGTTGTCCATTCTCCCCTAAAAGAAGCAGTTAATTCACTATGTATGATTTCAGGGTGACAATTACAATCTGACAAACATTTTGTACATGGATCACAAAAACAGCTTCATTTGTATGTGCATATGTAGAAAATGTGGTCACAGCATCAGATGTGTATTAAAACCATTAAAGTGGGTTAGTAGTTATCATATCATTAACCAAATTATTTTAGCTGTAATGTGCCAAATTCTCATTTTGTAATTTCTATTGTTCTAAATAGTATTTCGCAATAAATTTAGATTTTCATTATTGTACTTTTTTATTGGTTTACAATAATGAGTACTGTAATAATGTTTATTAGTAGTAGTATTATTTAAATGTCAGAAATCAAATAAAATCATTAAAAGCAGTATAAGAAAAACTACCATAGTGTTTAAAATAAATTATTATTATTATTATTATTATTACTACAGTCATAATGTTGTGCCTTATGCAAATATTTCACACGCACACCGCAAACATGTTTTCAGAACATTTCCCCAAAAAATATTGGAAAAAAAAAAAAAAATAAATAAATTTTCATGACATTTGTGTCAGCATGACAGTGTAGTGAGATTCCTGACTCTTGAGCCGGTTATTTCTAGTTGATCAAAAATACTTGAATTAATCATTGTACCAAGAACTGTTTGTGTGTTTTGTTATCACTGTTGTAAAAAGGCATTAGAAAGTCTGCATATGTATAAATTGTTTACCCTTTCATATGTCTTGTATATAATGTTTACTCTGTAACCTACAGTGTATCTTGTTCAATAAACACAGGAAAATACAAACAGGCTAATTTTCTGGCAGCTAAAGCACCCCAACTTAAAACTCATCAATATGTATAAAAACATTTATCTAAAAGTATTTGCGTGACATACCGAGGATGGGCAAAGGCTGCTGGCCAGAAAAATCCAGCACAAAGTATAACAGCAACTGCAATGGATCTCATTCCTCCAGATGGTGCGAGTCCGTTTATCTTACCGAGGACAAAAGGAGAATTTATTATCAACGTTCATAATCGTACACTGTAACAAAAAAATACATAAATAAATAAATAAATAAATCTTCCATAAGACAAAGTCATAGCATAGAGCATAACTCAAAGTTGCGACCAAAAATAACAATCAAATTTGAGATAGATAAATAAATGAACAAGTTTAATAAATAAAACCTTGAACAAACTTACGTTAAGACGTACCTGTTATTGTCTGAAATGCCGGTTCAATTTACATACAGTTTTCACGTCCTACTGGTATGAGAGAGAGAGAGAGCGTTGGTTTTAAGCGTTTTATTCAGTCTGGGTGTAAGTTTTAAGGCAGGACTGCTCAGTCACTATCTTTCCGAAACACTGTGCGGTCGAGAGTCACTTCCTTCCCTCACAGACAGAGACACACTGCGGCCTCGGTGCGTTCATCGTGTTTATGTTGTGACGTCGCAACTGAGCGTGCGCTGTCAAATCATGTGATGAACTGTAATTTATGTCACGTGAAGGTGGATTATGTAGATTAAGCTAAAATGTTACAACCAGGAATTTTTCCAATGTCTTTGGTACAGTTCCTTCTGGTAAATGTTGTGTCAGCAGGATTCTCCTGAATTGCCACTTTTTTGATTTAGGCCTACTGAAAACTAAAATTTAAGAACTTAATACAATTTGTCATATAGCCTTTATGAGGCATATTTGTTGATGTACAACAAAGTGTTTTTTTTTTTTTTTTTTTTTTTTTTTTTTGCTGTGTATTTTGTGGTAATATTAAATTTCTGTAAATAAATTAATAAACGAATCTCTTACATTCTGTGGCTCCATTCATACCCGCGAAAACACCATTCATGATGAGACACTGATCATCGAAAGACTGCTATTACACATCTTGAAAACCACATAAATTAATTTTTAATATTGTTAGTATAAAAAAAAAAAAACTGTTAAAATCCAGTCTAAAACTAGGCTGTTATTTGTGTAAAACATTTGGTGCAACTACTAGCGCAAAATAAATAAATAAATAAATAATAAAAAAAAAACGCGCTGATATTGTTTTAAACTCGATATAATATGTTCTCAGAAGATCAGGTCAGGAAGCAAGCATTACATTTAGACGATATATTTTCTCTCTCAAAACATTGAAATTAAACATAAAATTGTTGTTTTCAGTTCATTGAAATGTGTTAAAACTGTGGTTTCAAAAATGATGGCCAGAGTGCATTACTTCTATTGAATCTTTCCACTAATTCAGACCTATTAATATGTATTTACTTTAAACCATTATTAATGATTTCCGTTCGACTCACCTTAAACTATCTCTTGTTTTTTTTTTAAATTTTATTTATTTATTTATTTATTTATTTATTTATTTATATAACTTATTCTGTATGCAGCGTCAATTTAAAACGTCTGTCTGGTATCTTATCTGTGCGAAATGATGTGGGAAGTTAGTGTAAATGCTATATATAGTCTAATGCCTATCCATAAATGGGATGCGGGAGAGGCAACATACCGCATGGGTAATATTTTGCTTTTCATCAGCTGGTTTCTCACAGGCGGGTAGAGGCTCATCTACCTCCGCGTCGCGCTCTTGTATTCTCCTGGGGTGAGTATGTCTGGCCCCTTATTTCCACACTTTTGATCTGAAATTATAATGCAGAGTTGCCCTTGTGGAAATGTAAAGTCGTTGAGGCTGAAGGAATTTAACTTTACCTTGGTTGGATGTTGATCTGTCTCAAATGATGTTTGCTTGACTGGGCGCTGCACTTGACTTTGAAGGGATTCATAAAAAGTTGGCAATTAAACCAGTTTCAGTGCTTTGTGAATATGGGTGAATGAATAACTGGACAAACGTTGACTCTGTTTTGTTTGTGGAAAAGTTGTCTCGTAAAAGGGACCTGTTGGATTTAATGACTTTTTAAAATATTTACCGCTCTTGTTGATGCATTATGCAAAGAACGACCAATTAGCCTAGTCTTTACATGTCGTCTGCCAAATATGTTACTGAAAACTGTGCATATATATATATATATATATATATACATATATATATATATATATATATATATATATATATATATATATATATTAATGTTCAATATGCAAAGTGGATGCTATTGTATGTGAACGAGACAATGTAATGCTGCATTTGAGTATGCATGATTATTTGTTTGTTTGTGTAATTATTTATCAGAAAGAAATGTGAGGAATGTGTTCTTGTTTGTATTGTATTGTAGTTCATTTATCCATATTAGAAGATAAACATTCATCAGCAGTTGGTTATCTTTCCATATTTCAATACATTTACACAATAATAGCTTGCCATTAATATCCCAACCCCCAACCTCTAATTTTAAACTGCTGTGAGGTTTGGCTTCCTTGTGGCCCGAAGCTCCAGAACACCCCCTCCTCTTCATTTCCACAAACAGGTCCACTTTCCTTACACTTAAATCATATCAGGAGTAGGCCACACTCCGCAAAATGTGCTAGAATACTGTGTCCCCAATAATGTGAAACACTGAAAATGGAAATTGAGAACTGGAATTTATGCATCTATCAATGAATGCATTTTGTTTTGTTTTGTGTGCAAAGACACTGCATGTTTTTGTTCCAGGTTTTATTCATAGGTCCTTGGGGTTGCCAAATATGGCTGCAGTTGTTACCAGACACAAGCATTTCAGTCAAGAATACCTCAGTACTGAGTCTAAATGTGTTGTTCGGGAATACTCCAGGTAAGGTGAAAACAATACAGCAGCTTAAATCAAGCAAGTTCAAGTTTAATGGATCGCCACAGCTAATCATGACTTTTACGGCAATACTAAAACTACTTGTAATAAAATAGTAACATCATGTATAACATATAACAACATTTGCCAAAGATTTGGAGCTCTGCTAATACACGCTATTACCTGCAGTAGCTGAACTATAACTGATCCCTTCATGTCACTACTTTCCTCTGGGCAGTTGACATGAAATACTTTAGGAAGTTAACATGGCCTGCAGTGTTACACACTATACTCCATGTAAAACTCTTGTCTAATTATGCATGCGGCTTATGTGACCTCATATTAGTGAGAGAGAGACCACAGGCTACATTTATCACACTGCAGGACCATTTAAAATCAACTGAAAGGTGATTAAAATGGTGAAGAACTGAAAAGAAAAGGTGTTCAGTTACAGGGCCTGACGTATATACTTTATACTTTTATATACTATATATATATATATATATATATATATATATATATATATATATACAGTACTGTACAGTACTGTACAGTACTGTGCAAAAGTCTTAGGCCGCTAGTATTTTCACCAACAAAAAATGGTTTTAAGCCAGTTATTTCTATCTTTTGCTGTAGTGTGTCAGTAGGAAATATCAGTTTACATTTAAAACATTATTTTTGCCATTAATTGTAATAATCCAGTGAGATTTATGTTTGCACAAGTAGTCTGACAACAGCCAGTGCTCTACACAGAGATCTGATCTGATCATAATCCAGTCCGTCTGGAATGACATGAAGAAACAGAACAAACTGAGACAGACTAAAACCAGAAGAACTGTGGCAACGTCTCCAAGATGCTTCAAGACACCTACCTGAAAAGCTTCCTGAAAAACTATGTGCAAGTGTACCTCAGACAAAAGCTGTTTTAAACGCAAAGTGTGGTCATACCAAATGTTGATTTGATTTAATTAATAGAAGTTAATTGATAAATAAAATCAATTTATGACATTATTTCTGAAAGCATCCTCTTTTTATAGCATTTTTACACAATTGCCTAAAACTTTTAACAGTATTGTAGCTTTGCAGGTAGGTCTCTTGAAGCATCTTGGAGACGTTGCCACAGTTCTTCTGGATTTAGTCTGTCTCAGTTTGTTCTGTTTCTTCATGTCATTCCAGACAGACTGGATGATGATCAGATCAGATCTCTGTGTGGAGCACTGGCTGTTGTCAGACTCCTTGTGCAAACAAAAATCTCACTGGATTATTATAATTAATGGCAAAAATAATGTTTGGAAATGTAAACTGATATTTCCAGCTGACATGCTACAGCAAAAGATAGAAATAACCGACTTAAAACCTTTTTTTCTTTTTTTCTTTTTTTTTTGGTGAAAATACTAGTGGCCTAAGACTTATGCACAGTACTGTATATATATATATATATATATATATATATATATATATATATATATATATATATATATATATATATTATTATTATTATTATTATTTTAATGAGCTTTGAGATTAAAATTGGTTGAGAATAAGAACATGGCATGGTAATTATAGTTATTTTTGTTCATTAAAATTAATTATATAACTTGCCCTAAAATGCTAAACAAAATTAGGTATGTTTTAATATATATATAGTGGTAGTTATTGTTTGCCCTCTGAGGGGTCAAAAGGTCAATATTCATTTTTTTTTTCTTTTTTTTAATTGTAGGTTAAAACCTATAATAGCTAATTCATGTGAACCATGGGTAAAAATGATAAAATATCAAATGTTATCTTTTTTTTCTTTCTACTTAAGACTTAGTTTCTACCTAAGAATTATAGTATACTTTTGCATGTTTGAATGCATATCAAAATGTATAAACTGATTATTAACCTGAGATGACATGCAGCGTTGATGTATCCTGATAAATAATCTGTTTCTCTCATGCTGTTTGTATAGAGTAATGTTTTGAGCATACTGTTATCATTTTATTATACACTTTTAGAAAAAAAGTTACAAAACTGTCACTGAGGCGGTACCCTTACAAAAGGTACTAATATGTACACTTTAGGTACTAAAACATTTTTAAAGTAGTAATATGTTCTTTTAAAGAAGTAATATGTATCATTTAGGGGTACAAAGATGTACCTTTTAGCTTTTGTACCTTAGGGTCCCGCCCCAGTGACAGTTTTGTATCTTTTTTGAGAGTGTATGAAAATGTGTGTGTTTTTAGCTCTGCGGCTGAAGAGGTGAAATATCAATACCAAACACAGAAGAGAATCCAGGGAGTGGTAAAGCTCTTTAAACAGTTATTCATTTCTTTTTAAAAACTTTTAATGTTGCTGTTATAGTACTTTCATTAGGCAACATGTATTTTAATGTACTTTTGCTGTTACATGTAATAGGCTGAGTGCATCAGAAGTTAAATAGGACTGATTCTATCATGGGACATATGTTTTTTTTTTTGTTTTTTTTTTTCACAGACTTTTTATGATCGAACAGCACAATGAATTGTTTGTCTTTTTCATCAGGTGGAGAAGAAGATGCCTGAGAAATACATCCGTGAGGAGTCCATGATCAGGGGCCCCAAGTTTGTGGTTAGACTGAGGTCCCATACAGTGTATGAAAACAGTGCTATTAAACTTTTCTGCTCTGTGGAGGGATATCCCACCCCACAAGTCACATGGTGAGGATTCTTTACACAAACAGACCTGCTATGCTTCCTGCATGCTAGGGTTCAGTGCAGTTGCACTTTAGGTTTTTTAAACACATCAAACGTTTCATAATATTTGTAATCATGTATAAAGAAACTCTAAGATGATCTATTGTTATTATATCAAAAATATTCTACAGGTTCAAGGATGATGTCATCTTGGACATTTCTTCTGGAAAGTACTTTGTGGAGAGCAATGCTGGATTCCATGCCCTCTCCATCCTCAAGTAATCTGAACTTTTCTGTGTACTTTTTGGACTTTTTAGTAATGCAGTATCAGAATGTGGTTTACTGATGATCTGTATTGAACAGAATGAGTGACAAGGTTGAGTGCTCATTACATGCTCACTTCCTAGTTATTAATTGGCCACAGAAAGCAGGAAACTTTCAAAAAAGAGATTTACAAGTTATTCAATTTTTGAAAAACGTTTGTCTAGTAGGATCTCATAAAAAAATGTGTCCAAATTACATTTCACCCATACATTTGCATTTAGATCATGTAGCCTATTTTAGATCCAGTAAGATTTTGCATTGTGACATTATTATATCCTGACCACTAGGTAAAAATAAATAAATAAATAAATAAAAAATAAAAATTCCCCGAAATTCATAATGCGCTTGAAAGTTTTACTTTTTTTTTTTTTACATTTCCAGTGGTTATCTTTATTTTGTGCCTATAAAAAACATATTTTTTTTATTTAAATAATTATTGTAATAAAATAATGCAAATATAAAAAATATGCTTACTTGTCGTAATATTCTCATACATATTAATAATTCCAAATTTTTAATTAATAATTCCAATTTTCTTTAATATTTTGGGGTCCAATGAGACCCCAAAGGACAAGCTCCTGATAGGTTTCATGTGATTCACCCTCTAAAACACAATTAATGTAACTAACAAGTGAATTTCCACAAAAGGAAGTCATGTCAATGGGAGTGCATGTGAACTTTTCCAATTTAGTCCAGGTCCGGTCTGTGCCGCCCACGTCTTGAGCTCCTGTCAGCTGTTAATGTCAGAGTGCTGAGTTTGGTGTCATCTGACACTCTGGCGCCTTACAGAGAAATGACTTTCACTGCTGTCACCCTGTCAGTCCCACAAAAACTCACCCTGGCCCTTATGTCACATTCCTGACGGCTTCTTGCATTCATTGCCCAAACCTCACAGGTGAAGCTTGGCGTTCGGCATTTCGTCTAAAATGGCCAAACCTTTCATTTTTGACACACAGCTGTTCTCCTCAAGACCGCAGAGGCCAGGGGAGAGGGCTCTAATATTGTACGGTCACTCTGAAGGTCGCATTACAGTCTTCTCATTTTCATGTCATTTGCGTCTCATGTTTGCTATTCAAACCTCAGAGCCTCCCGTGTTGAACACGTTCCCGAAAACAGGCACTAGTCTACATTAGCATTTATTTTGGAGCAATTATCCTCTTGACATTAGAGCATTAGTTAACTGCCAATTTATCCATCATGATGGGGGAAGCACTTTATGTGCTTTCCAAATGTCAATTAGGAAATGACTGTGGCATATATCCAATCAAATAGCAATCATGCTGATTATTTATTGACTGATTAATTAGTGGAGTGGGTGAAGCGGTGTTGCGATCCAGCCGTGTATTGATTGAAGTTGTAGACACCTGTGAATGAGTTATGCGTGTTTTCTTAGGTGTGCAACTGATGACACTGCAATGTACACGGCAGTAGCCTCAAACACGCATGGACAGGCCTCCTCCCAGGCCTCCATCATTGTGAAGAGTAAGACTTTTCTCCTGTTTTCTGGAATCTAAGCATATCTAAGCAAGATACATTAGCTGGAGAAAGTGTAATTACCCAAATTTAGACTATGAATCCTTTCTTTGCAAAGTCACTATACTTTCTTTTTCATAGGGTGCAAAGAGGAAGAAACGTCCACTCCTTATTCCTGGCTGCCTTACCAGTGTAAGTGTGAAGAGCTCCATTCATTAAAGAGTGAATATATGATTTAAAAACAAGTCATGAAAGACAGGAACTGTTTTGGTGTTTCTCAGATGCCATTTTACCTGAAATCAAATATACGAAGATTAACATCACCTTCACCGAGACGTTTGACGTGAGCTTTGGAAAAGAAGGCGATAAGGTCACTTTGACCTGCAAGATGACCATTAACCCCAACCTGGCTAACCTGCAGCCTGAGGCCCTGTGGTACAGAGATGGTAGGAAGTGTCCACCAAAGGCTAACACAAATACATTTTTTTTGGTGTGCATGTGCGGTTATTGTTAATAAAACCGTGGTCACACTAGACTTTGAGCATGTGAAATGACGTCACGCTCTGCAGCGTCTTTTCAAAAACTTAAATTCAACAGATAACAAATAATAATCAATCCAAAATGTAAAACCATAAAATCTACCCCAATTTCCTGCAGTTTTAAATTTATGTTCTTTTAATTCAGCTACGAGGTCATGCCGTGACATATCGATCTTCGATTTTCACGATACAAGTTTGCAGGTCAAAGTTTTACCATCAACTTGAACTTTGGAATGCAGCGAAACGCGAATCATCTTCGCATAAGCTTGCCTTTCCGCTCTCCCACATTTGTATGCGTATGAATGGAAGTCAATGGGATGAAAAGTGTAGTGTGACCGGCCCCTAAATATTCATAGATTACATAAGACTACAAGATTTACAATAGCTGCTGAATATGAAATGAACAGTAATTTTTTGCACCAAAAGAATGGGAAAAATAAGGACTGTTTTCAATCCCCTATTATCTGTTGATTAGCCAACAGATGTCCTGGCCCATTGGTTAAGCTAGTGTTTTATGACGGCTGCTCAAACAAACAGATTGCAATTCCATTTTATGCTGCTAATGACACAGAAATTACGGATTTTGCCTATATGCAACAATGTAAATACTGCAATAAAGTTAAAATGCTTTTCATTTAGCCATTAGAGTAGTTTTACAATCCTTTATTGTCTTGGGATGTGTGATTATAACAATGTTAAGAATCATAACTCTTATTTAATGATTTGTATGAATCATCACTCAAAAGTGTTAATGGAAGTTTACAAAAGTGGAATTTTTCATGTATTAAAATATTTTAATAAAATATATTTAGGTAATATTGCTATTTATTGTTACTTTTATTAATATTTATTCTACATTTGTAGTGTATTTTACTTTTACAAATGCACAGATAATGATATATATTTTGATCTAAATACTGTATTTCATATAGCTATATACTGTACAGTAACTGTCCTAATGACAGCTGCATTTATTTATTGTGGCATTCACCCCGGTCGTATATTAATTTTCGAGTTGTTCTGTAGGTGTTTGTTTTGCAGTCAAGTCGTGTACAGAACAAAATGACTTTTTATGTCCATTTGTAGCTTATGACTCATTTCACTCCAATCTCATTTCCTGAATCATCAGATTACACTTTCCAGATCTGCAGTCTATTCTGCAAAAGAAATAGTGTCATTTTCTCTCCTCTGATACCCCATGTTGTTTTTGGGCCCTTCAGAGCACCTCCTGAAAGAGTCGAGGTGGGTGAAAATGGAGTCTGGCGGAGGTGTTTCCAAGCTCACGCTTACTCAACTCGCTAAGGATGATGAGGGTCTTTACACCCTCCGCATGGTGACCAAGGGAGGCGACGCGGTCCACAGGGCTTACGTCTTCGTTGATGGTAAAGAGTTGTGAACGTCTCCAAGGCTTGTTGAAAATTACATGTGATTCTTTTGCTGGCCTTTAAAGGTCTGGATTAGCATATTTCATCTCATATAGCGCATACATCTGTTTCGGAGTGATTCCCTCAGCGAATCAGTGGTGTGTAGGAGTCATCATGTTTTGCCTTGGCAGATGTTCCACCTCCAGTTCCTCAAGCTCCCGGAGCTCCAATGGACATTAAGATCCATGATGCAAATAGAGATTATGTCATTGTGTCCTGGAAACCTCCTAACACCACCACTGAAGGCCCCATCACTGGATACTTTGTTGACAGGTGACTGCGCTGACTAAGGTGTCTTCCCAGTGGGAGTTGTTTTATGGAATACATTTATGCAAGTTGTTTGATACAATGTGCTCAAAAAGTATTTGAACATTCGGTCTGAATGTCATGGCATTAGATAAGAAAATGTCAAATATCTGCTAGAATGTTTTTTTTTAACTTCATTTTTCTGAACCAGGTTTTCAATAACCTTAACTAACTGGTTTATCACAATACTTCTATCTTGATTTTGAACTGCACAACGTGAATTCACTAAACAGTTTCATTAGCTTAGCATGCAGTGTTTCATTGCAAAGTCTTTCATCTTATTCACATACCACCTGCAATCCATTTTAATCAGGTGCTAAATGCGCTAGAACAACCTACTGAGAGTATTTAAATACACTTACTGTCAGTCTTTTCATTGCAAATAGGCCACCTTTCTATGCAAATGAGGATTATTATAGAATCTACCCAATTGACAAATGTTAGCGTAATGTGCCTGACACAATTAACTAGCCACCCACAAAAACTAGTCGGTAAATTGAAAGGGATGTTGAAATATTGGGCTCTATTTTTATTTATTTTATTTTATTTTTTTCATTTTTTGGGCTTTATTATGTTAGCCACATATTATGTTGTGCTTCTGTAGATCAGTATTTTGAATTATTATTTAAATATGACATTTTAGAGTTTTTTTAATGCAGTATTTATTAGAAACCATGGTCACACTTTATTTTAAGGTCCAATTCTCACCATTAACAAACCATTAGTTACGACTTTTACCTCAGTTAACTCCTAATTTGCCACTTATTAATAGTTAGTAAGGTAGTTGTTAAATTCAGGTATTGGGTAGGATTAGGGATGCAGAATAAGGTCATGCAGAATAAGTGCTTTATAAGTACTAATAAACAGCCAATATGTTAATAATAGGCATGAAAGTAAGCAACTAGTTATAGTGAGAATTGGTCTCTATACTAAAGTGTTACCGAAACCATTTAAGATATCAGAGGTTTTCACACACAGAAATGACCAGTAAATTACTTTTTAGAGATCATGTCATGAAATGACCTTTTAAGAATACTGCTAAATCAGTTCTGGCAATTTTCCTAGCATGAGTTGTTGTAACATCACCGGTAAATTACTGTTTTGAAATGGCTGTTTATAGTAAGAGCTGACTGATACAGAATGTATGTTTGATCGGCCTCACCTATATTTGCCTTGTTGCAAATTGCCGTTTGTGGGCCCAAAAAAGGATAGTGTCAGTTGTCAGTTGCTTTCCCCCTGTATTCTGTGTTTTTTTGTTTAAAACTTAAACTTCTTTACTTGAGAAGTGAGCTTGTGCTATGTTTCTTTAATATAAATTCAACTTTTGTTGACTTAGACAAAGTGTGCTCAAAGTCTACAGTTTAAAGTGTGCTTTAAGTGTTATGTTGAAGTTGCTTAATTGTAGGTTCTCTGTAATACAAAAGAAACTTTGCTGTCCCTTCCAATAAAAGCTACTTAGAAAATTGCTTACCAACACATATTTTTGCCAGGAATGTACTTTGCATATGCTAATAGATGCTGTGATTAGTTTGTTCCCTGTCACTTTGAGCTGCATTAGTATCGAGCTGAAATTTACTCTCGTCGGACGGTAATCAGACTGTTAAGTGATGCATGGATCTGCAATTACGTATGAATGCTCCTTAGCTCATATCATCTCCTTGGAACGTAAAAGTGGGCTGTAATTTTCACTCTTTCACAGCAGTGTGGAATGTAATGATATGATAATCTTGATTGCTGTCCATATTCATTGTTGTTCATGTTTTTTCTTTCACTCTTATTGGGCAGATGTGAAGTTGGAACAGAGAACTGGGTGCAGTGTAACGACTCCCCTGCGAAGATCTGCAAGTATCCTGTGCAGGGCCTGTTTGAGGGACACTCTTATTACTTTCGTGTGCGTGCTGTCAACTCCCGCGGCATTGGCAGACCCTCCAGAATGTCTGAGCCCATTGCCGCTCTGGACCCTACAGAGTTTGAGAGACTTCATGGTGAGAAAAACTAAGTCCTCATGAAGTTACATTTAGTGATCGACACTGTGTGTATTAATAATGCCCTTTATGTACTGCTGTTTGTTTCAACAGCCACAAAACTTGGTGGAAGACTTGACGTTGTGACTTACTATGATGACCTTGAAGGTACTTTTTAGAATTAGATTGGTGAATTTATATATATTTTTTAAAACTTTTATATACACAGTACACACACACACACACACACACACACACACACATATGGACACATTTCTAATTTCTAGTAATAGTTATTTAGGTAACTGTTAAGTTTATGTATTGGATAGGATTGGGGATGTAGAATGTGGTCATGCAGAATATGTGCCTTATAAGTACTAATAAAAAGCCAAAATGTTAATAATAGGCATGCTAATAAGCAACTAGTTAATAATAAGAATTGGTCCCTGTACCATAGTGTTAATATATATATATATATATATAGCCATATCCAGCAATCACAAACTGAATAAGCATGAAAATTCTTAAGTCAAAACAAATGGGGCAGTCGTGGCCTAATGGATAGAGAGTCGGACTTGTAACCCAAAGGTCGTGGGTTCAAGTCTCAGTTCCGACAGGGATTGTAGGTGTACCCTCAATACCACGACTGAGGTGAGACCCTTGAGCAAGGCACCAAAACCCTCAACTGCTCCCCGGGTGCCGCAGCATTGGCTGCCCACTGCTCCAGGTGCATGTTCACTACTGTGTGTGTGCACTTGGATGGGTTAAATGCAGAGCACAAATTCCAAGTATGGGTCACCATACTTGGCCACATACCCCTTTCCCTTTCCCAAATGTGAGCTTTACATTTAGTTCTGATATTAAACATGCACTAAGTAAAAAAATGTTGTTTGCCTAAAATGAATAGTATTTTTGAGCAGGGATGTCAATTTAATCAGAATCACAATCAGAACTCCTCATTTATTATTTATACATTCAAAATGCATTAATTTTTTGACAGTCAATGCATGATCACATGATAATTAATGGCTAAATTACTACATTATAGTGACCATTGCATGTATACAGCTTCAGCCCAGTTGCTCACTATTGTAGGACGAACCAATGGAGATATCTCTGTCCTTGAGTGCCCTTCAAGAGCTCAAAAATGACATCCGTAAACCACTTGACTGCATCCTTAAATATTTTGTGGCGGAACTGCCTTAAAATATTCTTCCTTTTGTCACTCAGTCAAGTTTGTTTGTCTTTGAATTTGTATTATGTATTAGATGACAACAGCTGTCACTTAGTGCCCCCCCCCCTATTCTTTCATGCTTTTTGCTTTCAAAATTAGCAATAATTATCTAGCCCATAATTGGTTCTCTTCTGAGAGGTACTGATTAGTTTTTGATGAGAATTCCATCAGGAAGGGAACGTACAAACATCTGTGGTTCTTTTTCAAGTTGAAATGAACACATCAACCAGTGTCACCCATGTGCATGCATATGTGTATGTGTGTATAGCAGCGGCGGCGGCAGCAAAAAAGATGATATTCGTATATCAGTCCATAATATTAAAGTTGCTTTTAAAGCTAGTGAAATTGCTAGGATATTTCCTAGTGTGTGTGTAAGTGTATGTGTGTCTTGGTGTGTGTCTATGTGTTCAGGGTAGAAACAGTAATTCTGTTTGATGTGCTTTGCCTGCAGCCGAGGGAAAAGCTCCGGGACCTCCCTCTAAAGTCTGTGCTTCAGAGACAGACCGAACATATGTTGTGCTCAGTTGGGTCTCTCCAGTCTACCATAGCAAAGCCCCCATGTGGTATTACATTGAGAAGGTTAGTTTCAGCTCACTGCCAGACGTTAACCCAGCCGAATGGTCACAAACTTTATTTCAGCAGTTTACTTTTCTTCTTTTGTCACCTTTAATCCATTAAGAAACATCTGCGGTGGAAGAATATTTAATAAGAATATTTTTAAATCTGTTTTGTTTTGCATTAAATGATGCAGCACAGCCCACAGGAAGAATATATTTCTCAGAAGTTAATCTTTTGTAGCTCAGAGATAGATATTGACTGATATTGTTGTTTTTATGATGTGTTTTAGCAAATTATTTTTAACAATGTACATTTGTTCGTTGTTTTCCAATAACTGATATCTAAGACCCATTTTTATTTTTTGTATTATTCCTGCTTTTGACAATAGCTAAAAATTACACTACACACATATTATTATTATTATTATTATTATTATTATTATTATTATTATTATTATTATTTATTTTTTAATTAATGCAATAATAATAATAATAATAATAATAATAATAATAATAATAATAATAGTCTGGCAAAGTTGTGTGCTGCACAAAAGGTATGCAAATGTATTTTTGTCTTTGTTTGGGGCTGTCTAATTGTTAAGCCTCAAATGCTACATGCTAGATGCTACATGTTTTTTTGACTTGAGCATGAATAGCTGTAAAAGTTTATGCAATTATGCAAACAAAGTTAATTTTCTGTAATTTTATTTAATCTGTTGTCCCAATAGTTCTCAGTTATTTCAGTTCTCAGTTGTCTCAGATGTTTCTTCTAAAAATAAAAACAAAAATAAATGTGTTGTGATTGCAGACCTTGGCATTGTGACAAAACCATTGTCAATCTTTGGCTCTATTTAATCTTTGTTTAAGTAATTTAATTAATGTCTAGAAGAGACAACCGTTGTTGTTGTTGTTGTTGTTTTTTCTTGTGAGAGTTTAAAACAGTCATTATCATTTTTCACACAATAAATATTTGTGTAATAGTGTGTTTTTATTAATTCTGGACTTTTATAGCTTCAAGTCGGAGCTGGATCCTGGCAGAGAGTGAACACTAAAGTACCCATCAGATCTCCTCGCTATGCCGTCTTCGACCTGCTAGAGGGAAAGGACTATCAGTTCCGTGTGGTATCCGCTAATATGTACGGCGTCAGTGAGCCTTCTGAGCCCACCAAAACTGTAACAACCCTGCAACTGAAGGGTAAATGCCCTAAAAAAATGTGTCGGAGGCCAACGTGCCTCTGATGTATTCACTTAAGATATTGACATGTTGAAATGCATATGAAATGGCATATAGATCTTTGAAGTTTGCTCTGACTTTGATGTTGTCATTAAGGCAGTAATGATTTTTTATCTTCCTTTCTGTAGTGAAAATAATTCATGCATGATAGGTCATCAAGGGATTGATTGGACTGGTTGGCGAAATCAGCCCTGAAATGAAGTTCTGTGTTCATTCAGGTGTGCCCTCAGCTCCTGGACAAGTCGTTGCAACCAGAGAGACAGACACTTCTGTTCTAATCCAGTGGGCGCCTCCAAAGGATCCCAATAACCTGATTGGATATTACATCGATTCTTGTGTGAAAGGATCTAAGGACTGGACCTCTGCCAATCACAAGCCCCATAAGCAGACTAGGTATGTGCTTAGTCTAGGTGAAATGATTTGAGGCACTTCCCACAAATACGATACGAAAGCATCTGAAACTCAGGTCTGGAAAACTCTTGAAAAGATTTGTAACATTTAATGAACATTAAAAATAAAAATAAAATAAAATCATACAAAATAAAACAAAACAAAATAAAATAAAATAAAATAAAATAAAATAAAATAAAATAAAATAAAATAAAATAAAATAAAATAAAATAAAATAAAATAAAATAAAATAGAGTTTCCGACGTAGCGAGTTCTCATCCTCCAAAGGAAATCATTAACCTTATTCAATATTATATTGATTCTTGTGTGAAAGCTCTTTGAATCAGACCTAAGCCAATCACAAGCCCCACAAGCAGACCAGCACTGTGTTTCTCAAAGGCATTGTAAGCCTAAATAAATCTTAGAGGTTATTGGTGTCACGCCCCTGGACTGTTTTGTTGTAGTTTTTGCTCCCCATGTGTTCCTTGTGACCCAGTTTCTCCCCTGTCTGATTGTATTAATTTGCTCCAGGTGTGTCTCCTTAGTTCTTTGATTGTCCCGTCTTTAAAAGCCCCAGTCCTTTCAGTTAGTGTTTGTCGGTCTTTGAATGTCTTCTTATGTTCTATGTTCCCTATATGGATTAAAGACTCCCAGTTTGTGAATTCTCCGTGTCTCCTCGTTCCTGGCTCCAGCATTCGTGACAGAAAGACCGACCGAAACAGTTACCTCCGTGTCCACCCTCCGTTTTGTTTTCCGTTTTCTATCAGTGTTTTTGTTTCCGTTGTGTTGCCCCATGGATCCCTACGTCCGGCCCGAATTCCTCCTCCTCCTGCTGGAGCAAGAGGACCGATCTCTCGAGGACCATACGCGACTTTTCCTGATGTTAGCTAACGCCACCAGCTACCCGGACGGCGCACTCTGCACATTCTATAATGCAAGCTTGAACACCGCGTGCAGAGCGCTGTCGTCCGAGGATGGTCCTCGAGAGGATTTTGCCGCCTTCGTGGAGTGGACACTGGCGAGGCACGGATCCCCGTTCACCGTCTGTGCCGAGGGGGATCTCGCCAGTGCCACTCCTGACCCAGAGCTCAGCCCACCAACTCCCCGCAGTGCGGAGCACCAGCCCGAGCCCACCGATGACGGAGAGCCATTTCCCGCTACGATCCACGAGCCAGCGCCAAGCCGAGCGACTGAGCGGAAGATCGTCCCGGAAGTTGAGCCCAACACGTCAGATCAGGTGCGAGAGCTGATCATGTGGGAGCCAGCCGTGGACGGTGTGAGCGCGGAGTGGAGCTCCGCCCCCTGCACCGCGGCTGAGGGTGAGATGATGATACATCTGGGGCTGCTAAACTTTGAAGGGGATCTGTTAGACTGGGAACATGATCTGGAGGTCGACGCTTCCCCTATCCTCTCTCCGTCTCCGCTGGTTCCAGCCAGCTCCGCTCCTCCCGAGCACCCCCCTGTGCCCGCTTCCCGAAACCGTCCTCCAGAGCGCCCCACAGTGTCGGCTCCCATTCCTGAGTTAACCCTTGGAAGCCCGGAGGATCTCAAATGCCCACCCTCCCACCCGCTCCTGCCTCCTCCACTGCTGTCGTCTGGCAGCCCCTCTGCTCGCCCTCAGTCCTCCATCAATGCGGTGCGAGCTCCGCGGGTCTGCCATCCTCCATCGCCGTGGCTGGAGAATCCCTCACCTCCAGCCTCCGAGGCCCAGACTCCACCTCGGTCCGTAGACCCAGCGGCTCCACCTCGGCTCCTAGCTCCCTCGCCTCCACCGTCATCCATCGATCCACCAGCTCCACCAGGCTCCCTCGTCCCTCCGGCTCCGCCTTGGTCGGGCGTCGACCCGCCATCGCCTCGGGACTCCTCTCCTCTGGCTGCGCCTCGTCACTCCGTCCCACCGGCTCCATTGGGCTCCTTCCTCCCTCCAGCTCCACCTTGGTCCTCAGTCGCTCTGGCTCCGCCGCGGATCTCCGGAGCTCCGCCTCTGCCTCGGTCGCCAGAGCTCTCGGCTCCACCCTGGCCCCCCGGATCCTCGGCGTCACCCTGGCTCGTCGGCTCTCCGTCTCCACCTCGGGCTCCTCCTCCACCTGCTCCGCCTCCGTTGGTCGGCCCCCTGGAGTCGGCGGCCATTCCTCCTCCATGGCTCCTCCCTCCGTCGGCTCCACCATGGGCCATCATCATGGCTGTGGCCTGGGTCCTGCCAGGCTCCTCCTGCTCCGAGTCCCTCCTGTCTCCTCCCTGGCTCCTCCCTCCTTCGTCACCTCCCTGGTCTCTGTCTGCCGGCCCCCTCCCGGTTGTCCGTCCTCCTCCTGAGCCGCCGCCATTGTTCCCACCCGTTCCCCCCCCCCCCCCCGTTGTTCCACGGTGCGAGGACGCACCTTCCGGGAGGGGGGAGTAATGTCACGCCCCTGGACTGTTTTGTTGTAGTTTTTGCTCCCCATGTGTTCCTTGTGACCCAGTTTCTCCCCTGTCTGATTGTATTAATTTGCTCCAGGTGTGTCTCCTTAGTTCTTTGATTGTCCCATCTTTAAAAGCCCCAGTCCTTTCAGTTAGTGTTTGTCGGTCTTTGAATGTCTTCTTATGTTCTATGTTCCCTATATGGATTAAAGACTCCCAGTTTGTGAATTCTCCGTGTCTCCTCGTTCCTGGCTCCAGCATTTGTGACAATTGGTGCCAATGGTTTTGGGAATCAGCTGTTCTCATTCCGAGGCATCAAAAACTCAAGCAAAAACTGGTCAAACACCTTGTGTGTTGATATAAAAATGCTAAAGATACCCCTAGGTGTTAATATATTGATGAACTAGGAGCAACATTGCTTTCAATAGCTTGCCTTATTGATTTTTTTTTTTTTTTTTTTTTTTTGTATGATCATTCAGTAAATTATTGAGAACGAAGTACATTATTTCTGTTGATTTAGTCATTGAGGTATTGAAAAATACACATTTACTATTCAACAGCATTTAGCTGACAGGAACACTAATCTCTATGAGGGTAACTTTAAATAACACATTATCCTTCAATACAATTAATATTTAACACATGAATTCATGTATCACACAAAGCTGAACTTGAAACATAATTATATTTATAAATGACAATTAAAAACATCCCCTTGCATAGACTCACCTTATTAATTAACTGCATTAAAGTAGCAGATTTAGCCTAAATTATTAAACCTAATAAAGCCTAACCTAAAAAAAAAAAGCTCCAAAGGTTCAGGAATCAGCACAAAATGTGCAACACAGCTATACATTTTAATTACAATTTTAATTCATTTTTGCAATAACTTTAGAATTTGACATTATTCTTTACATTTGTGCCTCTTATGCTTGGAAAAAAGTCATGGGACAGCGAAGTGATTCCGATTAGCAGAAAGTGGCATAAAGTGCGTGATTGTAAATATGGTAATTGACAAAAACAAAAAAAGTGATCACATATCACAACATTAAATGCCACAGGAAAACCAGAAAGCTTACATCAGGAGTTTGTGTTGCTGACATGTTTCTTCTGAGGACGCTATTCCCTAAATAATGAAATGGAAACTTCCTCTTTCACTGCCACATTACTGGGTTCTCACAGGTTTGTTGTGCACGGACTGACCACCGGTGAGACGTATGTCTTCCGTGTTCAAGCCATCAACGAGCTGGGCCTCAGCGATGAATCCCAGGAATCTGCTCCTCTTTCTGTGAGAGCCGCTCTTAGTAAGTCTGTCTCTCACAACCCAGTCTCCTTTGATCCATCAAGAAACCATTTATTTTGATCCTTTTCCTCTTGCCAAACACATTCAAAAGCTATTTTTCAGCAGGAGGTGTTGGTTATTGATAAACCCATGGTGTACAAATGACAAAAAGAAAAGCACCCACCAGAAATAGCCCACCAGACTTCTTTTTAATGACTTTACAACAGGCTGGAAAAGGTCTTTATTTATCTTTATTCATAAGAAGTGCTCAGGAATGCTACCACACAATAACAACAGAAAAGATGAATTCTAGACATCAAAAGTTTCTTTAGTATACAGTGGAGCAGAGCAGGGAAATGTGTCAGCCAGTAGAGATTCTGCTATAGTGTTTATTAAAGCATTAAACCATCAGATAATGTTACAGTGATTTTACCAAGGATAATGCAGTACAGACAGCATTGTTGATTCTAATGGAAGCGGCACATCACATCAGGTGTAAGCAAGTACAAACCAAATGTAATGAATCAAATGACAGATCAAAATCAGACGATGATCAGAATCAAATCAAAGCTTTCCTTTGTAAAGTTTGCTAAAAAAAAGATTAATAAGATTCCATTTGAATGAAAATTGTTTGCATTACTATATATATATATATATATATATATATATATATATATTCAGTGATATAAGTTTATTCATAGTGAATGTAACCATGATGCAATAAATGCATAAGGTATCATACCACCCACCCCTTGCAGACAGTTACATGGAAGAGGTTTTAAAAATCTTTATATTTCCCTCAAACCTCATACCATTTGTTAAATTGGTTTAATAATTTATACCAAATGAGTCAGAATGTTTTTTCTTTTGGTATCTCTGTGGGGCACTTAGTCAACAAGTAGAAGTGATTTCAGCCAGCAGACCATTAAATTTTTACAGATCTGGATGATTTGTAGAGCTGTTTGCTTTGTAACTCTTTAGCTTTAGCTAAAAGCAATCCTCTGTTTGGACTCAAGGGGACAGTTCCATACTTGGAGACTGAATGAATATGAAACTGAAGATGAAACTTTTTGTCCTATGTGTGCAGAGCCAGTCAAAACAGTGGTTAGGAAATTAGATGATTTCTTTAGATGAATTTATTATATATGGAATTATTTCTCAAAGTCTTTTACTCAAGCAGCTCTGATGTAGTATAACTCATCTCATACTATTTTTTGTTATGGACATTATTGATACCTTGTGTGGCTTGAGGAGAGTGTTTCATTTAGTGTATTTGCCTGTCAAAAACAGGCAAAAAAAAAAAAAAAAAATATATATATATATATATATATATATATATATATATATATATATTTATATATGTATATATAAACAAGACTTACATTGACCCTAGCCATATCAGGGGCCAGAATATCATAGGGACCTGAAGGTGGGCTCTTTTGACCTCTTTCATTACACCCCAGCATTTTTTAGCAGGTTTTGTATGGGCAACAACCATTTTCAGAAAATGCAGGCTCTGACAAATTGATTAGAAATATTACTATTTAATTATTAAAAAAAATATTGATAAAAGTAGTTCAGTCTAATTAAAAATAAACTTATAAAATTATTATTAATTTACTCTCTATTTACACTACTATTCAAAATTATGGGATCTGTAAGATGTTTTCAAAAGAAGTCTCTTTTGTCTGCATTTATTTGATAAATGATACAGTAAAACAAGTATTATTACAATTTAAAATAAATGTTTTACAGTTTTTCATATATTTAATTTATTCCTGTGATGTTAAAGGTAAATATTACGTGGCCATTACACTTGTCTTTACTGTCAAATGATCCTGCAGAAATTATTCTAATATGCTGATTTGGTGCTCAAAAATATTTCTTATTATAATCAGTGCTGGAAACAGTTGTGCTGCTTAATATTTTTGTGGAAACCATGATACATATTTTCAGAACTGTTCGATGAAAGTTCAAAAGAACAACATTTATTTGAAACACAAAAATCATGTTTGATCAGTTTAATGTATCTTTGCTGGATAAAAGTATTAAAAACAAAAAACAAACAAAAAACAAACAAACAAAAAAACCCTTAGGTTCTATTTTAGCTTGTGATGCTGCTTTACAAGGCAGTTGTTTATGTAGGCAGTAGATAGCGAAGCAGCTGTTTCAGAATAAAGCCCTAAATTCTCTTGTTTAAAAAACACTGCCATATTTTGAGGCTAACATCAATGTGTTATGTTAAGATGCATTACACCCTCCTATATTACACCTTCAGACACAACGGTTCTCTCAGAAATGTGCATATTATAAGCCAGAGATGAGGCTTGCATTGAGTAATGAGGAGGACCAGCTAAAGCAATCTGTCTTCTCCACAGAGCTGCCCTCTTCCCCTTATGGCGTCTCTCTTCTCTTCTGTGATGGGGAATCCATGGTGCTCAACTGGAAGCAGCCCCTCCATTCTGGAGGAGCAGAGGTCACTGATTATTACATTGACAAATGCAATGTGGCCAAGAAGACATGGAAGGAGGTCAACATCCCACCCATTAAGGAAAGACTGCACAAGGTGGCCATGCATTTCAGTATCCTGTGCATGTTATTGTTATCAGCTTATATTGATTGATTTATAATATGAATAACATAATTACTAAAATGAACTGTTCCTTCTGAAGGTTGGAGGTCTGACAGCTTGGGCAGTGTATCAGTTTAGGGTCTATGGAGCTAATTTGATTGGACTGGGTGATGCCTCGTCCCCTAGCGCTCCATTCAAATGTGAGGCTTGGACCATGCCTGAGCCAGGTAATGCGACATGTGCACATAGTTTTACTTCTAAAATTCTATCATTATTTACTCATTTTCATGTTGTTAAACACCTGTATGCTGCTACAGTATTTGTTCTGTGTAACACAAAAGAAGAAATTGACCTCTGGTGGTGAGTGAACTGAAGTTCGTAGACCGGATTCGTGACAGTACCGCCATGTACATTTTGTGACATATTCAATGTGAAATGTCCACTGAGTGGCACTAAAAGAGTGTTTGGTTTTTTTTTCTCCGGAACTGATGAACGTACATACATGTTTTATGTGACGTTGATTTTGTAGGTGTCGCTGCAGTTCTGACTTGAAATGTGTAACAGGGCTGATGAGACGTGAGATGTGCGGATCCAAGTGCAAGCTTTTTTTGTGAAACATGGTCAAATACAGGCAGGGTCGAACAAATGGCAAACAGGTATATAGAGGGCTAGACGAGAGAGGTAATCCGAAACGTGAGCAATAATCCAGGCAAGGCGCGAACAATATCCAAAGGGCAAGGCAGAGAGATAGTCCAGGTACACAGATATAATCCAAGCAGGGGCAAACAGAGTCCGAATGGTGAGACAGGGGTAAATACAGGGAACACAGACTAGAAAACAAGAAACAGATTCCGTATCGCAGCTAACACTAGGGGAGTGAAAAACGCAGGACAATACTGGAACTGAACAGAAACACGGAATGGCACGGTAAGGCAGCTAGCGCTTGAAGAGAGCTATACGCAGATCAATACTCGGCAGTGTAACTGAGAAAGTCCATGGCTTATGTAGTGTGTGTGATTGTGTAAAGAGTCTCAGGTGTGAGCGTGTGATTAGGGAGATGGCTGCTTGTACTTAGTGCAAAGAATAATGGGAATTGTAATCCGTGGGTAACGTGCAACAGTAGTGTAGTGCAAGAGTCAGTGTAATGGAATAGTGAACTCTGGTGGTGAGTGAATGGAAGTTCATAGACTGGATTCGTGACAAAATGTCCGTTGAGTGGTGCTATAATGCGCCGTGACATTTTAAAATAATCTACCATCAAGCTTGTTATATCCGGAAAGCAAAATATATGGAGCTGTAATCATAACTGTATTAAAATGATTATAAGTGCTCGCTGTTTTACCACCTCTAGTGTTCATTTCTGTTGGAAACTGCAGTGATATATGCTTATTGGTACGTATTTCGTGTCTTGCGAAAAAGTTCCCAGAGGTACGTTTTCGTCATGAGATCAGGTAGCATAAATACTGTAACAAATGTATTGCTCATTGATAGTTAATGTTAGTTGATGCATTAACTAATGTCAGCTATGGAACCATATTGTATAATGTTATCACTTCACTTCATTTTGAATCAACAGTGTAGATTAGATCACAGAAAGCCAAATGTTTATGTTTCCAAGGCATAACAAAGGATGTACAAGATCAATAAATGTAAGATTTTCATTGGCAATGCAGCACTGGCCTGCAAGGGCAGTTGACAGTTCTGCAAACTGGCACAAAACTTTCTCACATTGGTCCCAGGCCAACAGGCCATCCTTATTCTTGAGCCCTGTCACTGAAAAGCTTCCCTCCATTGCAGCTCTGGAATATTATTCTCCATTGCTCATATCTGAAGCAACACACTCAAGAACTAATGTTCTTTTGGCAGCACATTATTGCACCATATAGAATCTGAATGCAAATAGACAACAATTCTTTGGCATATTTCTAACACAGGCACTTTTCAAATAAAATGTAGTCAAAGGCATTAATTTAATTTAATTTAATTTAATTTAATTTAATTTAATTTAATTTAATTTAATTTAATTTAATTTAATTTAATTTTGTTTTATTGCCCTTTGTTTGGAGTTTATCTCAATGAACTGATGTTGGTGGAAAAGAGCTCTTTGAAGATTCTCCATAGTTATATCTCTTTATTTCCACAGAAGAAAGAAAGCATATACAGTATGTTTGGCACGTGGATTTTGGTGATTTTAATGTGCTGCCCTAAGAACACTTTTGAGGAAGTAAAAGTCTCATGTGTGCAAAACACACTCATTCATGAGACTTCCAACCCACAACTTTTGGCAAACATTATGTGGGTACTAGTTGTTTAGCAGATTCACAGTATTCCTATGAGAGGCACAGATCCTCTGCAGCAAGATGTCTTATTTGCATGTTTAAAATCCTTTTTAAAGGTAACAAAAGTGGATTGGTTATATATTGACCCTGCATGGAATAAACCTGCAACCACTATGCTGCCAGCCGCCACTACATTATATCACCATCATTAAAACTGGAGTATTAACAACATTAGTAGTACGTTTCAAAACATGTTACTGTCACTTTCTTTGTTCCAGGTGAACCGAGTAAGATGATCAATAACCATTTTCACACAAAGAGCTGTTGTTTGAGATGCATGTTCAGAGCTGGCCTGCATTATGTCCTGATTATATTCCTCTCTCTGCCTTTCGATTTGTGTATTGAACAGTCAAGTCCAGACAAGAAACACAAAAGACCAATACACATTTGATTCTCGTTGAAGCTGTGAAGAATGTGTTCTAGTTATATTTTACACTAAAATCAAAGAAATTATATTTCACATTACAGCAGAAAATCACAATTTAACTATCCAGATTAATTACAGTGATGAGAATATGGGTGATAATTTACATGAAACTAAATGAAAGTCACTTTTTCTTTTTTTCATTTTAGATTGGAATGTCATCTGGACATATTTTCATGAGATTCACCCAAACAGATATAAAACATGATTGAAAGCATGAAACTTGAGCACTGATTTCCTTGTGTTTGGCTTCGGTAGGTCCAACCTATGACGTGACCTTCACTGAAGTAAGGGATGATTCGGCGGTGGTGGAGTGGAAGGCTCCTGTCTACAATGGCGCCAGTGCCATCACTGGATACTTTGTTGAGAAATCCAAGAAAGGCTCTGACAGCTGGAGCAAAGTCAATGAAAGTTCAGTCAACCACTGCTATTTTAAGGTATCGATTTGTGCTGTCAGACTCACATTCTCAGATATTTTGTACTATTATTTCAGCTAGACATGGAAGTATGAATATCAGTGTGTTTCTCTATGGCTTTATCAAACGTATTGTTTGAATGTTTGCAGGTCAAGGGTCTAGAGATAGGCGAGTCTTATGTGTTCCGTGTGCGGGCAGAGAACACCTCGGGCATTGGCGTGGCTTCAACCCCTTCTGACCCTGTGTGCATCAAGGCACTGCCAGGTAAACCAATACTGTAGAGCGGACAACTTAAGGAAATACTTGTGAATGAATACTTGTACATATATGAATGGGAATTTATAAATATGAATACTTGTACATACATGAATGGGAAAAACCTTGCAATTAAAAAGACAATCAATTTCATCTGTTTATTATAGAGCATGCATATTGAATGAACGTGCATGAAAATAATTTTTGTGCAGTTTGAGTTTAGGAATCACAATTTATGAGACCATTAGTGTTGGATTTTTTGCTGATTTGTGACTGAAATGTTATTTCGAAAAACAAATACATAGATTGGTTGTTGATATAGTAGATATGAAGTACTTTTCAAGAAAATATTTAATAAAACTGAAAGGTTTCTGTCCCTCCACTGGAAGTCCAGGTAACTAAAAAGGTCATAAATGCATTGTTAAACAAATCCATATGAATCAAGTGATTTTATCCAAGTGTTGTGAAGAGATATGATCGCTTTATATGATGAACAGATTTAATTTTGTCTTTTATTTGCATCTAAACTGTGATCGTCACACATACATAGAGCACATACTGTAACAAGGTAAACACGAAAGCTGAAATGTGTGCATGTAATGCATGAGAACCAATGAGGCATGAGAACAAGCTTACATGTTTACAATATGTGATAAGCTCTGTTTATGTGTGTGTTTATATGTGAATAAAAGACTAAATTATATCTGTTCATCAAATAAAGCAACCTAATCTCTTCACAAGACTTGGATTAAACCAATGCACTCTTAAAAAGAAGATTCTTAAATGGTTCTTTGGCAGGGTGTATGGTTCCATGAAGAACCTTTAATATCCAAAGAACCTTTCCATTGCACAAAAGGTTCTTTGTAGCACAGAAAGGTTCCGAAGACTATTTAATGGTTCTAAATATTTTTGTTTCTAGAGAGTGAGTTCAAGTGAGCTAAATTGTCCTGTCTGGTCCAGAACTCATTCCAGACTCATTTTCTATTAGTTTTATTCAATTATAGTGTAATAAAAAATATTAATTTTGAGTTACATAAATAGTGTCGTGGTGTTTATTAATTAAAAAAGACTAGTAGATCCTTTTATATCTATTATCTATGTTAACGCTGTTTTGCATGACTCAAAAAAATGTTAGTTATTTAAGTTTAGTATAAAAAATACTGCAATCATGTTTTATGAAATGAGTGATACAAAATCTTAAAATATAGCCTAAAAGTGCCACTTTGTCCCACTATCCATTTTGCACCTATGAATTGGTTAAATTCACGATTTAATAAAGATTTACCCAGATTGCACACATACATCTGCAAGATGTCTGTTAAAGATCTCTTGATCTGGAAAGCATCTGCTGTCTACAAACATCTAACAGACGGAAACGGGGCGACAACACCAACTGACAAACCGTAAATCTCCATCTCTCGCTGCTGTTTTCACTGCTTTCAGGTGAGTTTAGTCCCTAAAATCATATAATATCACATACAACTGTTCCAGACACTTTTTTACATGTGACTGATACGTTTCTGTTGAATATTTACTTCACAGAAAACTTCGAAAAAGTCCATAAGCATCTCAACTGTTTTCAGGCGAGGTAAGCTAACTCTATATCTTGAGCTCTTGTTAGTTTTTCCTTTTAATCACATCTTTGTGTAGATGAGAGGTTTTGATAGCGTTGTAAAGGGTTTGCTGTCAGTTTGTCAATGGTTTATTTAAAGTTGTCTAACTTATTTAGCCTAAAATATGCGCCGTACTTTTAATCGGTAATGTCACTTACAAGGAGCGCGAATTAACTGAATCTAACGTTAGTTCAAACGTGTTTCTATCTTTCATGGTAAACAAATATTGATAAAACTTGTTCTGTGGTTTCAGGATTGATAATATAATCTCTCTACAACAGAAGAGAAGCTCCAAAATGTCAAAGTTTCTGAAGGGAGCTGCTGACAGAAATGCAGGAAACACAGGTGAGCTGAGAAAGCTCTTTAAATACATTCACATGCATTTTCTCACAACATATTTTCTTATATCACCACACATCTGTTATATTACAGTTATTTTAGGAAGGTTTTGACATCCAAACCTGAGTGATACAAACCTGAAAACATTAACATTAATTCTGTTATTTTAAGAAACTGGTTTGTGTGTGTTTATCTATATATATATATAAATAAACTATTTTATTTTATTTTCTGCATTTCACTTCTGCTCTAGCTTGCTTCCTTTAAATAAACCTGCTTGTATACTAAATATTGTTGGCTCTGTGATAAATGGCATGTTATGTTTCTAGATTCTTCTATGCTGATGGTCGTGCAGCAGAGTTGGAGCAGACCTCCTGTTGGACAACATCTCTAAGGTGCTATGAACCATATGACTTGTAAGTAAATCCTCAAACATACACTACTGTTCAAAAGTTAGAGATTAGTATGATTTTTTTTAAATGTTTTTTTTTTTTATGCAAGTATTCTTCTCACTGCATTTATTTGATTAAAAATACAGTAAAAACTGAAATATTGTAAAATATTATTACAATTTAAAATACCTCAGAAATATTGTAAAATATTATTACAATTTAAAATACCTCTTTCCTATGTGAATATATTTTAAAATGTAATTGATTGCTGTGATCAAAGCTGAATTTTCAGCATCATTACTCCAGTTTTCAGTGTCACATGATCCTTCAGAAATCATTCTAATATGCTGATTTGCAGCTCAAGAAACATTTCTGATTATTACCAATGTTGTAAACAGTTTTTGCTGCTTAACATTTTTATGGAAACAATGCCATTCAAACATTTGTGGTAAGAAAAGAGAGAAGTTAATACATTTGTGGTAAAAAAGAGAGAAATTAGTACTTTTGTTAATCAAGGGTGCATTACATTTATCAGAAGTAACAGTGAAGACATTTATAATGTTGGGAAAAAATTCTATTTACTAAATTGTTTAATAAATTTAATAAATGCTGTTCATTGTTCTTTCTATTCATCAGTGAATCCTGAAAAAGGTATCACCATTTCCACAAAAAATGTTAAAAAGCAAAAACTGTTTTCAACTGTTTTAAGAATAAGAAATGTAAAATTATTTTAAAAGAAAAATAAATAAAAAACAGCAAATCAACATATTAAAATGATTTCTGAAGGATCATGTGACACTGAAGACTGGAGTAATGATGCTGAAAATTCAGCTTTTTATCACAGGAATAAATTATAATTTACAGTATATTAAAATAGACAACAGTTCTTTTAATTTGTAATCATATTTTACAATATTACTATTTTCTCTGTATTCTTGATTAAATAAATGTAGACAAAAGAGATTTTTGTTTGTTTGTTTGTTTTTTTCAAAAAGATTGTAATGTTTCCAAAATTTTGACAGGTACTGTATAACATTGTTACCTAGTGCTTATATTGCTTAAATACCATTAATTGGATGCATTTGTGGCCAAAGATGCTGGGATAGGCTTCAGCCCCCACGACGCTAGAGAGGATAAATGGTTTGGAGAGTGAACAGATGGATTGATGAACTTCCAAAATTCTTTGACTTGCTTTGATTTTGTTTCTGCTGTTCAGCTTAAAAATCTTTTTGTCTGTTTGTCATTTTGCATCATTATACCTGTGCTAAACCTATGAAAATTAAGAAACTAATGAAAGTGCCTTTTTTTAATTAATTAATTAATTAATTTTTTTGTTACAGGATCGTCTCGGTTACATGTGTAACCCTCATTCCCTGAAGGAGGGAACGGAGACGTCACATTGGATGACTGACGAAATTGGGATCTCGCCAGAGAGACCAATCCACTTTGAGTGTAACTAAATGAGCCAAAGAACATTGGCATGCGATTATTGCATCCAGCTGCTGCTGATCACAGCGCGAGTATAGCGTGCCGAGCCGGCAGCGTGCCGAGCCGGCAGCAGATGCACTGCATTAATTCATGCTTTTGCTGAGGAGCTGAGCCGGTTACCCGGCAGCTACAGCAACTGTGGTGACGGGATGTGACGTCTCCATTCCCTCCTTCAGGGAACGAGGGTTACATACGTAACCGAGACGTTCCCCTTTCAGTCGGGCACTCCGAGTCACGTCGGATGACCGACGAAATTGGGATCCCTACCAAAGCTCCACAGAAGCTACCCCTTCCAGTGCCCTGAGTAAGCCTCCTGATCCTTCCTATAAGGCAGACGATAGGACTGGGCTCTACACAGAGAAGGTCAACTGCTGTTGTTCCTCAAGCAAACAGTAGGACTAGGATAACACTGGGAAGCGTGCCCTTCCATTTGGAAGAGGCACACTGTGGAGTCACCAAGGCCAAGGGGATGGCATCCACTATCCAGCAGGCCATCCTCTGCTTGGGGACAGCCTTCCCCTTCTGCTGTCCTCCGTAACAGACAAAGAGCTGTTCTGAGGTCTTGAAGCTCTGAGTTCTATCCACGTACTCTCGCAGTGCGCGTACAGGACAGAGCAAAGCTAGGGCTGGGTCTGCCTCCTCCAGGGGTAGCGCTTGCAGGTTCACTACCTGGTCCCTGAAGGGAGTGGTAGGAACCTTGGGCACATAGCCGGGCCGGGGCCTCAGTGTTGCACTGGAGTCAGCCGGTCTAAACTCAAGGCACGACTCGTCGACCAAAAATGCCTGCAGGTCCCCCACCCTCTTGATCGAGGCCAACGCAGTCAGGAGTAGGGTTTTCATAGAGAGAAACTTCAACTCGACTGACTGCAGCTGCTCAAAGGGGGCAGTTTGTAGGGCTCTTAGCACCAATGCCAAATCCCAAGAGGGTGGGTTGGGAGGGAGGCCTAGGAGGATTTAACCTCCTGGCCCCCCTAAGAAACCTGACGACCAGATTGTGCTTCCCCACCGACCTCCCCTCTATGGGGTTGTGGTGGGCGGAAATAGCAGCAACGTACACCTTAAGGGTGGAGGGGAACAGCCTACGCTCCAACCCTTGTTGCAAAAAAGGAAAGCATGGCTCTGATCGAACATCTCCGTGGGTCCTCATGGTGAGAGGAACACCATTCGACGAACAGGTTCCACTTCAGCGCATAGGCTCATCTTGTGGACGGTGCTCGTGCTGAAGCGAAAGTGAGAGCTACCTCCTGGGGCCATTCACCTAGAACCTCCGCGTCCCGTCCAGGGACCACACATGGAGTTTCCACAAGTCTGGACGCAGGTGCCAGATGGTGTCCCATCTCTGAGAAAGCAGATCCTTCCTAAGAGGAATCGGCTAGGGAGGGGCTGTCACGATGAACATGAGTTCCGGGAACCAGTTCCTGTTGGGCCAATATGGAGCCACTAACAGGACCTGTTCCTCGTCCTCCCTGATCTTGCACAGTGTCTGTGCTAGCAGGCTCACTGGGGGCAACGCATATGTGTGCAGGCCCTGGGCCCAGCTGTGTGCCCAGGGAGTAGAACCACTGGCAGTGGGTGGCTTCCGGAGATGCAAACAGGTCTACCTGAGCAACTCTGAACCGACTCCAATCAGCTGGACCTGGGGATGGAGTCTCCACTCCCCAGGAAGTGCCGCTCGAGACAGCTTGTCGGCCTCCTGATTGAACACCCCTGGGATGTGGATGGCACGAAGGGACCTCAGATGCTTCTGACTCCAGAGGAGGAGGTGAGGCGAGTTGCGACATGCGATGGGAGCGTAAACCGCCTTGCCGGTTGATATACGTAACGGTCGCAGTGTTGTCCGTACTGACCAGAACGTCCTTGCCCTGAAGGCGCCCACTGAGGCGGCTCAGGGCAAGGCATACTGCCAGCAACTCGAGGCAATTGATATACCAATGCAGTTGGAGACCCGTCCATACCCCTGACACTGCGTGCCCATTGTACGTGGCTCCCCAGCCGGTGGCTGAGGCATCCGTGAATACCACAGCATGCCTGGGTACCTGCTCCAGGGGCACTCCTGCCCAAAGGAACGAGGGATCTGACCACGGGCTGAAGGTCTTGCGGCAGGCCGGTGTAATCTGAACCCGGTGAGTAACGCGTTTCCACGGCCACCTCGGGATTCGGCCATGGAGCCAGTGCTGAAGCAGACTCATATGGAGCAGACCGAGCGGAACTATGGCCGCAGCTGCAGCCATATGCCCCAGGAGCCTCTGAAAGAGTTTCAGTGGGACCGCTGTCCTGCCTGATAAAGTCTTGAGGCAGATCAGCACCGACTGAGCACGTTCCTGGGTGAGGCGTGCTGTCTGGTTGACCGAATCCAACTCCATGTCGAGAAAAGAGATCCTCTGCGTTGGCACGAGTTTGCTCTTTCCTCAATTGACCCGAAGGCCCAACTGCTCTCGAGACTGTGCAAGTATGAGCCAGTCGTCGAGGTAGTTGAGGATGCGCACACCCCGTTCTCTCAGGGGAACAAGGGCCGGCTTTGGTGAAGACGCGAGGCGAAAGGGACAGCCCGAAGGGCAGGACCTTGTACTGACATGCCTGACCCTCGAACGCGAATCGCAGGAATGTCCTGTGTCGCGGGAGAATCGAAACATGAAGTACGTGTCCTTAAGGTCGATCGCTGCAAACCAATCTAGGGGACAGACGGACCCAAAAATGCATTTCTGCGTCAACATCTTGAACGGCATCTTGTGAAGTGCACGGTTCAAAACTCGCAGATCCAAGATCTGTCGTAACCCACCTCTTTTCTTGGGCACAATGAAGTAAGGGCTGTAAACCCCGACCTCATATCGCCTGGAGGGACCGGCTCTATCGCGTCCTTTGCCAGCAGGATGCAGGGGGGGTGCCCACGGCGATGAGCAGGCTGAGGGGCTGCACCGGGGTGGAAGCAGCAGGTTTCGTCCGGCACATGATGTGTTTGATCGCCTCAGTCTGCTTCTGTGCTGCCGAGAACTGCTGGGCAAAGCTCTCGATAGCTTCGCCGTAAAGGCTGGTCTGTGACACGAGAGCATTCAGGAACTGTACCTTCTCCTGCTCCTTCATGCCAGCCAGACACAGCGCTCCTGGACCACTAGCGTGGACATCGCACGACCCAGAGACTGTGCAGTCACATTCGTCGGTCGAAGCGCGAGGTCTGTCGCAGCACGCAGTTCATGTAGAACCGCCAGGTCTTGGCCACCCTCGTGCAGGTCTTTCAGGGTTTTGGCCTGGTGGACCTGCAGTAACGCCATGGCGTGGAGGGCAGAAGCCGCCTCCCCACAGGCTCTGCAAGCACTGCCAGTTAGGCCTGACGAATACTTACAGGCCCGTGAGGGGAGACACGGGTCACCCCGCAGAGTGGTAGCGGCTATTGGACACAGTTGCATGGCCACAGACCGCTCCACCGAGGGGATGCCCGCGTACCCCAAAGCGGCCCCACCATCGAGGGTGGTGAGGGCGGAGGAGCCACAAGATTTGTTTCGGGCAGCGAAAGGTGCCCTCCACAATCTAGTGAGCTTCTCATGCACCTCCGGGAAGAATGGCACCGGAGGGGGGCGCTGAGAACCAGCGCGACCCCCACCGAGAAACCATTCATCCAGCCTCGAAGGATCGGGACGCGGTGGAGAATTCCACACGAGCCCGACATTCTCGGCGGCCCGGGAAAGCATAGCCATCATCTGTGGGTCTGGCTCGGACAACGCTACCACACCCGAAGGGGGCAACGCAGCCGAGTCATCATCCCCGGAGAGAGAGGGCACGCCCTCCAATGCAGCGATCGACATCTGGTCGTTAGAGGGAGCACCGAAGGAACAAGTGGGCCCAGCCCGCTCCAACGGCAGCTCCACCGGCTGCGGAGTGCTTGAGGGGTGAGGAGCTCCACTTGGGGACGCCCTCACCGTGATCCTCAAATCACCTCTGACTCCACCGGACGCAGCACCGCCCCGGAGCCCGGGACGAACGCTGGATTGCGGCAGAGGGACTCCGCCATGTTTGACATAGCGGAGTCTTTTATGCATCTCTGAGATGGTCATGTCCCCACAAGAAGAACATGAACCATCCACGAAAGCTTCCTCAGCGTGCTGAATGCCCAGACACGTGAAGCAGCAATCGTGACTGTCCTGAGGCGCCAGGAAACGACCACACCCAGAAACGCACGGGTGATAAGACATCTTTAATAAGACGTGATCACCCGTGTGGCTCTTTTAGAGAAATTGCTCTTTTAGTGCTGAAGCACGCAGGGGAGCTGGTCACCTGCACACTCCTGGTGTGGCTCTCTGCACAATCTTTGTTGAAGCCGCGAGACCGTGACCACCGCTGCTGTTGCCGTAATGCCCGCACTCTCGTTCTCTCTGCAACACCAAAGTAGAGAGCAGTAGTGATGAGCTCGGCTCCGAAGTGAAAGGATGAATTAATGCGGTGCATCTGCTGCCTCTTATACTCATGCTGTGATCAGCGGCAGCTGGATGCAATAATTGCATGCCAATGTCCATTGGCTCGTTTAGTTACACTCGAAGTGGATTGGTCTCTCTGGCGAGATCCCAATTTGTCGGTCATCGGAGTGACCGACTGAAAGGGAAACCTATGTACCCAGCCTCAACCATTCATCAAAAGGACTGTGAAAGCGGGAACTCTTTGACCCACCAGTGGCAGTTTCCATGGGATGAAAAAGGCCATACTAGTGGATGATGGGGGTACTGACATTAACCTGCTGTATTCACTGTATTACACATTAGGGATGGGCATTTTTGTAAATTTTTCATTTCAAGTACTGGTGGTTTTGATTTTGTCTGGATGGCATGCTGTCCTAACACTAACTAATCAGAGCTCAGGTACCATCCAAAATGTTACCATAACCAATCAGAAAAAGAGAAATATATAAAGTCAGGTGATCATCGAGTACTCAGACTTGAAAGCGATGACTGATCATGAAAACGATGATTGCAGTAACTTTAAAAAATGATCAATCATTGTCAATTCTGAGTACTCTAGTACTTGTGCACATCCCTATTAAACACATATACACTAGGGGTTGAACGACTTCTGATTTTTTAAAGTCGACTTTTATGTGATGAAAGTCGAGTCGAAGTCGACTAGTCGCTGATGACGTCATTAATGAACAAATAAATCTGGAGCTGTGACGAACACCTTGTGCACAGCTATGGCATATGACACAGTGCTACCCACATGGCTATTGCTCCTATAACAGCTCATTTTTATCAGTTCTTTTGTCTTTGGGTCGTTATATTTCTCACAGATTTTTGCTCGTTCTAAATCAGATACAGATAAAGTAGCACAGTAAAGATTACATTCATATGAGTGCATTAGAGTGATTGCGTGTGAATTTATTCTAACTGGCAGCGACTCTCTACTAGTAGTGAAGCTGTGGGATTTAGTTATTAAGAAATATATGCTTGAACTTTTCAGTTTCTAAGCTATTTTATTGAGAAATCACAGAATAGTGTTGACAATACCTTTCCGTGCTGAATGATTCTGTGCACGCGCGATCTGCGCGTGATGTACGCACTACTGTCTGAAGCCTGTGTGTGCGTTACCGAGCAGCAGCACATTATATTAGAACGGCGATTAACTGACCTGTACTATAAGCTGTTTAAAGCGTGCATTCTCCGTTCAATTTCGAGCATCCAGTAATATAATCACACATGTCTTGTGGAGCGCTTTCAGAGTATGCATTTATTTGTCATTGTAACTGTTTGGAAACGGAGCGTAAATGTGGAAGTCCTTCAGAGATTTCTTATACTCTTGCGTCCTTTATAGGACCAGGGACTAGTCGACGTCAAGCTTAAAGCGTCATGGCAGAGCATTAAAGTCGACTAGTCGACCAGTCGATTAGTCTGTGCAACCCCTAATATACACAGTATTGAGGTTTGATGTATATTGCATTGATGTATACTGTAAATGCAATAAACATTTTAATCATACATCTTGTCAAGTCTTGTTACTTCTGGATTTTCCTTTTTTTTTTTCAAAATTATTTTATGAACAACCGTATTAAAGAAAATTTATAGTATGATAAATGTAAGGTTATTGATCTGGGAGAAATGGGGCCATAAAGAACCTATTCATCAGTGGTTCTTTGAAGAACCTTTAAAAAGGATTCTTTGTAGTACCAGAAAAGGTGCTTTATGGCACCAAGAAAAACACTGGTTCTTCAAAGAACCTTTCACAAAATGGTTCTTCAGGGAACCAAAAATGGTTCCTCTATGGCATCGCCGCGAAACCCCCTTTTCAGTTTTTCCTTGCACCTTTTTTTTAAGAGTGTAGATTCATAATTAATTTGTATTGTTTGCTATTTATGTTTCATTTTTGGGCGAACTCTCCCTTTAAGGCAGCAATTCTCAATGAGAGAACATTGGGGGTACTGGAAGATACATTTTTGAAAGGAGATTTGTTTACAGTAAAGGATTCACACCAAGACAAGATGAAACTTGCAACTACTTGCAAAATAATGTGGTCTGCATCATTCTAACACATGCCAATTTACACCAATGCGACTAGACGAGAAGAAGTATTGTTTCCATAGCAACTACTCCTTACTTCAGTTTTTCTGTCAGCTTTGTGTAGCGCATCTGTCGAACTTGTGAAAGCAACTTAGTGTCTAGCATTCAGAAACACGCTATAACATATATAATGTAATAATAAGAAGAAAAAGAATGCTTCTTGTTTACTGATTGGCTGTTTTTGTGATGATAATCTAATTAAAGTTTGAATGTCAAATTGCTTTGCATTTTTTTAACCCTCAGAAAAGTAAT
The DNA here is from genome assembly GCA_039654775.1 of Spinibarbus caldwelli. Lineage (NCBI taxonomy): Eukaryota > Metazoa > Chordata > Actinopteri > Cypriniformes > Cyprinidae > Spinibarbus > Spinibarbus caldwelli. Next base: position 27,993,857 of record CM077243.1, read on the forward strand.
TTCTATTCACATCCCTGGGAAACTAATGGTAATGATATTTTAGCTGTTAAAGTTGTGGAGAACCACTGCCTTAAAGGGAATTTTGTTCCAAGTACATATGAAATGTGTTTTGCAGCCCCCTCTTTACTTCCGTAATGTGATTAATTTACACATGAAACAGGATCTTTAACAAGAAAAATATTGGGGAAATCGTTACATAGAATAGAGTTAGGTGTTTGGATAGGGGTCAAGATTTTAGCTGATTAGCATGGCCCAACTTGCCCTTCGTGGTATGCAGTAAATCCATACTGCTTTTGAAAAATTACTGTGTATTCTGACAAAATATTTTATTTTATTTTTCTTTTCTTTTTTTTTTTTTTGCATATAAATGTTTTTTTCTACTGCCCTTTTTTTCTTGATGGCTGTTAAAAGCATGAAATGGGCTGGAAATGGAAAATGTCTGCTGTCTTTGATGTCACATCTCAGCATAGTGACTAGTCAGCCAATCAGCTTTTTGCTGCAGCACCAGGGTGGCTAGGAATTAGTCACATGACATTTATGGGTCCAGATTGGCTCAAAATATCTGTGCCCAGAACTGAGTGCCTATGAGCAAAAATGGCAGATTTCAGTTCACATATTTCTGAGGATGTTGTGCCAGCCGATGAACGGATGACATTTTTCAGATAGTATATAGACCACATTGGCTTGGTGACGTTGGTCATCCATCCAGGGTGTTTCCCTGCCTTTGACTAGAGATGATGTGATAGTCTCTCCAGCATCTCCGTGACCCTATATGGGAATATCGGTTGGGAGAATAGTTGCATTTGAGAGGTGGTTATTACTAGAGTATGAAGTATGAAGATTGTCTTTTTAAGTAAAACCAGAAGTTGCATTCAGTTTCGTCAGTTGTAAATTCATACAGTCTTTAAGCACTTACAAAACCACCCAGAATAACAGAATATCAGTGGATTCGAAAGAAGGGATCTTTATTTTGGATGAAATGAGAGGAGTTCACAGCCGTACGGGGCAGTGTGGATGGCACCATGGGAGTCTTTCTTGAAGTGTCTTGGGGAGCAGCTGCCTGCACATTCACAGATAAGAAAAACGGGATGATCCAAGATGATTCATTCCTAGCAGCCTGAAAGGTTTTGGGGCTGATAAAATACCATCAGCCAGTAGAGTGCACTGTGGATTCATCTGTCTATATAAAGTATGTGTGTGATGTTGTATGAGATGTTCTCCTTATAGCACAATCGAGAAGGGAAGCCCTGTGTAGGCTGATTGGTCATAATCAGAGCTACCGAGAATCTGTGCCTGCAGAACTCCACAGATGTCTGAACCAATCATTCAAAAACTTCTTCACACCTCGCATGTTCATTAATTATTTTATTTCATTTATTATTATTATTATTTTTTTTTATCAAATTATATTATGCATTTATACCATTACACTGAAAAATGGTAACATCTAATTTAACTGGTTTTATTCGAATCAAAAATATTATCCACCATATACATTGGTTTATACCAACTAATTAATAAAAGTAATCTTTATGCATTAAATCAGGTAGAAAAATCTCTTTAAGGTCACAACTGCAAGTCACCATGTTTTACAGTTTACAGCAATAATTCACCCTAAAATGAAAATTCTACTATAATTTTCTTGGTTTAAACTTATTCCGGAATAGTATGTCTTTATTTGATGTGTGGAAAAAGTGAATTCCCAGAATATCCTTGCCACTTTCCAAATAATGAAAATGAATTAAAACTGGGCTTGCAAAGCCACAAAAGGAGACGTATCAAAACAAAGTGTTGCACAATGTTATATAATATATAATCCTTAATAAAAAAAATACAATAAGTCTTCTGAAGCCATACTATAGATTTGTTTGACAAACAGACCGAAATGCAGGCTGTTTTCTACTGAAAATGAATAGGGTGCTCCGTGAGCTTTGATTTCAATGACATTTGGTTACAAGACACATTGGAACCAATGGCATTTGACATCAGTGGTGTTAAATGTCATCAACGGGACGTTTTACATGTGACATTTGTAGTTCATTTTAGATCTTCAGAGGAGCAAAATATCATTAAATTAATATTAAGATCATATGAAACTATTCATATAATTAAATATATGAATTAGTATGTTCGTTATTTAAATCTAATACATTTAAAATTGAGTCCCCCAACTTTTTTTGACCAATAATCCCCCTCTGTCCCAACTATAAATCTGGCATATCCTACAGTACCTGTTTTGTAGTCTGCACATCTTGTTTACTTGTGTGCAAATTCTTCTCCGCTTCTGTTATTTTGAAGGCACCCAGGAAATCAAATGTGGCATCGATGAAGAATCAGGTGACATTTATCTCTCTTTTGAGAGCTGCCAAATGGCGGAGAAATCAAAGTTTGTGTGGAAGAAGTCCTACCAAGAAATTACTGACTTCTCTAAGGGAATCGTTGTGAAGACTTCAGGCAGCCAGTAAGAAAAACACACGTACGATGTGTCCTAACTAGATCTGAACCAGATACATATTAGCTCAAAGCATATTTAGGGCAATGCCACAGTCTGTGCATATTAATTCCGTTTGTTTTCCTTTTGTTGTCCCACTGAACTGACACTAATGTTTGCTCATTTATTTCTTTAGCTCAACTTTGCTTTTTAAGAACCCAGACAAAGAGGATTTGGGCACATACTCTGTGTCTGTTACACATACTGATGGTGTCTCCGCCAGCTACAAGATCTCAGCAGAAGGTGAGGCCTGTTAATATATTATGACTATCACCTTCATTATTAATGCCCTTCCTCAAAATTATATAGAGAACCAGACACTATCAAAACATTCCACTGACAGATTTGAATCTTGTTTGATTCGGCCGTCAGATACTTGTCAGTATGTTGATCTGTATTATGGATGCTACATCATCTGCAGCGAAGCAGTTGCCGTAATATTACATATTATACAAAGATCCTTAGTAATAAAAATAATAATACTAATAAAGATTTGTGTTGTCTTCTGTTATGTCCTTGAAAGTGTTGATAATGATGATAGTTGATAACAAATGTATCTGTCCTCCATTTTAGAGCTGGAGAAGATGTTGGCCCTCAGCTATGACATACGCAACCCAAGTAAGTGACCCTGGATAGGACAGAATGAACACAAACCATGTTCAATATGTGTACTTGACACTTTAATTGAACAGTGTATTCAGGGTTCTCACAGTCTTGGAAATATTCCAAGCTTGTAAAAGTCATGGAAATCAAGAAAATTATACAAGTTCATGGAAGTGATTGTAACATTTCACAATTCACTGGTTAACGTTATTTGATGCATGTTAATTCATAATTATTGTTATACTACTTCGAATGTCAAAAATGTGAGTATTATCTATTGCATAATTAACTAATGATAATGTATAGAATTGTATTGTAAGTGTTTCCAAAATTTCTATAGTGTGTATACATTTTTAGTTATTCTTTTCTCTAAAATATTTAATTGGCTAAAAATGACTTCTGAGTGCAGAAATGTATCATTAATCTATGATTTTATCTAGAAAAGTCATAAATGGCAATAGGGGTGTCCCTGACTAAGGATTTTCATAGTCGAATAGGAATTTTCGAATCATGCCGATAGTCGACTGATAGTCGAATCATATGTTTGGGGGCGGGGCAAAATACATTACCAAGAATCAAGTCAGACATTCGACAGTCATAATTAGCTTACTGACCTTAACATACAGGGAACATGTTTAACGGACGCTTCGCAGATACAAACGGGGTAAATAATGTTTTATGTTTTGATTAAAAGATAGTTAACATTAAACGTCAGCGAAACCCTTAAGAATTCACAACATTTTTTTTTATTTTTTCAATAGTGCTCTCATTATAACGTTATGTTTATGATCGTAGTTATAACGTTCTGCATTTCTGTTTTGAGCTGCTCGCGCTGAAGATGACCAGAAGAATGAAGCATATGATAGCAGGTTTTTAATCAATGGGATTTAACTCATTTATCTCACATAGAATACGCTTCGTTATTTATATAACATAACATTAATATTACGACTTACAGGCTATCGGCACAAAATGCCCCGAATGCACATGAACACGTCTGCGCGGCTCTGAATGAACTCCTTTTGTGGACGCGTTCTTCATGCAATAACATACAGAAACGCAACTAAACACTAAAAAATCACAGCGTTTTATTATAATAGTGTTCTCATTATAATGCTATGCGTATGACAGTGCCAGTCATAGTTATTATATTCTGCATTGTTGTCCTGCTCGCTCCACGCACTGAAGAGATAATCACTGTATAGTACTACAATGAAACTCTTTACTGCAGACAAACAAAATGCATCTTATACGAGATAAATAATATATACACGATATAAATAAACCGACTGAAACGTTTTGAAATCACTTGTTGTACCCTACCTGATCAAAAAAAAACCAAAAAAACGAAGTCTTCCACTCTGCCTGTGTCAATTTGAGTCTTGTTAAAGATTTAAATCCCTGCCGCCAAGATGCTCCTCTGTCGGTGACAGATTAGAAAGCTAAACTTTAATCTATAGGGGAAGTTGGATTTATTCACGCACGTTAAAATATTTATTTAAAGCTTCTTTCTTTTAAGATTCTTATTTACACCATTATCATAATAGGCTCTATATTAACTTATTGGGAGAAAATCGGTACACTGTAAAACATTTCAAGTTGGTTAAACTTACAAATGAAAGTTCACCTGCTGCCTTAAAAATGTGAGTTGACTCAATTTAAAGATACTCTTTGTTTAAACTCAAGAAGTTATGTTGTACAATTTATTAAACTAATGGTCATTTGTTGTTTCAACTTGATGCTCTGAGTTAAAACAACTTACTATATTACATTATCAGTTCAAGAAAACTCAAATCAGCTCATAATAAGCAGAGGTGTAAAGTCCAGGGGTCAGAAAGTAAAAGTCCTGCCATATGTTTATTCCACCCATGAACTCAGCCAGCTGATTTCACCAGAGGAGGAACCAAGTCATTTCTTTCAAGTCACAAGCAAGTCTAGAGTCAAATCCCAAGTTCTCAAAGAGTTAAAGTTAATGAGATAATTAAGTGACTAATTAAATTATGATTGTGCATTAGTGATGAACACCTGTTGTTAACAAGTAGCATCACTGAAGAAAAGAGAAACACAAGAACTACAACTGACTTCAGCCACAGCCTTGGATGGAATCAACTGGAAGAAAAAAAAAAAATGATCAATTATCTGACCACCATAATTGTGGTCAGTGTTTGCTTTAGTTGGGCTCTTGAGCCTTTTAGTAATTCAAAGTAATTAACTTGTGAGCAGAGTTGTACCCACCACTGAGGTCCCCGAGGTCCGGACCTTGATATTTTTCCAATAACAGAAGTTGTAAAATAATTACCTTATATTAATTCTGCTTCGGTGCTGCAAGGACGAAAAGCCAAGGTAACAGATGCTCTCATCTGCCATGCCTTAGCGGTAGCTGTGCGATATATAGTCTGAGATAATATCGTAATTGTTGTTGTCAATGTGTGATTTGACATGATCAAGTATTTTGCAAAAACCATTCAAAACAACCCTACAGAGTGCACTCATACATTACGTGAAGTCTAGACTAGTGCGCGTGCGCATTCAGAGTTCTTTCACTGCATGATTCAGACTATTAAAATGCATTTAGAATGATCACAAATTCAAGGGGGGGAGAAAATGTATATATTTATACCACTTCATATGGTTAATCAATTTCACACTAAGAGTGCCATTTTTCTCCAAAAATTACCATGATTACATGTTATATTGATTTTTTTACAACAGCTCAATAAACAAAAAGTTAATTAAAAGACTTATGTTTTAGACACTATGCCTGTTTTTGCTCTATTTCGCTAACAAAAATAACTCCAAACACAGCCACAGCACTGTTTTGCGTCTCTGAGCTACATGACGGGGATTCGTTCCTGAATGAATCAACCGTTTAAATGATTCGGTTCAATTGCAATGACTCACTTATTAACAGTGATTTGCCACCTATTTAAACCACCTACTGGTGGTTTAAATTTCACATTTCGATTTTTTCCCCCCCATATTTTTTCATTTTAAATCATTTCAAATATCAGTATTTAACGTTTTATTTTTAATATATCAAAACATTATTTATGCATTTGTAATTGCAGTTAAATGCATTCATGTCTTGCATTAAACAGTGTGTAAATACATCTAAATGTCATTTCAGATGCAGCTTCTGTGTTGATTTGATTTGCTTGGTAACAGCCCAAATGTCTTACTATTCTAATTCACTGATTAAATGTAAGAATTTGACTCAAAAGATAATGGACAATTTTAGAAAAAAAAAAAAAATGGCTTTATAAAGGTAAAAATGCCCACAAAATATAAAAATCAGTTTAAACTTATTGGAAAAAAAATCATTTCTGTCAGTGTGAATTAAAATGATTAAAAAAAATAATAAATAAAACATATTCATGTTTAATCATTTTAGACACTTGATTTTACTGAAGGCTACCAGGATAATTATAATAACTTGAGTTTATTAAATTCATAAACATAAACAAACTATATCTTCTCTATTTCCAGTTTGTAGTGTGGATCATTTATTGCAACATTTAATCTGATTCTCATGTTTAAGAATCTGTTATCTTGAAAATTTATTTATGCTACTACTGCATACTGACTTGGTTTTAAACCAATATTATTATCCAATTTATGAGCCTTAAAACATCTTAAAATGCACACATGTAAGTCAGGAAAATAAAAATTTCCTCGGGGGAGCATGCCCCCGAACCCCCCTAACAATCTCCATTTTGGGACCTCGGTATTTATAAAATCCTGCATACGGCCCTGCTTGTGAGCAATTACAATATTGTTTCATAACGAACATTTGTGCGTTGCTGAATCAAACCCTGAAGTAGCAGATGAGTTTACACTTTCTGTTTTATAACTCATTTGAATGAACATCATGAAGCAGTCTCTCTTTCTTTGGTTTATTGATTGATATTCAGTTATTACTGAACTGCAAACAAAAACACCTATTAAACAAATGCCACCATAATGCTTCAATATTGGGGGGAAAAACTGTAACAGCTCAGGCTTTTAGACATGAACACTTATCATACAATCCTCAACAGTTAACTCACATTTTTAAGGCAGCAGGTGAAATGTTTTACAGTGTAGTTCGATGTGAAATCAGACACTGAGCACCCCCATATAGCCAAAATGGCATGATCATAACACCCCGCGAATATTCGACTGAGATTGGGAGTCGAATCAGGCTCCTCGAATCGAAGCATCGAATCGTCGACTTTTCGGGGACACCCCTAAATGGCAATATTCAAATATGGGAACCCTGAATTTTAATCTGCCTAGTTGCTACATTGCTTGGCAACCATAAATGACCCTGAAATAATAAACTGTATGACATGACTATAATGTGACTATCTATTGAACATTAGTGTCTTTTCTTCAGATTACTAGTACCGCTGTTTTATAAAACACCTGAGGCTATTACAGTGATTTTACCAAAGTTAAATGGGTTTAGCTTCATGCTGTGCCTGACAATACCATTTAATCATTGTAAATTTACTGTAACAAGGGACATGGCTTATTGCTTAAAATAAACTGATATTTTTATATAGAATTGGCATGTGTTATTTCACAAGTCTAAGGTCATGCGTATGAACAGTGACAACACACAAGAAAACATGTCAGACTGTCACACATCACCTCTCTTGTGTCACAGTTATTCCTCTGAAGACTGAACTGGCCTATAAGATTCTAGAGAGAGGCCGTATGCGCTTTTGGCTGCAAGCTGAGGGCATCTCCTCTTCTGTGACCTACAAATTCTTTGCCAATAACAAGGAGCTTGTCAACTGTGAGGTAAACAACTGCAAATAAAATGGTACAGGCAACCAAACGTCTTCATTATGTCATAAAGAGAAAGCAGGGAGTTTTATTTTTAAGGAGATAGTTTACCCAAAAAGGAAGATTCTGTCTTTATTTACTCAGGTTTTTCCAAACCCCAATATGACTTTCTTACTTCTATGAAAAGGGTCATAAACAGGGTCCATTTGACTTCTGTTTTAATTTCTAAGTAATTATGTACTGAAAATATTACTTAAATATTAATAAGAATACATAAAATATCAGTATTGTACTGGTTATCAGATTATTTGGATATATATTGGCTGATATAGTATACAGTCAAACCAATTTATTCAGACACCTTCAACATTTCTCACATTATCACTGTTTATTCTCTATAATAAGAAAATTGTAATAAAATATGACAAGAACTCAGAGTTTAAACTGTTTCAGAACAGATTCATCTAGATAATGTCAGATAATGTCCCAGATTTTTATAAATTTTACTGTAGTCCACTGTATGAAGAATTTTTGGGTATAATATGTCACAGTTTGCTTTATTTTGCTATACCCACTTACATAAATGAACTATAGTGTCCTGCACCCACTGGTAAAAAAAAAATATCAAAAATTATATCTGGTGTCTGGATTATTTTTGGTTTACTGTATGTAATATTCTAGTATATTTCTAGTGTGTGTGTGTGTGTGTGTATATATATATATATATATATATATATATATATATATATATATAATATTCTAATATCCTTTGTTATCCAACTTAATCTTCACAAACACAAATAATTTAATAACACTCGTTAAATGTAACCTTTAGAGGATCCAAAATTATATATATATATATATATATATATATATATATATATATATATATATATAGTATTGTACATTATACAATATGATTTTAATTTTTAATTTATTTATTTTTTAACAAAATAGTATTGGTGCATCCCTTTCACTTAACTGAAAAGGACAGCATGGACTTTCATGGCTTTTGTGTTCTGTGGTAGAAAGAAAGCCATTCGCATTTTGTGTTTGATTACAGAATTGTTATTCTCTGTGAACTATCCCTTTAAGCTTAGCTCCAACCTTTTCTGTGCAGGAAAACATAACCAATCTAAATAAATAGATTCAGCTCTATTGCAATACTACCATCTGTTATGTTTTTCTCTTCCATTTGCGTGAGCCTCCTAAGAAAAGCCCAGGAGAGAAATGTTTACCTCTCTGGCTTTTTCACAGCAAACTAAAATGAGTCACGACGCAGCTACGGGCATTATTGAGATGGTGATGGATCATTTCACTGACGACAGCGAGGGCACTTTCACCGTGCAGATCCAAGATGGCAGAGCCAAGGCCCAGTCCTCTCTGGTGCTGATCGGAGATGGTGAGAGCCAGCATCGCTCTAGGGCTTCTGCAGCTCTTATCTTGAGATATTGTGCTCCTCTGTTGAACTCTACTCACTGACCTCTTATAGTTCCTGCTTTATTTTTCCTTTTCCAGCCTTCAAGGCAGCACTGGCTGAGGCGGAATACCAAAGGAGGGAGTACATTCGTGTAAAAGAGGGTACTGCACTCATCCTGTTGATGTAGCTCTTGAAATAAACTTCAGATAGAGTGAATTAGAACCTGTGGTTTTGTAATCCATTGTTGGTATTACTTCTTTGAGGTTTACAAACACGCTTTGCATTATATACGAAACCTCTTATTGGTTCCCTGCTGAAAAAATGGCTTGCATGAATAGTTCATCCTAAAATGAAAATTCTGTCATTGCCCTCATTTTTTTTTCCCAAACCAGTATGACTTGCTTCCGTAGAACATACAAGAAGAGATTTTTAACAATATGCCTGTCAATATTTTTACACTGTATTATGTGGTAGATTCTTCACAGACTAGTAGATTTTGAATCCCAAATTTTGACACTTAACCTCCCAGCTAAACCAGATAATAACCATCTTGGCCAGGCTGTGAGACCAGCCAAGACTAGCAAACCACTTAGGCTGGTTTAAGTTGATTTTTTTTTGTTTGTTTTTTTTTCCAGTAGGGTTGCTCACTAATTCTTTGAGTTTCCCATGATTTCAGAATGTTAATTTTCCATTTTATTTTCCCAGGCCCTCACTTTATGGAGTTCCTCTCCATTCAAGTTGGGGATAACGCCTCTGTCACTCTTGTTTGCAAGGCAAGTTGAATGGGAATGATTTAGCCAAAGCAAATTGTATATCAAATTGAAGACTGACTGATGATATATGGGGTTTTCTTACATGTCTGACCCCCTTCAGGTGGCTAATTTGAAGAAGGACTCTGTGTTCCAATGGTATAAGGACGATGTGGAGGTGATTTCTGAGGTGCCCGCCGACTTGAACTCAGGAGTCTGCAAGTTCCCCCTAACTAATGTGAGCACTTCATTTCATAAACACTCAAGCTAAAAAAAGGAACGTGGTTCTCTAATGTGTCAAAAGTTAACCAAAAAGCCTTCACATCACACACTGAAATGTGTTAAAATAGCAGTTCACCTAAATATAATGCCATCAGCCAGTAGCCAAGTTCACCTAAATATAATATTCCAGTTTTTTTTTCATAATTCCAGTGAATACATAAACAATAGAAAAGTGATGTAAAAACCTAACACATGGAACAAACACTGGGCTAGATTGTATTAATGTTACCCATTAGCTTCAGTGAATTTAAAGAGTTTAATGCACAGCCTTTTAATGTCAACAACTAAATATAAGTGGAAGCCTTTTCTACTTCTCTTGAATGTTTGACTATACATGATATCCTAATATTGTGATTCTGTACACGTCCATATGGCTAATTGCAATTTATTAGTAGCATTTGCAATTGTTTTTTCCATCATTTCCAGATGGAAAAAACAAAAAACTGTGACCCGTTTATGGGTTCGTGGCCACTAGTTTAACCAGTAACAGACGTTTGTGTTTGTGTTTTCCATAATCAAAGTTTAAAATGTATCAAAAGTTTACAGAAGCATGCTGAACGCTAAGTGGCATAGCTAAGGTTATTTCAGTAAAAAGACAAATAATCCCTGCTGGACTGTTATGGGTAATTGCTCTGTTTTTTTTCAGTCGATATTCTTCCCAGTTACAAAGTAAAACATTTTGTGCAGCTTCCATAAACACAAAGAAGCTTGACGCATGACAAAATTATACTGCATTTGTTATAATCGCTCCTGCCATCTTATGAGAACTACCATAAGAACATGAGAAATAACCTTAAGAGCTTTTGACTCCCGGAGGATTGAAACCAGGGGTCTCAATCAATCGAGTGCCGTAGTAATTTTTGTAATGCTGGTTATTCTTTGACATTTTTTGTCAAAACTATTTTTACAAAACTATATGAAATAGCTATAATTTACTCCCAAGACAATGTAGCACAAAAACCATTCTGCCGGTAATGCTCTAAAAAAAGCATCACTCAGGTGGCCTGTTTTTGTGAGATGCTGTATTTTTTTTCTTCTTCATTTTTTTTTATCCTGATATTCTAGTTCTCCAAGAAGGATGTGGGACTATATAAAGCAACCATCACCGATGACAGAGGCCAAGATGTGTCACAGATTGATGTTTCTGGCAAAGGTACGATCTCTCAGGATTGTCTTATCAAATATAGAAAAATTTAAATGTGTGCTGGCAAATGTTCCATAAAACATGCATTAAAGATGTTTTTTTTCTCGCCCACAGCTTTTGATGACATCATTAACGAGCTCAGTCGTATCGCTGGTGTGTATGACACGTATCATCATACTCGTCATTTGGCTCTCCAAAGCCAGCATGTCTTTACTCGTGTTAACATCAACTGATTTTAAATCAACCATCTTCCACCACTCTCTCATCTTCTCTATCCATGATGTCTAAATCTGGTCATCTAACTTAAAATGGACCAGAACTTCAATTATGAACTTTTTATGGTTTCCCATAGTTCATTTTTAGTGCTGTGCTGGAGCTGTCAGGGTCTTGGTGATGAATTGTATCACTGTAACCCAAGGGTGACTCTGATACTCTTATGCTAAAAAGCATGCCATGTTGATTTGGTGTTTAAGTGATTCTTCTGAAAACACACCCAGATTAAAAAAGAGCATAAATAAGTAAAGCCATCTGATAAAAATTCACATACACAGTAAATAAAGATACTATTATATTGCAATTTTATAAAACTAATTTCATGTTTTTAAGCATAAGCTGTTAATTCACAAAGATCGTTAGAAACATAAGTTCAGTCAAGTGTGTCCAAAATTTATACTGGTAAAATACATAACAATAATTTAAATCTGCATGATTGTAATTTTTTGTCACATTGCAAAATAATTGTAAAATAAATTATTTGTTATTATTTTCTTTAAGCAAAATAGAATTGATTTCTTTGAGGTAAAATATGACTTAAATATGACAAAATATGATTTTGAGGTAAAGTATGTTTCTTCAGATTCACAATTAATGTAAACTAGAGTACTTGACCAATTTACTGCAATTCTGCCCACTTCAGTTTCCAATGTACCTAATCTTTCATGCAAAAAAAAAAAAAACAATAAAATGAAAACAGTAAAAAGAAAATCATCTCGAAGAAAAAAAAAAAAAAACAGTCATTCATTGTAGCTGGGTTCCTACTTGAAAATCTTAAATAAATAGCAAAAGATTCTCAGCTTTAACACATGGTGAATCACAGCAATGCAGCTTTTTGTCCAACCAGGCTGTGTTGGTGAATTTTAAGATCTCTTTCCTTCTTTTTTGGACCTGGACAGGATCCAGCGCCTCTGAGTTGTCAATTCAGTGCACTGCGGAGGGCATTATGCTTCAGTGCCATATGAAATATTACACCGAGGAGATGAAGATCCAGTGGAAACAAAAGTATGCACATTTTCCACTCTCACTTGAAACGATTTCCTAGAATAAAAAAAGATACACAAATACCCATGAAAATTAAATGCACATTCCTCTTTACGTCCCCGGGCATGACAACGACTCTACATGTAAACATGATTTTCAGATTTTGAGGTGTACAAAATAAATGATTATTGAACTACAGGAAATTACAGGAATAAAGAGTCTTGTTCCTCGCTCTGTTGTCGACACAAAACAAATCATTCTGATTGCAGATGCCTAATGCTCTGCCCTGGAGGTGATTCAGTAGCATGTGAAATTCTAACGTAGTGAGAAAAGCCTCTTCCTGCTCGCATGGCTTCTCAAATCCTTGTATTAGCATTTTGAAGTGGCTATTCTGGGTCTTTCCTCCCCCTGTTGCACGTTTTGAATCACACGCAGAGCAGGTATTAATGCAGGGGAAATTTAACCATCAGTCGCGACACAAAAAACACCCGCCGTGTCTAATTTTACACTAGGGACATGCTAATTTGAAGCCTCACTTTAAAAAAAAAGGCATGTCTAACATTTTGAGACCATTTACTCTATGGAAATGAACAAACAATTGAGTTTAAAAAGAGATTGGGATTAAACGTGCCTTCGTTGTAACATGTTAAAAGCATGTGATCGTATTGGTTTTGTCATTCTCTCAATGATGAACAGATAATAATGGGTTTCTTTGCATTCATTTACTCTTTATACTTCAAGGGATTCTAAAATTACTGCATCAGAAAGGATGAGAATTGGTGGCAACCCAGCAATGGCAACTATGGAGTTAGTTGAACCGACTGATAAGGATAAAGGAATGTACACTATTGAGATTGTGGATCCCGAGAAGACACATTCTCGTACCCTGGACCTCTCTGGACAACGTGAGTTGTGAAAAAAACCTATACAGTTCATCCCATGTGTTGACTGAAGACCACTTAAATTTACCAGCTATGACACACTGAAATAAATTAGGTAAAGTCTAATTAACATTTATCAATACATTATACAACCAATTATTTCTAAAAAAAAGTCATTAATACAAACACTTGTTATTGTACACATATAATACCTTCTTTTAGCTAGCATAGCAAATGTTTGCAGTGAACAAGTAGGAAGTTACTTGTCACTGCATTAATGTTAATGCAATGATTGCTCAATGAATGGAGCAACATACACTATAAACTTAATTCATTTAACTACAAGCTCCAATCTTCAGCACAACGGTAACCAAAAAAAAACGTAAATGAACATTAACCAGATTTTTCCCTTTAGTCAAAAACAAATAAAATAACACACGTCTGATCCAGCCCTATGCAAAGCATGCTGAAAACTTAAAATCCACTGCCCAGTTTCAATTAAGGATACAAAAATTACCTTGGTAGTACCAACCAAACTTCAGTTTTATATATTGATTGGACAGAATTAAATTAAGAAGAAACAAAATGTTCAGCAATTATGTCACCTCATTTTAACAAATCATAAAAAAGTAAACAGTGTAAATGCTGCTTAAATAGGTCATGCTGTAACCTTCTGGACAAAAAACTTCCTCCTCGTTTAATTTTAATGGGGGGTGTCTTTGTGAAAAAGAACCCAATTACATTTGAACTTAATTTAGTATCAAGTGAAATACTTCAACAACAGTTCAGATACTTTTAACCTGACTGCCAGAATCAGCATTAATGAGAAAAACACATCAGTGCTGGAGGTGATGGCAAGGCTGTCATGTGAAGTGTTTTTGTCTATTTTTAAAGGCTTTTTTTCTACTCCAAAAACACCACACCATGAGAGTTATAACAAAGATGGTCAACTCAAACTCTTGTTCTGCCATTGATCCTGTGTAGACGTGTTTATAATTGGAAGTAAAGGCCAGTGTTGCAGCTGCACACACGGGAAATGTATTTAGGGAAATCCAGGGATGAAAAAATGCTGTCATAGTATCAAAGGTGCAGATACTGGCAGCGGTTTCAGTTAGTCAACAGACTGTTTGATGACAAACATAATCAAGGGCTGGTATCTGACAGGTCATGCGATTTGCCGAATGGTGACAATAATGAGTAGGGGAAGAAGAGCTATTTCCAGCGAAGCAGGAAAACAATGCTATCAAAATAATGAGAGTTGATTTTGTTTTTATGCCATGCCTCCGGGACAAGACGTGGCGAATAGAGAGACAGTGCTGTTTTCCTTTTTTAAAAAAATTGTATTCATGTTTTATATGCTCTTAACTTTTATTCTTTTTTTTTCTGATTTCCCCCCTGTAGTCTACGACAACGCCTACGCAGAATTCCAGAGACTCAAGTAAGATAACCAGTGCATCAGATCACCACATGACTTTCCACGTCCAAAATGTTTAGTGATGCAAAGCATGTGAGCTGTACATCAGTGTTTGGGTAAAATATTAAGATCTTTTAATGAACTCAACATTGCTATTCTTCTTTTGCCCTTCAGAGCGGAAGCATATGCTGAAAAGAGTGAGTATACTCAATCACTCCCGACACTCTCGGGGGTCCTGCTTTGATATGTAATTATATTCCTAAAATTAACTTTGTGATGTTTTCGTTGTCAGATCGTGGCAAAGTGGTTGGTGGTCTTCCTGATGTTGTGACTATCATGGAAAAGAAGGTTTGTTTAAGCTTGTTATGTGCGAGCTATAACATAGTGAAAAATAGATCACAATACATAAAGAAACTAGATTCTGATCTGACTTTCCTTTGAGGAAAATCATGTCGAAAAGACCACAAAATGTGCATACATACATATACTTACATATATAGACATTATGTTGTGACAAAAAAAAAAAAAAAAAAAATGTTACCAAATCTTATAATCATCAGACTTTGTCTAGATTCCAGCTCTGCTTGTTCTAGACGTTCTCATGAGGTGCATTCTGGAATTCTTTTTGAACAAATTTCGCAGGTGTTCACATGTATGCTGGACATTTGTTGGCTGCTTCTCCCTCACTATCTGCTCCAACTCATCCAATAAAAATGGGTTTGTGAAGTTGGCACAATTTATACTTGTCTACAAACCTAATTTCAGGAATTTAGGCAAAAGCTTTTAGATCATAAGAAACTAATTTAGCTAAGTGTGTCCAAACTTTTACTCTGCCAAATTGTGTGTCCAGACTTGGTACATGTAGGTACAATAGCTTACTGACCTTGTCTATCTGAAGTTGCAACCAATCTTTCAACTGCAATAATTTGACCACAGCAGTAAAGCTGGTGAACTCAGTAAACCCAGGCATTTTTGCATGATATGCACAAGAATAGCTTGAAATGGACTTTTTACATAAAGCAAGCTGAAATAACTACTAATTAACTACTAACTAATTATATCAGTAACCAACACAAGGATACATTCATCCGCATAGACAGGTGCAGTAGTCCAACAAACGCAACTTTACAGCTCAGTGAGCAGTTTTCACACAATAATTCAAGTATTTACACAAAGACCCATAAACTTCCTTTGACTTACGAAGCCTTGCTGTAAAACAAAAGTTCATCTACCTAGAAAAGTAGTCTCACATCAAAAGGATGATTTAGACAACTACATAAATTACTTTAAATAATTAAATGTTTTTTTTACTGAATAATTCTTTTAAATGCCATATTAATATTATGGGTAACACTTTAGTTTAGGGACCATTTCTCACTATTAACTAGTTGCTTATTAGCATGCATATTAGTATCATATTGGCTGTTTATTTGTTCAACAACTACCTCACTAACTATTAATAAGCAGCAAATTAAGAGTTTAATGAGGCAAAAGTCGTAGTTAATAGTTAGATAATAGTTATAATTGTTCCCCAAAGTAAAGTGTGACCAAATTATGCACTTCATGTCTCTGCTTAGGGACCCCCAGAACACAGGCCCCCATGGACATCCATTGAAAATGCTTTACTGTACCCATGGTTTTTGTTTGCTATTAGAAACTGAGCAATGAGTCAACATTAGTTTCTGTGGTAATCAACCTTATGCCTCAAATGTTGTCAATAGACCTAAACTTGTATTGCACCCAGAGCATTCCTTTAAGTCGCACATGGAGAGCTGTAGCCAACGCATTAGTGATCAGTATTGCCGCAGGCAGTCGTGCTGGTGAGTGCCGTTCTGCGGCTCTTCACTTCAGCCCTGGGAGTGTGTGCTGGAGGGCGTCATACTCCTCCGCTCCCTGAGATCCATGTCCATTTTCTTCAGCCTCATAATCCGTTGCTTGCAAGCAGTATGAAGCCAGTTTGGGGAATATGGTGTATTCTGCCTGTGAAAGGATATTGGTGGGATTAGGATTCGCCTGAATAGTTGATGCTGGAAACGCCTGGCATCCTTTTCTCTTTCAGATCAAATAAACATAGCAGGTCAGTGGCTCTCAGATCCATTAAAGCAAACATGAGGTGAACTCATGTGGGAGGGGAGACCTTTCACATGATGACCTGCAGAGTTCACGTACACAGGGTTTTCCAGTGAGAGCTCCCCACCGCAGGGATTCGTACTGTATATCTTAGTTTTCATTGAGCTGCTCTTCTCCCTAAAAAGCCCAAACGAGTCACTTTGTTGAAATCCATTACTGTGAAATATGTCGTGTAAACTAGAAAAAAATACAACTGTGGCAGAATAGAAGCAACATAAATCTAAAAACAGCGTTAGATTTATGTTGTCATGTAGAGGCTAGAAAACATTCTTCAGAAATCTGTTTCTCACTGTAAAATTCTTAAAGTAAAGAAATGCAGCAAGAAGTTGTAGGCTTACAAATTATTAAAAAGGGTCATTCCTGTTCTGCAGTACATTTTAAATTTATTTATCTAAGTGGTAATGTGGTATGTGGTAAAGGGTTTCAGAGAAAAAAATCATTAATCATTAATGATAACTTTTCTATATTCAATTAATTTGAATTAATTTGATTTTGTATATATATATATATATATGCATCTGCTTAATGTAGTCATGCTGTTTCTCATATTTATGCCTTTAGCATGATAATGACAACCTACTTACTCTGAGGATGCTTTTAGATTAAATATGCATTATGCATTTTTTTTTCTTTTCTTCAGACTCTGAGTCTGACCTGCACAGTCTGCGGTGACCCCAAACCTCTGGTCAGCTGGTCTAAGAGCAATCAAGAAGTAGAACCCAGCGATCAGTACGTCATTGCCATGGACTCGGGCAAGTTCGCCAGCCTCACTATCAAAGGAGTCTCCCTGGAGGACTCCGGCAAGTACACCATGACGGTCCAAAACAAGTATGGCGGCGAGTCAGTGGACATAGTCGTCAGCGTGTACAAACACGGCGACAAGATTCCAGACATCAAACCCACAGTCTCACCCAAGAGGATCATGCCTCCCACGGTCCCCATCGTAGTTCCCACTGCCAAGTCGGCCACCCCTGCCCCTGCTGCGGCCAAGTCTCCGGCTCCTACCCAAAATGCCAAATCCTCTGCTCCACCCCGTGGCATGAAATCCCCCACTCCCACCAGGAAGAAGTAACAGCACAGCTCTTGCCTCTATTTCAACCCGATCAGCACAAAAATAACTAGATTTACATTTCCTGTAGGAAATATCAGTGTTTGCAAGGCAGCAAAGGAAGTTTGGGTTTGGGTTTGGGTTTTGGTTCGGTTTAAAGATAATACCGTTTTTGCCGGCATCACGCCACTAGGCACGTCTTGTTTTCTTCCAACTCTAGACAGTATATCAACATAATTAATAAAGTTTATTGTATGGCTATAAAGGAGTAATGTTGAATTTTCAGATTTTAAAATTCTTTGTCATTGTAATATGCACAGACAATATAAATTCGTAGATTGATTCCCCTAAAAAGTGTAAAAGATTAGCTGCGTCCAAAATTGCATACTGTCTAATAGGTACTACATTTGATTTGAAACTTCCCAGCAGGCACAGGACATCAATATAACGTCAGGTTGACGCTGGACATGACGTCAGACAGAAGTTGCATTTTGGTTGAGGATGAAAATTGGGTTGACGTCAGTATTTGACGTCAATTTGACATTGAATTAACAATGGATTTTGGTTCCACAACCTAAAACAACAAATATCAACGTCAGCTAACGTTGGTATAGGACATCAAATTAACATTGACATTAGACGTTGAATTGACATTGAATTTTGGTCACCCGATGTCGCAACTGAAATTTAACCTAAAATCAACGTCTTATGATGTTGTGTGCCTGCTAATGTTTGCTACCTAAACATGAGTAGCATGAATGAAATTTAGACTTACTACAGCCACCATGTTGTTACTGTCCTGTGACTTACGAGCATTCATTTCATCGCTTTACTGCCATTCACACTGCTATTCCATGGCTTCAAGGGAAAGTTAGATGTCCATCAAAGGTGCACTCCAGATTCTTGGCGGAAGAAGTAAATAATCGGAGTATTTTGGCTGCTGTTTTTCAGATACTGTGAATTCAGACAAACTACTCTTTTGCCGTACTGTTTTTTACATATGGAAGTAGGCATATTCACACAAAATATTTAGCTCTGTGTTGCTCTGTTCGTTTGAGCATCCATACAACATTGACACATCATTTTTTGCACAACCAATGTTGTGAGTTTAGGGAGGGGATATTCATCTGACCAGTAGAATATGAGTTCAGCAAACCTGTTTAAAAACTATTCGGTGACTATTTGGTTACGCTAATGATGCAGAATTTAACACATTTTAAATACAGCAAGGAAGACAAGACCAGTTGCAATTCAATATGCAAATAAAACTCTGCAAGTCAGAAATTGGCTGAAAATTATCTACAAATTTCTGTATAATAAGCGGTTTGTGTTGAACAAATTGCAGAAATACTTAGGGATTCACCGATATCACAATAAGCTGAAAATTATTTTGATGTTACGGCTAATAACCAATAAATAATTAATAGTAAAATTGTATTTTGTGCAATAAATAAATAAATAAACACACTGAAATAAAATAAAAATAAAATAAACAGTTTAACAAGTGAATTTAGGCATCATCATATTATACATTAAAATAAAGACTAAATTATTACTGTGCAATTAATTAATTGAGCATTAGAAGATGGCAAAGTTATTCTAAACATAAAAATTAGTCTGAAGTTAACATTCTAAAATAATATCCAATATTGATCAAGACCAAAAAACTTAGAAATCTGTAATGGCAAGGCAACAGACATATTGTGCATCGCTCTAACCCTAACCAGAATATTTGAGGAATATCAATATAATGCTGCCTTGCAAACACTGTAATTGAAATATAGCGCATAAATCAGTGAATAAAGAACATAGAATTGCATCGTATCATAAAATGAGCAAGCATCTAGTATGAAAAGAAAGAGAGTAGGAAGTATGTGTGAGGGAGGGTGGGGCAAGTTATATTTAGTGCCACGAGAAAATATGTGAAACAGTTTGTCATCTGGGTTGCCTAAGCTGAGTGGGCCTCTAATGAATTTGGCTCCCTCTCCCCTGAGGTGCTTGGGGGAAAAGCTTTGATGTTAGTTTATTAAATCTCTGTTTAAAAGCTGCTCTTTCAGTTAGCCACTGGAATCCAGAGGCTTTTTTTTTGTTTGTTTTTGCTTTCTCCGGTGGATGGATGGCCTGAGAGTGCAGGACCTCCACTTAGCCCCAGCAGCAGCCACGAGACCATCAGTGCTCCTCTCAACCTCGTCTCACGTCCTCGCCTTTTTCTTTTGGTTTTGTGTTAATAAAAGAGTTGGAAATCACTACCCGTGTCGTCCCTGCCTTTACATCGTACACAAACACACACACACACACACACACTGATAGTAAAATATGAATGTGATTACAGAAGCTACCGGCCAATCTGAAACGCATCAGCACTTTTCTTCGGCTCTTGAGCCAGTTGTACTTCACAAATCATTTCATGTATATGGAACACCTAGCCTGAGGTGCTTTGCTGCCAAGAATGCACCACTACCCTCTAATTCACAAAGCATGACTTGGCAATTTGGGTTGCCTGGCAAATCTCCAATCAGAATCACTTTTACCTCTTTTGAAATAAATGCATTTGGTTTACTGTGGGTTAAACTACTCTAAAACCACTCTTTGTTGCGTTAGATAACACACTATTAAACCAAGTGGACAAAAATGCAGCTAGATGTTTTCTCTTCACTTTTCTTCATCAGTTTAGTTCATTGATTTTTAATTTACTGGCGTGCCAGTGATTTTTAGTGGATGTATGAAGTCAGTTCTCCTCAAGTTCACACAGGTGTACTGCAATTCATCAGAGTAAATAAGAACATGATCCATCAGTGTTTCACAACAAAGTGGTACTGACTTTTTGTCTTCATTTTGAACAGTACACAAAAAAATCCAACAAACCTATTTTTTTTCATTTATTTTTTTGTCAAGTGTTTGAATGAAAAGTGTGCTTGAGGTATCTTTCTGTCAAATAAATGCCACTTCTGTTGATATTGTGTTATATACTGAAAACATTTCTGTGTAGGATAAACTGTTTCCAGTCAGTAATTGCTAAATTTCACAAATAATTACGGCATAAGAATAGCAATTAACAGATTGGGTTTTACTTCTACTAATAGTAATACTGCTATTTAGGCTAGTTTCTTGTAACACATTGTCCAATAATCATTGTTTAATTTTATAAAAAAATAAATAAATAAATAAATAAAAAAACAACTGACCCTGACCCCGATTTAACTATGCAAACTCTTTTTAGGGCCGCTGCATCTATGTTCCCAATGTTGCTTTTCATAATTTGGTTCCTCTTATAATATTTAAATAATGAGGTCATATTCTTTAATACTAACAAGCAGTGGCACTGTTTCAATTTTTTTTTTTCTGATTAACTTTAGTAATCAGTTCACTTCAATTAGGAATTTGATTGGAATAATTAAAAAGTAGGAAATTGAACTTGTTTTGATTTCGAACGTGACTTTAATTAAAATATGAAAATTTAATCAGTGGAATTATTTGCTTTGAACTCACAGATTTCTATGGCAACACACAATCTCAACAAATCCCTTCCAAGACATGTGGTGCATCATCAGTTCATAATTTTATGCAACAGAAAGCATTGAAAATCACATGCAGCCTGGAAATGCCATTCCTGCATGATAGATGATCCGCAGTGAATTCTAATGGAGTCGTTGTTGTAGTTCTGTTGCTGACCAGTGCTTGCATGGCAGACTGACCACCAAACACAGATCTGTGAGACTGAACACCACATGGTGGCACTGGTGTCCCATTACGAAATCTCTGCAACCTGCTGTCACCCAATGGAAGAAAAAAGATACAATACCAGATTTCCGGGCTCGGTTTTACACTTTGATTTCTAGTGAGAAAGCAACCCACAAAAGTATGTAATGTGGACAAAATGAGGTCCCTCCAACACCGTAATTCAGTGGGTTTGATGAATCAGTATGGGGAACATGATCGAACACAAAGCCTTACGTGATAGGACTGGGCAATATAGCTAAAAACAAAAAAACTGTATTTTATTTTAAATCAAAGGAACTATAATTTCAGTCAAACAGCTATCAAAGTAAATTCAAAATGTCTAATGTAAGAACTAAAACCCAGCTTAATTAATCATTTATTTTATTAATTATTTACTTTATCATTTATATGAACCCATATGGCAATGCATAGTAATAAAAAAGCAATATTTTACAGTATATATTTTCAACATGCATGTAAAATGACACACTAAGACTTCTGTGAAAACATTGATTGAAAGCACTGGTTTGAACTGATTCAGGGCAGTAAATCAAATTTACCAATAATTTTTTAAAGCAATATTTACTTCTGGTTTTAAGGGAGTCTATATACTAGATTTTACACGGAGTAAGCAAATGCTTGCAAATCCATTGACTGCAATGGGGAGGATGTGTCAAGTTATTTGCCGATAAGTTGAGAAACTGAGCAGTTGAGCAGTTCAGTTGTACTCTTGGAAATTCGATTTTATTCTATTTCTGCTTTATTTCAAATTGATCCTTCCTTTTCTTTAGCATGTAGGTGCTCTGAATCAAAGCTACTGAAAAAAAAATCAATTTAATTTATCTACAATAATATAATTAATATATCTTATTGTCTCTAATAATAATAATGACCCTGAGTAAATGATGTCATATCGTGATCTTTAATTTAATTTAATTTAATTTAATTTAATTTAATTTAATTTAATTTTATTTTATTTTATTTTATTTTATTTTATTTTATTTTATTTTATTTTATTTTATTTTATTTGTTTATTTATTTTTAATGGATGGTCACTCTAATGTATTTATACACACAAAAGCATGTTTAAAAATTATTCTACTTCCTGCTAAATGCATTCTGAATATCCGGCACGTAAATTGAAAGTTATAGCTCTAGTTTTTCATTGAAGAGCCCCTTGGGAATCCCACAATAAAAATATACATAATACATAATAGAATCTGAGACTACTTTGAAGTAAAGAAAGTTTGCTATTGTTATCACTGCCGAATGCACACAGCATTTTCACTGGCAGATAATCTGAGTGTGGGTGAGCGTGCTTTGAAGATGTGCTAGCTTCCACTGCACTGAGTAAAAAAGAAAGCCATGCCAACAGAAAATGTCGAGATTCTTATAAACACGAACGGCTGCCTAAAATGAGAGTGGTAGCGCTGTCAGGCTTGTCAGCCATTCGCACTACACCACTATTCATTAACAAAAATTAAAAGTTCCTCTCAAACTTTCTCTCTTATCTTTTACGGCCTAAATTCGCTCGCCTGTCATTCCTATGTACCATTTATGCTATCAAATGGAAGGGTCTTATTTATGTACATTTAGCATGGACATCTGAGGGAACAAAATGCATTAAATCTTCCTGAAAACACTGTTTACAACCAGCCTTCGTCTTGTCTATTGTCCAGACGTCCTACACTACTGGTGAATTTGACGTGCTGTTGCAGCAAAGAGAGCAGCCGTGGCTTTCATCATCACTAACATGAAGGAACAGTCAGATTAGTGCGTTTCAAGATGTTATAGAACTAAGATACAGTATAAAAACCTTTTTATGTGCTAAAACTAGGAAATGAAGATAAAGACCAATTTTTCTCATTTCTTTTTTATCTTGTTGTAAGTGAACTTAGACAGAAGACTCGTAAACTGACTCTGGGAATTGATTTGAGAAGGAAAATATTATTTTTATTTTTTCCCCTTCTTCTTCTTTGTTAGCATTCTCATTCATCTCAAATTCTTTTATCTTTCCTCATGGGAACTCAGTTATAGATACAAGTTTGTTTCTAACTAATCACCTGAGTCATGAATGTCATATGACTAATATTATGACAGCTCTGATTGGTCGATGGCACCACAATTACACAGTCCTAAATTCTTCAGCACACTCTAAAAACCACTGGGTTATTTTTTCAACCGATATGCTGAGTTGAGAGCGATGGGTAATGAAGAAATTTTTGGTTGATTATTTTTCATAATCAGTAACCAAACAGAGTTGGGAATGTGGATATGAAAAAACAAGTTAAGCAAGATCCAGCCATTCTCTGAATGCCAACACCACTTTGTCTATCCATGTTCGTGACAGCAATATGTGTGAAAAGTTGAAGAAAACTAATCGAAACATAGAGGAGAGAGTACTTTGAAACTGCCTGCAGTGAAGACTGTGTTCTTTTAAAATTTGAGGGTTTTGTCTGAGTATTTTCCCTCGCAACAAAATCACTCAAGCGATGACCAGTGCAAAATGAGCAGGAACTGAGAAAACCAGAACAGTGCTTGAGAGGAATGATTAAAATGCTTTAATCCTGTCGATTCTATAATACACAATTCATTTCTCACTGTCAGTGTTTATAACAGGCTTTCAGTCTGTGTGATTCTCAGCTGCATTCAGAGCTGAAGTTTTTGGGACTATACTTTTGGTGGAAGAGGAAAATAAATGAAATAACTGGTCAAATTTGATTCAGGGAAGATTTTAAAAAACAACTTTGTAATTTAGCAACTTGAATTACCAACCCATTTTAAATTTTTAAAAGGAGAGACCTTCTCAGTCTAGACAGTATTTTGGTTTTTGGCCAATAAATAAGTGTAAATTTAAAATTGTAACATCTGTTAAAAAAATTAATGTTGGCAAATTTTAAGAGTATGTTTTGATTTTGTAGGATCTTTAGAGTAAATGTTGGAATGTGTGGCATGTGAACATCATAATTGTTGCTTCATAAAGTACATTAATGACAAAAAATGCATGATTTACAAAAACTCAAGCTTTAGTGTCAAAAGCAGAACTCACTTTCTGAAAACCCAGTGACTCAAATCACTAGATCAACATGGAACT
Source organism: Spinibarbus caldwelli (assembly GCA_039654775.1). Taxonomy (NCBI): domain Eukaryota; kingdom Metazoa; phylum Chordata; class Actinopteri; order Cypriniformes; family Cyprinidae; genus Spinibarbus; species Spinibarbus caldwelli. The sequence goes on from CM077243.1 coordinate 28,018,860, forward strand.
CAAATTCATTTTATTCAGAAACCACAAAGATACTGACATCCAATCATTGTCTTCATTTAGCAAAAAATAATAAACCTGGTGGTTTAAAAGCTGCTCACTTAAAAAAAAAAAAAAAAAGGAAAAAAAACACTGCAAGTGTGTCTTCTAAGGAGTTTTTGATATGCTGTGTTGAGATTTAAGGTGTCTATGTGCGCCTATGTGTTTGAAAGGAATAGATCATCTCACTGTAAGAACATGTAAAATTTCAAATGTGTCCTCTATGTTGAGTGGTTTTCAAAACTGAGTTAAAGGAATAAGGAAATTAGAATGCGATTCACCCACCGTGAAAGAGAATGACACATAACAACCGCATAGCATGACAAATGACTGACTTCACAGAGTTATGCAGCATTCAGGTTTTATGCTTCCCAGCACATTTGAAATATAATGACATTTTCTTATTTGTAACTTGCTGTCCTTGAACAAATTCATGAAATGCATTAGATTCCCAAATGAGAATGTCTACTACTTACTAGGATTTGTTTTGTTTTATTTATTTATTTTCACAAAACTGCTCGTTAATCACCCAGACCTTTTCCAGACTCCAGGTGTGTATAACAGTCAACTGTCTCTACATCTCAGCTACTATCACGACACACCATTAAACTTTTATGAATCACATCAAATCCCCAAATGATAGACTTTTCCTTCTTAACTACATAAAGAGAACTGATTTCAAAAGGTCCACTCTTGCCCCAAGCAATGCTTGCCATCAAGCCAACTTAGAAAATGAGAAGATAATGATGAGAATTATGAACGGATAATGAAAGGAATATAGCATGAAAATACATTAACAAAATGATATGCAAAATCATTATGGCATGTTATAAATTAAAGGTAAAATGTGTTTCTATCATACAAGCAGAACTGCAAACTAATTTTCAGTCTAGGTTTAAACACTCAATTTTCCATTACCATTGTTTTCTTTCTTTTGTGAGACATGAAAGAAAATCTTTGGCACAATTTTTATTTTTTTATTTTATTTTTTTTCATAGATGGTTTCAGAAGGCTTGGAATATTGTATATGCTTTTATGGAATACTTTTATGTTAATTTTATGGTGTTTTGGCAGCATAAATCAATACCCACTCTCACTGTATGGAAAACACTGTCAATCCGACTTTTTTTTTTTTTTTCATAGAGGAAAGACAGTGTGAGAATGATGAGAGGACAGATTATTTTTTTTTTTCTTAACTATTTCAATCTGAGAGTAGTTGCATCATGATATAAGCAACCCCAGTCCTCCATATGCGGATATGCTAATGTTGACCAGGCCTTACATTCATATATTATCAGTATCTTTCTCTGGACAGTTTCGGGCCAGTCCACAAATGTATTTTGAGAGCAGCACAAGTAGCTTTTAAACTGCATTTCAAACCAATTGAAATGAATAAACAGTAGTTCAATGGTGCACACTACTCATGCCATCCAGAGGATTTGATCCCAGAATGCTATTGGAAATATGCCAGAAACTGAGTTCCACTTACACGCCTCTGGTTTCTGGTACCCCCAAAGCGAAACCCCTGCTCAGCGCTTCAGAGAATGCTTTCAGTGTTAATAACATCAGGGGGATACTAAAACAACATACAAGAGTAAAGATTCCTCTCCTTCTGTCCCCTTATTTTAGAATAACTGAAAGTCTTGAAAGGAATATTAATTATTTATGCTGAATTTCACAATCTTGAGAACTGTGTTTGGTCTTTTTATCAGAGTAAATATGTTTATACACATGTTGAGAATGTATGTGACTATGCACAGAAACTGTGTACTCATAACACAGCAGATGGGGGGGGGGGGGGGGGGGGGGGGGCGCTTAGTTCATGTCTATGACGCATTGATTAGAATAACCAGGAGGGAAGCTGAGCTGTGAATAGGCATTTAGTATTTAAAATAATTATTTCCATTTGGACCCATAGTAATATGCAAATTACAGTTTCAGGTTCAGCGAACCTTTCCATTTGTAACACAGAAGTCACCACGACTGCATTTTCCTTATCAGCTATTTATTCAGTTTTTTACCTAGAAGCAATTCCACAACACAATTTACACTTGAAAAATAAAACATCCACTCAGGATAGAGAAAGAAAAGCCTTCTGTGCCAATAAATGGCAGATTGATAAGTGAACAAATAAACAGACAACTAGACCCGCATCTCAGTCAATTAAACAGGTTTTTAGAAAGACCCCAATTAGCATTTTGGCTGCATGTATATGAATGTTATTTGAGACAGGAAAGTCATTACATCAGCAGCACTACTCAGACAATTCAAATGTTCAATTAATGTCAGGGTATATAAAATAATGAATTCATTATTACCGCAAAAAAACTGTGCTAGGGTGAAACCTGTCAAGAAAATGCCTCAGTCACTCGAAAATCAAAAGAGAAAAAAAAAAGAAGAAGAAGAAGAAGAAGAAGAAGAAGAAGAAGAAGAAGAAATTATATATAAATGAAGCCTATTTTTAGAACCATTAAGATTTTTTTTCCATTGTTTTTCCATTTCCCCTCCCTCCCGTACATTTACATTCACTTGCATAAAATCATAGATTTGTATAACAGTATATAATTGCATAGAATTGTAAGTATTTTAAGTAAGCTTGAAATAAAACATTTCAAGCTTAAAACACAAAATAAAAAATAACTGTTTTACAATAAGGAGAATTATGATTGAAAAGATAATAGAAATAAAAGAGAAACAATTTGACAGATATAGTAATGAGAATAAAATTCTACCTTACAGTAATGTTACTGCAATATCATGGACAAAATGTGCTTTGTTGTCATGAAAATAAGCATAATGCAAAACATCCTAATGGCCCAAAAATGAATTCATTTGCATTATGCAAAATTATGAACTTTTTTTTTTAAATATGTATATATATTATTGTCAGTTACTGTATAACAATTGTCAGCTATTGTACAGTTACAGTTAATGAAATGCAAACATGTTTTCCATTGTTTCCAAGTGACGTTACTTAAAAGCTTATCAAACAAGAGGTTTTTATTAAGCCATACCGTGTTTAGATGTTGTACTATGTGTGTAAGAGTCCAAGGAAATGTTCATGTTGCATCTTGTACAGATCATTTGCATTTCCTAATTGATTGGCCATATGGTTGCCAAATATAATACAGGTATAATTTCCCCTGGTATGAAAACTCCTTTATGTTGTTCTCCCATTCTACATCTTTATTTATATACGCTTGGATCTTATGTAAATTCTTACGTAAATGCCACCGATAACACTACAAAACACCATTATTTACAGTATGTAACTAATAAAGAACAAAGACGAATAGCAGCATGTGACTAAATATTGTATTATTCTGTACAATTTTGACAAGAGATATTATCATATTGATCACAGTTTAGTTTGGGGACCAATTCTCAATATTAACTAACTATTAACAATGACTTTGCCTCAATACGCTCCTAATTTGCTGCTTATTAACAGTTAGTCAGGTAGTTGTTAATTTTAAGTATGGGGTAGAATTAAGGGATCTAAAATATGGTCATGCAGAATATCTCTTCATAAGTACTATTAAACAGCCAATATGCTAGTAATATGCATGCTAATAAGCAACTAGTTAATAGAGAGAATTGGTCTAAAAATAGATGTTTTGAGTTGCTAAGCAGTTGCTACAGTACATTACATTGTTCTTAGTGGATGCTTGACATTGCTGGGTGATAGATAGATAGATAGATAGATAGATAGATAGATAGATAGATAGATAGATAGATAGATAGATAGATAGATAGATAGATAGATAGATAGATTTGACAAAGCTGATGTGAGGTATGAAGAAGTCTACTGTACTGACAGGGAATCATAATGTATTCTGACACAAGCCATATTTTGGCTGCTACTGGTTGTAGGGGGTCTTATTGCCAGAGAAAGCACTCGGCTTCATGAGCCCACCACACCCAGTGGAGCGAGATAACAGCAGTGCCTTCCGGGGTGTGCCAATCAGCCCTGCCACGCTCAGAAAGGCCACCTTGGGTGAGCTCTAACAGCACCTGCCAGTGGAAAAGCTGTCCTCATGTCTGGCCTGGCTAGGCGCCCATTACGACCAATCTCCCATGGTTACGGCCCCTCCAATCTGACAGCGCTCCCACTCCAGAAGCAAAGGGCCTCCACACCAGGTGCTCAGAGCTCACCATCTGCAGAGCTACACCTAATGACTGCCTTTAGTTGATCAGTTGGTGTTTGGTCTGTGCATGAAACATCAAACATCAATTAAAGGTGACAGAAAATCTTTCGTAGTTTGAAGTGTTACCATCAACAAGAAATCAGCACTGACCCTATTTACTTTCTTAAAACATGTTCATGGTCTTACAGTCAGGGTAGCGCCATATTACATTTTTGACAGGGATGAAAATGAGCCTATGAGGGATAGAAGTATAGCGTGTTCAATGGATTGTACTGTTGTTTAACAGCATGCCAATTGTTCAGCTGATGAAATCTTTCCAAAAGACTTTCAGTAGACCAAAACAGTAAAAAAAGCTAAAAAAAAAAAAAAAAATTGTTAAATTGAGATATATTCAAAGACCTTTATACAGTGGAAGCTATAGTAAAGAGTGTAAATATATCTCTCACAGCCTCATTTTCATGTACACTGACTTCAGGGCTTTAAGTATAACATAATAGCCTCTATTTTCATTTCATAAGAAGTTATGAATTGTGTCTATAAGAAAATTTGTGTACTTCTGGTAGGAACCTTCAAGATACAGTATAAAAATAATCAAATGCTTTAAAGGGGTCATGAACTGCCTCTGTTCTGTCCACTCTTTCCTAATGTTAGGATCAGAAGGAAGGCAATGCAAAGACAATTTTTTTCCACATCTTGGCACTGCACAGCATCTTGATGTATTCTGAGCCATCTTTATCATTTGGTTTCTGCATAGACCTGTGCGTTCGCCTCTCTCGTAAACACTACATGGGCGAATCAGTGGGCGGGGCTAAACAGGCAGCAATGTAGAAGCAGGTGTTGATGTTCTTCTGGGGAGGCAGACGCCACACTATTACATCATAGAGTAGAACATTCCATAAGCTGTCGCAGACTGGCTTCAATATAAGCTGTTTTTAGACTAACAAGAAAGTTTTGAGTTCTGAAACTTACAGGATGTTTTTTTAGTACAATGACCTCTTATATGTCAAAAGGTCAAGGGAATTTTTGTTTCTCGGTTCATGACCTCTTTAAAACACAATAAATTAATTGTGTGTTAGTTCTGAAATAGCAAAAGTAATCACATGAATACTAATCATGAATAGGTTTCCCCAAACTATCCTCCCATGTTTGTCAAACAAACTGTTTTTTCTGTCCCAAAGCCACAGATCATTTGAGGCAGTTGTTGGACCATTTAAATGCAACTCAAATTTTGGGCTTCTGTCCACAATCTCCAGAAAACTGTTGGTAAGTGAAAATCACGCCTAGAATTGTTTAGTGTATATCCAGCATTACAGTTGATACATTAACTGGGATTGCCCATTTTAATAACCAAACAAACAAACAAAAAACACCTTTAAATCAACTTTAAGAAATATGTTTCATACTTCATTCACAATTACGCAAAAAAATAAATATAACCTAGCTGTACTAGCAGAGACACTAAATAACTACGGATTTTTGAGAAATCAATTATTCCTGACAAGTGCTGCCTATTTTATTTGTATTTATTTATTTATTTATTTATTTATTTTTTTTTTTTAGATGAGGAATCACAATGACAAATTTTAAGCTTGTCAATGTATAAAAGATGGGCAAATCAAAAAAGTCTTTCTCAGTGATTCTCGACAGGTTTGACTGATGGTGTCAGTTGGACTGTTATGTTAGACAGGCTTCGATCAGCTAGCAAAGCATTTTTTGTGCTTCATGTGAATGTGACAATTTAGTTGGACTTCCCTAGCGCATGTAGTGCTTGTCTGAAACTGATCATTGATTTTTGTCTGTCAGACAAGGCTCAGATGACTTACTGACACAGTTTTTCCCTTATGAGTTGCCTTTTACTTTGCAATGAGACAGCCACGTCTACAGTATTAAACAGACAGCTTAAAACTTGTTAGCTTGCTAGCTTCAGAAAAAGTTGTTTTCAAATCATCTAGCTAGTACTTTTTCAATAATTTGCATGATCCCTGCAACACAACTGTAACAAAAAGTAGGCTATTTGATTCTGGATATTGGTTTGTTGAACTAATAGTCAGTAGCTCAGTTGAAATGCAAGTGTACTAGAAAAGGAAAGTTTATCAAGACAAATTTTGGATGTTGGCTTGACAAAGCCTGGCCTAAAACCAGTTAGCTCCCTTGTTGTTTGAATACTTGTGCAGCTTGAAGTGTGATTTGAAGTCTGAATGTTATATAAGCCTTTGTGAAGTTTGAAAGCAGCTGTATGGCTTGCTATGTGGTTGCTAATTTGTTGTAAGGGTTGCTAGACAGCTGTTTGCTAAACAGCTACTTGCTATTGTGTTTCACATGTTCACATTATTTGGAGGGTGGTTGGTAAGCAGTTTTTAAGGTGGTTGCTATCTAGAATGGCTAAACAGTTAAGGCTAAGATGTTTTGAGTGGTTGCTAGGCACTTGCTATGCAGTTGCTAAGTTGTTTTGAGTGACTGCTAGGCTATTTCTAAGGCATTGTGTGGTCACAAGTGGTAGCTGAAGTGCAGATGTCTAGATAGATATATTTTAAACATTATTTTTTAAAGCTACAAAGAAGTACAGGCTATATATATATATCATCTTCTATAATTGCCTTTGGTCACCCAAGGGTACAACTCAGTGTCAGACACTTTTCCAATATATTTTCTTGAAATCACAACATAAAAAGAAGTTACATTCCCCCCAGTTTGATCTAAACATAATGTTTGTACCCTGCTGCTATGGAATCCCCCCCTCTCAAACTCTCCATTTCTCTCTCCATCTGTCTGCTTGAGACCTTGGGTTGTGTTTGAATGCATTTAAGATGCATAGGGGTTCCTGTTTTTCAGATTTTCATTAACTTTATAACATATGCTAATGACACTGCTGTCTGTAAGACAACTTTGAAAACTTTCTAAACAGCAGATTGTTCTATTAGCGTACGTGTCTATTTAGGATAGATTACATGGCATTTATTCCATTAGCATGAATTGTTCTTATTTAGCCTTTCTTATATTGAATCTGGTTACTTTTTAATGTAATTTGTCGTAATATTGCATCACCAGTCTCTCTACTCCCTAACATTAAAGCTCTTATTTTGTCAGTGATAAATGGAGTTCCCGGGAAATGTGCTACATTGTAGATTAGTTCTGCCCCCACTAGTGTCATTTATGACAATATGTTAAAGGTCTTGTTTTAAAATGGAATTTCTCAAACTGTGCATTGCTCTTAGGCTTCTAATTATGATGATAGTTTGGGGGACAGATTTGTCAATAATGATTGTGACTTGGTAACTTGCATGCAATGCAAAGCAACATATTTGGTCACATTTATGCATTTTATGTGCAGCTTAAGTGTCCTCAGCAATTAACTGTTAGTCCTTGGGCTTGGAATAATATCTTAAGAATATTATGCTTATCTAACCCCAATTAGTTATTAAGTCAGTGAATAACAAATTACAAAAATAATTGAATCAATCTAGTGGAGGGAAACTTAAAGGTCTAACAATAATGGCAGAGAAGAAATGTCATTATTTCAATGTGATATGCAATTAATTCTCCATTATCTTTATTACTGAAGATGATGTTTATTATTCCCTTCACCTTCCGACCTCATTCCCCACAGAATGTTTTTATTTGTTTGATCACGTTATACGAAAACCATCATAATATACTTACAGTATAATAATAATGAAATAATATTCTGATCATTTGTTTTTTACAAGCTTGCATGCTTCAAAAATCAATTTGGAGATGAGACACTAGCATGGGCATGTCCTGAAAAATGGACATCAACTTTATATGCCGGCAACAACATACACAGATTTTCCTCCCCGAGACAATAATTGCATTATTACTCTGAGCGCTTTATTACTTTCATTAAGCTCATTTCCCTTGTGATGTATAAAGGAATGCTTTGTATTCTGAATGCATCTGGTGTTGATTAGTGCATTTCATATACTTATCAGAAATACTGTTCAGATCTGCATCCCAGAAAGGTAAAATAGCAAAGAATAAATGAATACTAGACAGTTTAAACAATTCAATCGAATTGAAATTGAAACATGGGGTTATGTTCGCACTACTGCGAGTCGCAGTCTTGACAGGGAATGTTTGAGCTATACGGAGTTGAAGAGCAATGCATAATGAGTTCTCCTGTGAGCTATGTCACGTCATCTGGGGCAGGTTTTCCGTCAGCACGGAGATAAAATGCAGAGTTGTTTGGGCCCGTGGATATGAGACATTTGGTTCTCCATTGTTTTAGCCCGGTGCCTGCCATAATTCCGCAGCACAGTCGAACAATACAGAGGATTAGGGAATGTGGGTCGTCTCCATCAGTTAGGCAGCACTGCGGAGCCCTCCGAGAGTGAGAGAGAGAGACAGCTCCAGAGACACAGAGAGTGGGAAAGCGGTATAGACAGTGAAATCTGCAGTTAGATATCCAAAACAAAGCCCCCACTAAAACAGGATACAAAGGTTGCGTTATATAACACCAATCAGCATGCACATTGTTTCTGAGCTCAGGGAGTGGGCTGCCATAAAAATACATCACACACGCATTATGCGTTTTGGGAAGATGCAGACAGAATTGTTCAGGAATAACTCAGCAGTGAACCAGTTCAGGTTGTTCAGGTTCACTGTGGAAATTCAGTCACCGACTAGCCATTGTTCTCAGATGCTAAAGAAGAATTCTGGGTTCGAAGTCAGCAGTATTTCGACATGCAGGCCTTCTCTGTATTACTGATGAAAAAAAAAACAAAAAAAACAGCTACAATAGTGAAATCTCATTAGGGTAACATTATCTTGATCCTTTGAAACAGGAAAAAAAGAAAACAGGAACACAGCATATTAAATGAGTTAATTCTTATTTATAATACATATAATCCAAAAGATATTTATCTTTACTCCTGTGAAAAGGAATTTTTCTAAATGCGTTGAATATGCACTGGTGGTGAGCTTAAAGTTTTAAAATTATATTTTAAAAAACAACATCTGTATTTACAGATCATATAATACTAATAAAATAAAAGCACACTTAGTTGTACCTAGAGTACATTTTCGTGACTGTTTTTTAAACCATTTATGTACACATTTTCAAAAAGTGCACTTTGCAATAATGTCAAATAAAATGTTTTCTATTAAAATACATTTTAAATCACTTTGTTTTAATATTTTGTCATGCAATAAAGAATTACATTATTTGAATGTGTTGTCTAACATAAGTGTAACTGGTGTTGTTTGCGTTATGTGTTTTTGGTGGACTAAATGACGGACATCAACTGAAGGGTCAACTCTTCATTTAATCTGACAAGATAAAACAGTCTATTACAATGTGTGATTTCACACATTTACATTCCTTTCCTATGCAGACACAATGCAGAAAGGGGAAAGAGAAAACATTTGAGTAATTAATTAAAGATTAACAACACAAATTAAAAAAAAAAAAAAAAAACCTACCAAGATAAAACAGTCTCTCACAATGTGTGATTTCGGCTTTTTACATTTCTGTAAAGTAAATGTTATAAGCAGTGCAGTTAGTATGTGCTTAAAGTTCAAAGATGACACAGAAAGCTAATCATAACCTTAATTAATGTGAAAGCACGAAAATAATAAAATATAGATGGAAAACAGTTTTATAAATATGGTTTAAAAGAAAAATCTAAGTATAAAATGAGTTTTAGAGCAAAGATGAAATTAGATTAATAGAAACCTATCTCACAATCAGACAGACACATCAGGTATACATTTGAACATTTTAGTGTAATTCTACATATGGAATGTGTATAATATTTTTCATACCTGTTACATAAGCACATGCAAAAAACTTGTTAATACGTTTAACTGTAGTGTTATTTGATATTACATTTCAAGTGAATATTTTATATGTACCTATCAATTCATCATTACAAATGCGTAGGCTAATTAAAATTTTAAATACATACAAGTTTCAATAAAATGTCATTAAATTATGTTTTAGTTTACCATAAATGTTTGTTAGTGCATTCAACAAGGCACGTTAACCATTCAAAGACAATAGAAACGATTAAGAAAATACATAAAGATACATATAAAGTCCTACTTACTGTGTGTCAAAACAGCACTCAACTAATTAACTAATTGCATTTAATATACATTTAAACTATAATGAAATCTGTCTGTCTGTCTGACTATCTGTCTGATTTTATTTGATTGCTAATCACATCAGCATACAGCATATACTGTATGTCCAGCTGAACACACAATAATTGTACATTTGGATTTTCTTCGGATTTTTTCCAGAAATATTTTGAAGCATCTTGATGCAGGACACGAGTCTACTCTCTTGGTACTTCACTTTTCATCTGAGAAGCTTCTCTCTCACTCTTTCACTTTTTTATCTCTTCTGTCCATTTGCTTTGAGCAGAGACAGCATCACAATTAATGTTATGTCGGGTACACTGTGTGTTGAAACGACTGTTGCAGTAGCTGTAGGATTTCTGACTGAAAGCTTGCAGGCTCACTGTGAAGTTTGTGTTGTGAATATGTGCTGGTCACCTCAGCCAGGCCTGTACTGGAACAAATTCCAAAAGATAAACAGACAATGGCTTTATCAGAGAGCAGACAGACCTTCTGTGAGTTCTAGTGTGCCACATGTTCCCAACTCCCAGCACAGATTCCAGAGCAGAAGCTGACCGTTTGCAAAATATTCTGCAGTGATGAAACAGGAAACATGGCTAAATAAAACTTGACTAACTATATTTAAGGCCTGGCAAGACCAGACACCATTGTCTTTTCAGTCAGTACAATATGGACATACAGGCGGCATCTAAAATGTAAGTAGTGTCCACCTTTTTCCTAACAAGGCTAATGCATTTTTAATTATGGGAGGCACTTCTGGTTTGGGGATGTTCCACTCAAAAAGACTGAAACAAATCATTTCAAATCATAAGGTTGTGCTACAAATAATTCTTAACCATCAGTTTGACTTTGAATGAACTGTACATTTTCCTTCATGTTCTATTTTCAGACGTCAGGAGAATAATGTAATGGTTGGTATTTTAAAGTGACACGGAATAATAAGAATATCTATGGCAAGAACTCTTTTCAATCCACTGCATTCTTTTCCTAGTGATTATTTTCTATTTCCTTTGCAACACATACTGCTCTCATGTTTTAATTTACGTGACCTTTCTGGGTTTGTTTTCAAACAGATGCTTTAAAATGTAATTGTTTCCCATTTTCACTTCTAATCCCTATTAACAGTGTTTACTGGAATGTTTCTATTTGGTATCCGTCAAAATGATGGAAAACACTTTGAAATATTATCACTCAATGTTACAGTTAATAAACTTTTTTTTTTTTTGATTAAGGCAACATATGTTACATAAAATAGTATTAATATATTACATAATATAGTAGTATATGTATAACTACAGTGGCATTTAACATGTGTGTAATATTGCTGTAATATCGAAAGTAATTTTTAATGTTTGATGGTTGAAGGGTAGGTAGAATAATGTAATTTAATACCCAGCTTTTTTTTTTTTAAATGCTTATTATTGCATTCATAGAGCAAACCTTTTGCTTATTGTTTACAGTTTAACAGAATTTACTCCCATAATTTGAGCAAAGAATCATGGACCATAAGAGAGTGGATTATGTATTTACAGCTAGACCTTAAGTAGCTATGCCCCCTTTCAGCAATGCGCTCATTTTCTTCTGTCTTCCTTGTCTTTATGGCAATGAAGCTTAAGATTACTGAAATTCACTGAAATTTCATTATGTTTGAAGTAATGTTTAGCTTAATTATTTAAAATGTCAACAAATTCCACTGCTGTCCAACCATGATACTCAACAGTGACCACACACATTAAACTGTTAATACAGTGCTCTCAGAAAGTGTTCTCAGCATTTCAGAAATTTTTTTAAAAAAAGTGCCAAACCTACTAGCTCCCACATGAATCACAACATTACAAACTTTAATTCCAAGCAAAAATATTTTCCAAATATAATCCAAAAAATGACAGTTGTGCAAGATGGTGTACACTTTTACAATATAAAAAAACATGTTACAAAATATTTACATATATTCAAATATATAAGTTGTTTGAGACTAGGGAGTTTTGCTCAAATTAGATATTTGCTGTTTCCATGGTAAGAACGAATTCTCTGATTGGCGAATCTCTAATAGGATTAGTATAGTTGCTTACTGGAGATTTGTAGAAGTTGTCATCACACTGATTTGTCCTCTACTGAAGTGTATATCCAAATTTATTCTCAAAGCACCGTCTTTAGAGGTTATCGCCAAAAAGGAATTTCTCTATGGAGAAAATGAATGTGATTTTTACCTCCGGAACCCTACTGTTGTGCTCTGTCGGAGTTATCCGTTTAATTATTTATTGAAGATCACTACAAAGAGATTAAGAGGAACATTTTTAAATGGTTTGAAGATCTCCCTGAGGCACATATCAGAATGACTGTTTATTTCTCCTATTGAAACATGTTTTCTATCTTTCTATTTTCCTCTAAAGGTCTTCATATCACTGCAGTTCATTATCAAGATGCGAAAGTAAGGACAGTCACAGATTCACAGAGAACTCAGCTGTGTTCTGTTTTCAGGTCAAGCAGTCTCTGGTGGCCTAGCCTGAGGTGGCTTTACTGTCACTTCTAATCAATGCAAACTTCATTTCCTTTCAGAGCTTCAGAAATCTGTAACACTGAGGACACGATATGTCTGCTGTCAATAATCTGACAACATTTGTGCCGAAGTAAAAAGAGACTGTCGACAGTCGGCTTTTTTACCGCTTTCAGTGTAACTACTTTCTTTTCAGTGTGACATCTGTAATACGCGCTGACACTCTCAGCATGCTGATGCTATTTTCTATGTAGAGTAAGTGGACCATATTTAATTTTGGATAACACATAGCTGTCACAGAACTGAAACTATAATGGATTCAGTATGATGCTGGAAATCTTCCTTTGAGATTTTGGTCCATGCTGATTTGTTAGCCGTAGTTGCAGCTATTTTGGCATGATTGTGCTGTGAGGTGCTGTCTTGGTTTGAAACTTATGCATAGGCCTCTGGGGTAAACTGTCATGTTTGTGGAATGAGCTTTAGAACAGCAAATGGTTTCGCTTCAGGATCGAGATTTTACATCTGACATTAAATGGCGACCCTACACAGTGCCACAACTGTTTATTGTACAAAAATATGCTTAAACCCAGACAATGAACTGCACAGGCTGAACAAGATGCAAAATTGTTAGCCTAAAATATGAATAGAAAAATGAACTAAAATTATGGGTCACACTTTATTTTAAAGTCCAATTCTCACCATTAACAAACCATTAACTACAACTTTTACCTCAGTAAACTCTTAATTTGCTGCTTATTAATAGTTAGTAAGGTAGTTGTTAGGTTTATTTATTGGGTAGTATTAGGAATGTAGAATATGGTCATGCAGAATATGTGCTTTATAAGTACTAATAAACAGCCAATTTGTTTAATAATAGACATGCTAATAAGCAACAAGTTAATAGTAAGAACTGGACCCTATACTAAAGTGTTACCACATTTTGTCTTATAAATGTCTTTTGAATTTTGATAGTTGACATCAAATGAGTTTTGAAGGCAGCAAAAAAAACAAACAAAAAAAAAAAAAAACAGGTGTTTTCTCCTCTTTTTTTCCATTTTGGTAACACTTTATTTTAAGGTCCACATTTTCATATATATTTTATATTTCATATAATAATAACTAACTATTAACTATGACTTTTGCCTCAATAAACTCCAAATTTGCAACTTATTAACAGTTAATAAGGTAGTTGTTACAGTATGTTTAGGTATGGGCCAGGATTAAAGGATCTAAAATATGGACGTGCAGAATAAGTCATTAAAATGTAATTTATAAGTTCTAAACAGCCAATATAATAGTAATATGCTTACTAGAAAATAGTGAGAAATGGTCCTTAAAACTGTTTCTAAAACTGGCATATATAGGAATGCACATTTAGGGGCATGCAACATTCAAATGATAGAGAATGTATATTCTGTGTCAATAAAACATTTACCATTCCATTTCACATATTAGGCAGTATGGATAGATGGATAAAGCTGTTTACACTAAATTCTGACCATAGCATTTGCATTCCATAGCAGACTTGAAGGTTGTCTGGGTTTGTTATCATGCACCCACAATTTCCTCAACGCTCTGACCTTATGACATCAGTGTAAGGGTTTCCAAAGCTACAGTCAATACACTTCAAGGTACATTATATTTCTAGTGGTGTCAAGGTGGACAGTTGTAGCCTAAAGTTGCAATCACACCACCAGTGAATCTGTCGCTGTGTGTCTCTAGTTCCTGTACTGGGAAGTCGCTTGTGGGCGTTCCTAGTGCTGTTGCTCTAATGTTATCGGTAGACTGCACATCTGGACAAAATGCGATAATGGGTGATATAAAATAAAGTGCAATAATAATAATAATAATAATAATAGTTTGATATAATATAGTCATTGTGTTCAAGTTGTATTGCAAAACAATTGGTAACACTTTAGAATAGGGACCAATTCTCAGTTCTCTTGGCCAGAGGAGAACTGGCCCCCCGAATGAACCTGGTTTCTCCCAAGGTTTTTTTCTCCATTTCTGTCACCAAAAGAGTTTGTGTTCCTTGTCACTGTTGCCTTTGGCTTGCTTAGTTGAGGACACTTAATTTTTGGCAACATTGTCGACTTGACTGCACAGATATTATTGAAAGAGACCTGAACTGAGCTGGATTACATCATTGTGAACTGACTTTAACTGAAATGTTGACTGTTTACTAAGGTCCTCTTTTTATAGCTTCTTTACAGCAGAAGTGAATTTTGTTTGCATTATTTACACACTATTTTCCTGTTTAACACTGTAAAGCTGCTTTGGCACACTCTGTATTGTATAAAGTGCTATATAAATAAAGGTGAAACAAATAACTAAAGACATTAAGGCCACACTTTATTTTAGGGACCAATTCTCAGTATTAACCAACTGTTAACTAAGTTAACTGTTAACTGCCTCAATAAACTCCTAATTTGCTGCTGGTTAGTAAAGTAGTTGTTAAGTTTTGATATGGGACAGGGTTAAGGGATCTAAAATATGGTCATGCAGAATAAAGCATTAATATGTGCTTTATACAGTAAGTACTCATAAACAGCCAATATGCTAGTAATATGCATGCTAATAAGTAATTAGTTATTAGTGAGAACTGGGCAGTAAAAACTAAAGTGTTACCAAAATTAATTACATATATTTACATGTATACATGTTAGTACACAGTCAAAGATACCTAATATAAAATGGGTCCTAATAATGAACATTATGCAAATGAAATTGTTTATATATAATAAAGAACTGATAAAATGTATGAATGCAATGTAAGTCGGAAGTGATAAAAGCACCCGCCAATGCATAAATGCAAATACAATCAACAAGAACTATCACCATATGAATCAATTTCACTGAGATATCCATGAGTTTCTTTTCCATGCATAATTTTATTTTATCCACCATATGTGTTTACAGACAAATCATATAGAACAGGGAAATCACTTGAGAAATTCTCTGTCCTGTTTTGATTGCACTCGAGCTGGGTGACGTGTGCTGCACTAACACAGTCTTCACTCCTATTGGTTGTCACTTCTGAAATTTAAACTTTTCTCATATTTTCTCAAGTTGCTGGACACTGTCACATTGGTTCCAAACGAAGATGAGAAACATCCAAAAATAGCTCAAAACACACAAGGTTTAATAAAACAAAACAAACTCAGGGAATCCACAGGCAAGATGGCAAAAAGTGGCAACAAAACAGCATATAGGCACAAGCACTAAACACAAACAATACCCGACAAAGAACTTATTACTAAGAAGAACTAAAATACACGAAGGTAATGAACTAAAGACAAACAGGTGCAGACTAATTAATGAATAATCATGGCAACTGATGACAAACCGAAATAGGAAACTAAGAGAAATAACCTAAAAGTCCATGAAAATGAAAGTAAACACAGACTCACATTACATTCTGTCACCAATCGCCGCTGTTGCTTGTGATATTAGAAGTAAAGCTATGGTGAGCATCATTTATTCATGTCTCAGGGGTTTCTAAAGCACTATTCTTTCATTATTTGCATCAATATGCATCTTAAAACACACAAATAAATTAGCAAAGTAGCTCCAAATACAATACATATATATATATATATATATATATATGACACTCAGCCACAATCTTTAAATTTAATCACAAATGATCTGTATGTTGCACCAGTCATAACAAGTTGCTCAGACCACTCATCCTCTATTATGTCGGGTTGAACAATGTTGAGCCCTCTTGTACACTTCTGGCAGCTTTAAATATTGAGTTGCAATCACACAATTTATGGTTCATTTACGCGAGTTAACACCATGTGAACTGAATATGTACTTCTTTATTTGCTGTCTTATTTTGGTTACACACCATTATTTGGCCCATCATTTTATATAACCCCTCATGCATTGTGACGAGAGGGTGAAAACAAAAATAACATAGGTTTAGAAAACGCATTAACCTCAGGAATGCTGGGCTTTGGAACGGAAGACACCTAAAGATGGTTTTGACACTGAGCCCCGCAGTGAGGTTGAGCTGTAATGCACGGTACACCTTCTTTCAGATGGGTAGTGTGTACTTTGTTATTCCGCCTCTGGGAGAAACACATTTTAGTGTCACTCTTTTTCAATGTTCACCGCAAGCTGAAGTTATGGAAATGTATTTCTAATTTCCGGCTTAAGTGATGTTAATATTTGCCCATGTCGGCAGGTTAATAACTGCATCAGCCACTTTTGCAACACACAGGCCTCTTCACTGATACACTCGGCACACTCATTACCCCCTGTTTCACGCTTGAACGCTCTGTTTTTAAATCAAAGACAATGTTCAGTTCTTTGGACAGTGCAGTGGCATTCCAAGAATCTGTCCTTCAGGCCTGCATGTAATACAGAATATTGAGACAAGCTTCGGGCCCCTAAGGGGCATTTTTATTTGAACCACCTGCTTTATTGACCTTAAAACGCCTGACGACAAATAACTTTACAGTGGATGGACTCATTTCTCATAACCCATTTCATACCAAATCATATTCTTCATTCCTGGCCGACCAATAGAAACCGAATGCAGTAGAAAACTACAGAACATTATGCCTGTGTTGGACAAGCAAATAAAATAGCTAACTAAGCTACAAATTACTAGAAACAATAGCAGCTCATTTGCATTTGTGGCCAATAAGCCCATGAAATATGTATTAATTAATTATGATCAATAAAAGAATTTGGATCAAGTAACTGGTTTGGGGGATTCCTGACAGAATCCCGCCAACAATTGTCCAGTGAATATTTAGTGAGATTGTCTATAGACTGCAGTACAATATTACTCTCGTAGTCATAGATAATAATATTCTAGTACTCATCCAACAGACTTTTAACAGCACATAGCTGTGATCAGCATGCTTAGGGTCTCCAGTTATGAGCAAAACAACAAACAACCTCAAGTATGATAGAAACAAGACTTTGTTAACTGCATTAAACGCTTAGAGCCAGATTTAATAACAGTCAAGTCAAGTCACCTTTATTTATATAGTGCTTTTTACAATACAGAATGTGTCAAAGCAGCTTTACAGTATTAAACAGGAAAATAGGACAATAGTAAACACTCGATTTTCAGTTAAAGTAAGTTCATTATTGATTCAGTGATGTCATCGACCAGCTTGCCAGTGCAAACAATCTTTTGCCATTAAAAAAAAAAAAAAAAAAACTACTGTCAGGGTTTACTAAAGACATGCGTTGAAAAATTAGCGCTGAAAAGGCATGGACACAGTAATTTTTTTTGCAGCTGACCTTATTGCATATGCATTTATAGGAGTTTCCCTTTCAGATGCAAAATTTATGGGAGGAGAATAATTAAATGAATCACACATCATGATTTACTAAGGTTTGCTGTAGTCAATTTACTGGCATTTGTGTGATTATTTCCCCACCCAAAAAAAGCATGTCTTAAACCAGACGCTAATTTGTGCTACTGTTGGTAGATTGCGTTGGTCATTATTGAAATGATCTGGTTGCATCTGTGTTATTTAATGTACGCACTGTCAGTAGATCAGCCGCAGAACTTTCCAATCCAATTGGCGCTTTTATGGGATGGCGCTCTCTTGCTAATTTGCACTGTTTAGTAAATCTGGCCCTTAGATTAGTCTAACACACACACACACATTCTGGTAGAGAAAGAGAGTTAAAGCTGAAGTAGAGTGAAGAATAAAAGCATAACGTTTTGAAAATATTTGATATTCAGCAGATCTTAAGCCTAAAAGAAACATCAATTTCTTAGTTCTGACACACCTTTGTGAAAAGGGGTTGGTGATACTTAATGTATCAGTTAAGAAAACTAAGTTTAATGCTTTAATGCAATTCGCTGAAGCTCCAACTGATATCTACTGAAGTTGTGTTGATGAGAGAGAACCAGGTTTGATGCAGAAGGTTATTGATGAATAGAAAGACAAGGCTGCAGTTTGGCACAAGCTTAGGGGTCCTTCAAAGACTTCTAGCTCAGCATCATCTTCACTAACTTTTAATTCTTAAAGAAGAAAAATCTCTCTCTACAGGTGCATCTCAATAAATTAGAATGTCATGGAAAAGTTCATTTATTTCAGTAATTCAACTCAAATTGTGAAACTCGTGTATTAAATAAATTCAATGCACACAGACTGAAGTAGTTTAAGTCTTTGGTTCTTTTAATTGTGATGATTTTGGCTCACATTTAACAAAAACCCACCAATTCACTATCTCAACAAATTAGAATACTTCATAAGACCAATAAAAAAAAAAAAAAAAAAAAACATTTTTAGTGAATTGTTGGCCTTCTGGAAAGTATGTTCATTTACTGTATATGTGCTCAATACTTGGTAGGGGCTTCTTTTGCTTTAATTACTGCCTCAATTCGGCGTGGCATGGAGGTGATCAGTTTGTGGCACTGCTGAGGTGGTATGGAAGCCCAGGTTTCTTTGACAGTGGCCTTCAGCTCATCTGCATTTTTTGGTCTCTTGTTTCTCATTTTCCTCTTGACAATACCCCATAGATTCTCTATGGGGTTCAGGTCTGGTGAGTTTGCTGGCCAGTCAAGCACACCAACACCATGGTCATTTAACCAACTTTTGGTGCTTTTGGCAGTGTGGGCAGGTGCCAAATCCTGCTGGAAAATGAAATCAGCATCTTTAAAAAGCTGGTCAGCAGAAGGAAGCATGAATTTCTTGGTAAACGGGTGCAGTGACTTTGGTTTTCAAAAAACACAATGGACCAGCACCAGCAGATGACATTGCACCCCAAATCATCACAGACTGTGGAAACTTAACACTGGACTTCAAGTAACTTGGGCTATGAGCTTCTCCACCCTTCCTCCAGACTCTAGGACCTTGGTTTCCAAATGAAATACAAAACTTACTCTCATCTCAAAAGAGGACTTTGGACCACTGGGCAAAAGTCCAGTTCTTCTTCTGCTTAGCCCAGGTAAGATGCCTCTGACGTTGTCTGTGGTTCAGGACTGGCTTAACAAATTCCTTGACACGTCTGTGTGTGGTGGCTCTTGATGCCTTGATCCCAGCCTCAGTCCATTCCTTGTGAAGTTCACCCAAATTCTTGAATCAATTATGCATGAAAATCCTCATAAGGCTGCGGTTCTCTTGGTTGATTGTGCATCTCTTTCTTCCACACTTTTGTCCTTCCACTCAACTTTCTGTTAACATGCTTGGATACAGCACTCTGTGAACAGCCAGCTTCTTTGGCAATGAATGTTTGTGGCTTACACTCCTTGTGAAGGGTGTCAATGATTGTCTTCTGGACAACTGTCAGATCAGCAGTCTTCCCCATGATTGTGTAGCCTAGTGAACCAAACTGAGAGACCATTTTGAAGGCTCAGGAAACCTTTGCAGGTGTTTTGAGTTGATTAGCTGATTGGCATGTCACCATATTCTAATTTGTTGAGATAGTGAATTGGTGGGTTTTTGTTAAATGTGAGCCAAAATCATCACAATTAAAAGAACCAAAGATTTAAACTACTTCAGTCTGTGTGGATTGAATTTATTTAATACACGAGTTTCTCAATTTGAGTTGAATTACTGAAATAAATGAACATTTCCACGACATTCTAATTTATTGAGATGCACCTGTAAATAAGTGTCTCCATTTGAAAGAGAGTCCTGAAGCAATTCGTTGAGGCTCCAGTTGATTTTTGAGTAGCATTTTATTTTGGTCTCTTTTGAACATTCTGTTGACAATAAATAACCTTGCACCTACATGTCAACTAACTCTGATTAGAGTATTAGTAGAGTGTTTGCTTAAAATCTGCTAACTCTTCATTGGTCTCTGAACAGTCAATCTACTGACTATAATAAACTTTGCAAGTACATGACAACTTATTCTAACCCTTACCCTACCAGTCTACTAATACTCTACTAGCACTCTAATGAGAGTTAATAGTAATGTAGGTGCCGCGTTAGTTATAGTCAATAGAATGTGATAAAGGGACCATCAGAATAAAGTGAAACCAATTTTTTGCTTACTTTTTGTTGGTGAGAGAACCAGGTTTGATTAAGAATGGAAAGGCAAGGCCGCAGTCTGGCACAAACTTAGGGGTCCTTCAAAGACTTCTATCTCATCATCTTCATTAATTTCTAATACTTAAGGAAGAACATATTAAATTTCTGGTAACACTTTAGAATAGGGAACACTTATTCACTATTAACTACGACTTTTCCCTCAATAAATTCCTAATTTGCTGCTTATTAATAGATAGTAAGGTAGTTGTTAAGTTTAGGTATTTGGTAGGATTAGGAATGTAGAATAAGGTCATGTAGAATAAGGCATTAATATGTGCTTAATTAGTACTAATAAATGGCTAATATTCTAGTAATATGCATGCTAATAAGCAACTAGTTAAGAGACCCTAAAATAAAGTGTTATTTCCATATATGAAATACTGTATATTGTCATATTAATTAACAACACACATTTCTGTATGGGTAAGAAGACTATTTCTGCTTTGTTCTAAGACAGTGATGAGATGAATGAGCCATTGATGAATTATAGAGAAAGTTTACAATCTTTTTTTTTTCTTCTAGTGGGGTGTTTGCATATGCAATTTGAGTGAGTAAATATTCCTAGAACACTAAAATGCAACAGAGTTAATATAATGTAAATGAACATTCAGGAATTTAAAATTGCAACTCATAAATAACAAACATGCTATGATCTAAGCTTAGTCTAAATATTCATTCAAAAGTGTTTGGATTAAAACAGACAAATCACTATAAAATGGACAATTGTAAAATGGGCAGTTTGGATACGTTTATACATTTCTCAAGTGGTTATGTGTAGAATGGGGTTAAAAAGGGGTTTATTTGTCTCTTAATGAACTGAGAGTCAAAACTCTCTAAATTCCTTTGGGTTGTAAAACAGTCTTTTCTTGCTGATGTGTCTTTTATGACAACCATAGGTCTGGTACTGCCTGGTTGTTAGTTGCAGTTTGGGGGTAGTACCTCATTTGCTTGTTGAGTGAGGGGTATCGGGATTAAATTACTAAATATAACAGTTGTATAGCAAATATAACAATTGCATATCTGGTCTGTCTCAGGCACTACATTTAAAGAGACACAAATGAAAACATCATGTTTTTGCTTCAACATGGAATGATACATTTTTTGTGGTGTATTTTGAGCTGAAACTTCACAAACACATTCTGAGGACACCTGAGACTTATATTATATCTTGTGAAAAGGGCATAATAGGACCCCAGCTGTATGCCCCCAAATTTATCCATTTAACCACCTGTTCGCAACAGCTTTTTCAAGACAAGTAAAAGCTATCTTAACTTTTAAAAGATTTGCATGACTGTGGTTTAAGTAGATACTCTGAAACTGATACTGAAGGCAGTACATGAAAAAAAAAAAAAAGTGATAAAGGAAAATATTTGAAAAGAAAACAAACTTTGTTTGGTGAGATTGACAGACCTAGTTGTCAGAAGTCAAGTAACATTATGGGAAACCACTTTGTTTTCATAAAGCCTTACAGGCTCTGTTTTGAGAATACAAATATCTCTGGGCATTGTGCATGTATTATCCTAAGCAAGTTTGGCCTTTACAAGGACAAGAGGCTGCAGGCAGAATGCTGGGAGGGTTTTGTGAACCGCAGAAAAACACCAGAATCCTCCGGGCCCCATGGCCTTCACCCGTCTTCACAGCCACCATCATGAACTTTACACCTAGAGCTGCAAAGTTCAAAACAAACACACCCTGTCTGACACATACATACTCAAACAAACAAAGGGCACTTTCTTAAAATAGATGATGACTGAGAAGATGAAGGATTAGTGGCACTGGATGACCGTTGATCCTCTTCAGCTGCTTTCAGCTGTTTGTTCGCACCAACTGACATCAAAATAATGTAATTTTCCCAGCAGATATTCCAAGAAAACGAAGAAATACCACAAACACTATGCCTCATAAAATGGTAAATTATTTGCAATCACATTCCAAAAAAAAAAAAAACCTTCACAGCAGTTACTATCCAATTTCCAGTGTCCCACACTTACGTTTTGATAATTGCTGTTTTCAGAATTATCTGAATGTACTTGGCATTTGCATCTAACCTTTAATCATGTGTGTAATTTGAAGAAGGAGCAAAATCTCTCTGAAGCATGATACCGCCCTACCTCTAATGGTCGACTGTGCTGCATATCAAATACAGCTTTGCTCCTATCAGATATCATAAGACAGTGCTGAAATATTAATGAAGCACATGTGTAGCGAACTGACCATAAATAACAGGGCTCACCATGGGGACTATATACTGCATGACACTGGTGATCAACAGAGCAACAGATCAACTGTTCTGCACCAGTGCAGCCCTCTTATACTTCACCTTGTATTATTTGTTAATTGTTTAGTTTTATGTAAATTTCTTCTTGGGATATTAAAGTATTAATGTATGTATTAACATACATAAAGGCATATGTATTAATTGTAAATGTTTTGCTGTTAGATTTTACAGTGTTTTATGACAGCAATTAATTTTAATGTGTGTCCATGCATGGAATATCTAAACCTAATGTATGGATTTGCTCAAATAAAAGCAGTAAGTTGAGAGTATGGCATTCAGTGTAGTCCTTTAAATAAATGTTAACTCTAAGAATTGTTCAATTAAATATTTTTTAAAAGTTGATTTTTAACACTGGTACGGAGTTCATTTTATAATTAACTCAATTGTAAAGTTACAATTACCCTCCGTAGCATTAGTATTTTAACTCCAGAAAGAGTTACATTTTACCTCTGAAAAAGTGTTAAAAATTCAACTCCAAAACCAGAGTTATTTTAACTCTGCGCTGGAGTCTATCTGATGGTCATGTGTGTACACTCAGAGTTGATTTTAACTAACAAAGAGTTTGTTCCAAAGACCAGAATTTGCTGTGTACCTATGCAAAATCAGTGTCACAATTCTAGGGTATTGTGAATGGTTGACAGGGCATTGCTGTGCTGTTGCTAGGGTCCATTCTTAGGTGGTGTCTTACAAGTCCAAGTCAAAAGGGCCCAGTTGACCCTTCGCAAAGACCCACCCCACTTAGTTACTGTTGCTATGTCCAACAAGCCATGTCGCTCTCACGCAGTGAAAATACATTGTGAAGCAAAGTTTCTTTTAAGAAATTCAAACAATAAATACCATTTCGTGGCTCTTTTATGTGACATGACAGATCACCGTAGCTCCTCAGTTCAAGCGTCACTTTAATCGATCATCTTTTCATATTTACTAGTTAAAGCACGAAATAAACATGAATGAACATCAGAAGGCATTTATTTTTTACAAAAGATGCCAATACACACAATTTTTCAAGTTAAGTCCACTAAAGTTAATCTACTCTCTTGTCTGATTTGTTTGTCAGACAAAATGGCGGATTCTGCATTATGATTGGTCACATCGCCTGTCAATCAAGCTTCCTGCGAAGGGTCAATTCTATAGCCCTATTCAGACGGGTCTAGTTTTCTCAACTACATTTGCATTTCAGTTCCTATCGCCCGATGTCTGCGATTTCATGTACCAATTCGGACAGGACTAACATCTCTGTGTTTATTAAACATCTGGGTGTGTTTTCTAGATGTGATAAGGTTGCATGCATCACATAGCGCGTATATGTCTAAAGTTTATGTATTAATTTAATTTCAATTTATGATAAAAACATTATTTAAATAAACTTTACATGAGTTTATAGAAGTGGCTGCTTATAATAAACCCACGTAAGTGAAAAGAGAAATCTAGACAAGTAACTTACATGCTGATGTTAAAATGGCCAGTCTTAACAGTTTCCACTATTTGGCTCTCCTTATTAATTTTATTATTTCATTTTTTTGTTGGATATGACCCATAGTAAAAGGTGCAGCATGCAGAAGTTTGGTGCGCAAATGGTTGCTCAGATAGGCCAAAAAACACATGAGGAGAAGTGTTGGGATAATACAATATCAGCAATCACAGACCTTTGCATTAGAACGGGATTAGATTTCTCAGAGGACCAGAGTTTGCCAAAAAACAGTAGGTAATTTGCTCTGGAATTTTTACAGAGGTTGTGTGAGAAAAACACAGACTTGGCAGATTCACACAGGATTAAAATCGCAAAGTGTGAAACAAATTTCTCTAACATCCCTCTGGAAAATTAGTCCCGTCTGAATAGGGCTTATGACACTGTTTCTGGAGGCACACTAACATTAGGCCAGCACATTTTCAAACTCTTCCTAATCAAACAAACCTGATTTAACTTATTAGTAGCAGCAAGCTGCAATCAGATTCACAATGTCCCTTCAATTCTCCATACTCCCTGAAAACAGAATGTCAGATGAGGTTCACTTCACTTTACAAAACATATTAATTCAGGACACCCTGCAACGTAATCAAACACAGACGAAACTCAAATCATGCATATAAGATGACTTTTAGCCGTTTTTGTTTTAACCGTTATTGTGATAGTTGCATTGTTACATACAGCTAAGACTAAATAAACTCAGTAATAACAATGAAGCTTTACAACTTCTCTTTACAGCCTTTATTTTATTTTTTCAAACTTCTTTAAGTGGTGGAGTGATGCGCAATGACTGGTGGGAAAATTTCCTCTCCACTTCCTCTGTTATGTTTATATGTTGCCTTGTTCCCTATGTCGTTTGCAGTCCCCTTCGACCTGAACATGTTCACTCCCTTCGAATTGGAATCTCACTCAAGATAGCAGAATACCCAGTGAAGTCCACTTCACAGTAAGCGAATCTATGGGATTTCCCCCAGTACTATAGCAATAGTAATGCTATATCAAACACCACTAATTATGAACTCTAGAAGATTTAATCAAATGATTAAATTCACATTTGTTAGGCATGCTAATTTCTGTGTAATGGTTTAGGTTAGAAGCAATTTTGATGTTACAAGTGCATCACAATGTCATGTTTTGAAACATTTGTACACGGACTCTATTTGCATACTTTTCTGTTTGTTGCAATAATGTCAAGTTGAAAGACACCTAATTAATGCATAGTGTTTAAGAATATCTTTTCAAAACATTACCTCATAGCCCCGTGTCACATTAGTAAAATTACACACTCCAGAGTCATACAGACTCGGTCAAGTCCTCATTGTGATTCTTTTGAATTATATGAGCATTCTGAATAATTGGGGTAATATGACAAGGATTTTGTCTTGTTTTTTCTTGTGCACATGCTCCTTCTGGTCCTGAAATGGTTTTCACACACACTTAATTTGAATCCTAAACTGTAAAAGTGCTTGAAATATGTCAGAATGCTTAGTAAATGTTTAGTCCTCTGAGGCTCTGTATTATCCATGTTAACCTTGTTACAACATTTAACAACTGTCTACAACCTGCATGTTCTGTATTGTAAATTGTATTGCATTTTCCTTTGATGAACAGGATGTACCTAAGTAAATAAACATTGGTAACACTTTATTTCACAGTGTTCTTATTAAACTTGTTAAATGTATGTACTAATACATAATAAAGACCACCAAGTCTGCACAGACCTTATTGGCAGCTTCAACAACCCTCCCACCAAATGCTGGTGTAATATGTATCCCAGTCTTCAAGGAAAAGGACTGGATGAAATATTCTGAAAGATATCAATCCACATTCTGACTTGTGTTGCAGCCTGGAATTAAACCACACCATGTTCATTCGTCTGGCCAGAGGAGATCTGGCCCCCCAACTGAGTCTGGTTTCTCCCAAGGTCTTTTTCTCCATTTCTGTCACCACTGGATTTTGGGTTCCTTGTCACTGTCACCTTTTGGCTTGCTTAGCTGGGGACACTTGAGATTTAGCAATATTATTGACTTGACTGCACAGACACTATTGGATGAGAACTGAACTGAGCTGGATGATGACATCAGGGCTGCTTTATAGATTAAATAAATTCCATTGATGAATTGGTTATTGAACCAATCTGAATCAACAATGAACTAGTTTCAATTTATCAACGGTTTACTATGGTACTTTAAAGCATCTTTACAGCAGAAATGATCTGTTTGCATCACTGAATCATTATTTTCCTGTTTATCATTGTAAAGCTGCTTTGAAACAAACTGTTTCGTTTAAATGTGACTTGACTAATATTACTCAGTACTTAATATACATAATTACACTGTAACAAAAACACCTTAAAATAATGGGTTACACTTAATTATACATTTAAGTACTGAGCAATCCTAATTAACTTCATGTACTTAATATATGTTTAGGGTTAGGATTAGGGTTTGGCTTAGTTTTTTTTTTTTTTTTTTTTTTTTTTGCATGTAATTACACATAATTAATTGTTATTATAATAGTAATTACATGTAATGTGTAACAAGGACACATTAAAATAAAGTGTTAGCAAATAATGTGAAGCCTAAAACTATTCTGCTCTGTTTTGTTTTTCACAAAATACTATTGCATATATAAATTGTTAAATTAAATGCTTAACTGGGCTTTTATATTTGACTTTGTTGTGTCAACACATTTCACTACACATTTGAAGAAAGAGCAATAATAAGAGAGTAACACTTCAGTAAACCTATTCAAATGCATAATACATACAATACATTGTGCTGATTTAGCTTTGTATTCTGTAGGAAAAAAAATAATATATATATATATATATATATATATATATATATATATATATATATATATATATATATATATTATAATTTTTTTTTTTTTAAATAATATTTTTTATATGTAACCACAATGTAGCAGAACATTTATTATACAAGTGTGTGCTAAAGATCAACTAAACTATAATCGAATTGATCATTTTATTATCAGGGCCAAGTGTAAGTGAGATTCCCTTACTCAGGGAATTTTAAAGGCCATCGATAAGCACACACACCCTAATCACCAGCAGGTTTGTACGGATTCCACTGTTTTATTCACCATGTCAATTGCAGACTCTAATTATAGCTTTCACCAGCTCAATGAAAGTGATTATGTGGTGTAATTATTCTAAATGCAATTAGGAATGGTGTCGTAATAAAAGGTCAGATGACATTTAGCAAAGCACTTTCACCATGTGGTATTCCTAAAAGCAGATCGCACACTGACACGCGTGAGCATGGCTACATTCATTTTTTAATAGAAGGAGTGAGCTGCCCTTTCTAGCTTTTGTCTCTTGGTCAAGAGCTCAAGCGTGGTGAAATATATTCATCATGGCAATTAGAAGGGTTTTTGTTCGGGCTTGTATGAACTTTGCTTGACAAATGAGGAAGAAGACAACCTGCCGTGATCTTTTTACCCAGTCAGAGTCTTCACTCGTTCTCTTTGAGAGTGCATTTACAGTCACTCAGAGGACTGAATGGACATCCACTTCAACGGATGAAAAACTCGCTAATGAATAAAAAAAAAAAAAAAAAACACTGTATCAAAGGCTCCATCCATGTAATTTTAGCCATGTTTCTTCATCTTTCTGGACTGTATTCTGTACTGAACTTGAAATTGATTTCAATATGAGCATTTTATGTCTCCAAATGTAGCATTCATTCAGGCCATGAGAAAAAAAAAAAAAAGAAAAAGAAAAAGAAAAGAAAGAAAGAATGAGAAGTTACACAGAGGTGAATGATGGTTGGTTCAGGGCAGAGGCACTGAAATAACCTTTTTTTCCACAACCTTTTACTATAATAAACAACTGTTTGTAAGCCCACATATCCTAGATTACATCTTCAAGATATATTGATGTGGAGATTTGGTCAATAGTGGAGAGCTTCCTCTTCTTTGAAATAGCAAAACAACAAATAGTATACTATAGGGTCTTACTCAGAACTAGTTCTATTAAAATTAATAATAAATAAATACTGGAAATGAAACTCATACTGATACTCATGATGTCCAGTCTGTTAATGGTTCTTGAATGCCTTCATTCTTCTGCAGATGTGAATGGAACTAAAATACACCTTGCCGACTGAATATACAGCAGCACAGCAAAATAAATTATATTTTAGCTTAGTTCTGAGCTTATAGATAATATATTGTAAAGACAGTAAGAAAACAAATTATATTTCTCTTGCCCTCACGGGTTGCATGCAAAGACAAACATACGACATGGCTGTAGTAGAGCTTTAGTGCATGTATGTACTAAAGCTCTTAGCAACATCATATTAAAAATCTTAATAACTAATATTACCTGACTATCTATTGAGAAAATACAGATAATGACAACCATATGTGATCTCTCTGTGATCATGGGCAGTTTCAATTAATCAACATGTGATTAATTTACAACATGACAAAGGAAAACATAAAGCATTAATTAAGTAATTAATTAATTTTATTTATTTATTTATTCATTTTGTGTGTGTGTGTGTGTGTGTGTGTGTGTGTGTCTTGCATTTCACTGAAATGGATGAGTTCAGTGCCGACTCATTTTTCAGCACTTCTTTTTCATGAATTGGAATGTGTGCAAAGGATTGTGGGTGTTTTGAGGATGAGAGGATATACTTAATGCATCCTACTAAATATGCAGAGTGAAGTATGTGAAACAAAGGCTGTCTTCCAAGTATCCTTTAAACTGAGATGCCTCCGATGATGACACAGCAGCTGAGATTTGCAGACTTCTTACTGAGAAACACCCAATGTCTCAAGAGGGAGGTTCTCATCCAAAGCAGCCTAATTAGACACACCTGCTCACATGACAAACCAGGGGTGTGTTTCCAAAAAGCATCATTAGTTAACTATGGTCGCAAGTTCCATTGAACTCTATTGGTAACATATATATTGCTTTTGGGAAATGCATATTTTTCTTTGTTGGTTGAACTACTCCTTTAAAGGAATAGTTCACCCAAAATGAAAATTTTGTCATCATTTACTCACCCTCATGTTGTTCCAAACCTGTGAGTTTCTTTCTTATGTTAAACACAAAAGAAGATATTTTGAAGAATTTTGAAGAACCAAATTTTGTTGTTCCCCACTGATTTACATAGTAGGGAAAGAATTACTATGGAAGTCAATGGGGACCATCAACTGTTTGATTACCAGCATTCTTGAAAATATCTTCTTTTATGTTCAACATAAGAAAGAAAGTCTTACAGGTTTGGAACAACATGAAGTTGAGTAAATGACAAAATGACAAATTTTTCATTTTTGGGTAAACTATCCCTTTAATATCAGCTGACAAAGTTTGGCTGAGTGGTCTGGCCTTTTGCTTTCTGCCTCTCAACTACAAATAGCGCACAGGCACCACAAGATCCTTCTTCTTCTGACATGCTTTTTTTTTTTTTTCTAGCATGTACAAAACACCTTTTTTTTCAGACCAGCCTCTTCATGAATTACTTTAAAAATATAGAACAGGAAACAAATGTGTCAGATTTCCAACTCCGATGAGCCAGGCAGCCTCACGCAGGTTGAAACTGTTTGAAAATCACAAGTTCAACTGAAAAGCAGCAAGTATTTTTTCACACAAGGGCCCTGTCATATGGTGATGATGTCTGTTCTCATTTTCCACAGATTTCTCTAGGCTGTTATGATTTCTCAGTGCCACTAAGAGCTTTCTTAATCTCAGTGTCAATAAGTATGCTAATGTAAAATCAGAATGTGTTATAGAAGTTGCGTATGAAAGGAAATAATGATGCATTAGACTACTTTAAACACCTTGAGCAGTCAGTCATGGCCTTCCCCTGAACCTGCATTTGCATTTGTAAAAAAAATAAATAAAAAAAAAATCACTGCTTGCTCTGATAAATTGCCTCGTAAGCATGTGACAGAAGTAACACCAACTACACAGTCGCTCCATCACTGCAAACCAGAGCGAGAGCCTGCCAGGCTTTGGCTGCATGCATTCTGGGAGAGCCGACAGGCCTACACCTTGTTAACAGCACTCAAAGTGGCACTGAACCCCGTCTTTTTAAAATGTTCTCATTTTCTCATTCCACAAAAACCTGCAAGGCCTCCAGTCATGGCCACGTAGCCTTTCTGCGCGTTGTAGAGAGGTAGGGGGCTATGGGAATGAGAGATTCACGCCGCATGCTGACAGAGTGCGCGAGAGAGGGGCTACGGGCTCGGCAGACAATGAGCCCTGACACATGCCAAATCAGCCTGAGTGCACACACAGCAAAGCCTTAAGGCAAGTGACAAGGTACCTGGCCTCAAAAATGAGCTCATCTTGCCCAAGTTCTGCACTTAAAGTGTGGCTTGAGAGTTACTTATCTCATTAACGATAACTAGATTTGCATTTCCTGAAGGAACAAGCAGTGTTTTCAAGGCAGCACAAGAATAGTGTTTAAGTTTTGGTTCAAGGCTTTATATTAAAAACATTTCAACACGTGTCTCAAGACCCCAGTTTTCTGTTTTATTCCTTTTCACTCTGTGTTTAGAAACATTTCATAACGCAAAGAGATGTAAGAATCAAGACTAATCCAAATTCAGTACACAAATATTACAATGGCCATGTTTCCATCCACATATTTTTATTAGAATTTTGGGATGGCGCATAAAAAATTCTGGTAATGGAAATGCGAAGATGCACATGAAATCTTAAACTGTAATCTTAAACTTGGATCATTTTTGTATTCAATAAGAAATTCAATAAAACAGCTATTTCAAATATTACAATAGCTGTGTTCCACATATCCACATATTTTTATGCAAATTTTGGGATGTCCTAGATTAAAATGCCAATATGCACATAAAATTTTTAAATTTGGATAAAAAAAAAAACATATGTGCTCATTTTGGGAAATCACCCCTCCAAAAAAAAAAAAAAAATGCTAGATGGAAATGTCAAGATGCACATAACATCTTAAAATGTGCATTAAAATGGGTTAACTTTATCCCACTTTAGACATTCTACTATCTATAAGTAATTTTGCAGCTACATGTTACTACAACTACATGCATTCTCATTAGAGTATTATTAGACTGTTAGGTTAGGGTTAGGGATAGAATAATACATTTACATACTTCAGAGTTTCTTACAGTCAGTAGAATGTCTGTTGGGGGATCAAAATAAAGTGTTAGCAGATATTAAGCAGACAATTTACTAATATTCTAATGACTGCGTAGTTCCAAACTTAGTGTCTAAAGTGGACTGTCAAAATAATGTGTTACCAAAAATGTATGCACTCAGTTAAGGTGGATATTTAATTAAATAAGAAAACATGCATGTAAACTACGAAGGAAACACATTTACCGAATAAATTTCTGGATGTGAGCAAATAAATTCAATGACGTTCCCCCGACAGAGCATATGATTGGATAAGGACTGACCAGCAGACCAATCTCATTGCACACATCTACAATATTGTTTTAGTCAATCTGAAATGCCTGTCATCGAAATGATTTGGTATAATTACCTCTCAGAACTGTCTCACATGACTGTGTTCCTAAACATCAGGCATCCGCCTCTGAATGCAAGATAACATGACAGTGTTTGTTATTGCTTTTCATCTTGAGCTCTGAGGCACAAGTAATTTATTATGTAAAAAAAAAAAAAAGAGTCACAGGCTTCCCTGGTTGCAGAAACTTTTTATTATTATTGAGACATTGTACCATCTTTGCGCCAATTATGTTTGTGTTAAAATGTTGGATTATAACCTTGCAGAATTCTACAGTAGTCTCATGATATAAATAGGCCTACATTGTAAATTTTAGTACCTGTGGCAATAGTTTTGAAATAGTTTATTTTTATTGTTTATTGCTTGTCCCCATGTACACCCATTGTAATTACCTTTGGAGGGATGAGTCTAGCTGATTTTCTGAGGTAATCAAAAACAATTATGATACAGATGTCATTGAACTGAACCCAGAACATTCCTGTATAGTCTGTACAACGGCTCAGCGGTGTCTGTTCAGGGATGACTGCAGTCAGAGGAACATTGCACTTGATTTAATCTAATCTAAGAACAAATCAACAACACTAACTTTCAAAATCTTTTCGAAAGTGGGACCTGCACAATACCTCAAGCATTCACAAACATTTGGAAATTATGCAGTAATGTAAATGGTAGGACTGTTTTTAGAGAGGGGCGGGGACTGAAATTCCCAGAGTTCATCTCTTTTCATCGACTCTTAATCAAGGAGACAATCCATGTGGAAATGCAGCTGCATTGATGGAGGGGATAGAAAGAGGTTGAAATTCATGGGAGTATGCAGTCGGCCTTAATTGCATATTTGCCATCTCTTAGCAGGCCAAGTGGAAGACAATGGCAAGCTGTGCAGACAGGTAGAGAGTGAGATTTTTTTTTTTACAGGACACTGACTGATATGGCTCTGGAAAACATCTGCAGGGAGCCATGTCTCCCCGGAGTCTGAGATTCAGGTTATCATTTCCCTGTGCAATCCAATGTGCCAAAATGTAAAATTGCTCTTCTACCACTTACTCCCTATTTGAAATCTAGATTATTATGACTCTATGTGACATGAAGCCTGGATCCAATATCATTTTGAATAACTGAAAAAAAAAAAAAAAATGCAGCTGATCTTCAGAATTTTTTAGGTAGTGGCTGGAGCTATAGATCAATGAATAATAATAAATCACAATCCATTCTTAGCCACCATTTTGTTAAATTACCGTATGATGCATATTGCACACCAGAAGGGAATACACTCTCTTCAACTGACATTATGGACCTTCTAAGAATAGCTAGGCGTTGTTCTGAAATCATGATATGTGCCAAACAACCGACGAGGAACATTCAGTGGATCAACATCTGCATCTTTTAAGCCTTCTGTAAACTGCACAGAGAATGAACTGTTGAATAATGGATATATTGGAAAATAGATAGTGTGTTCATTTTAAACTGTAAAATAATATGCTTTTTTTAAATGAAGACAAAAATATTGTGATGTTTTTTGGTAGACAAAGACAAAGATCAGCTTCATACTGTAGTTAATGTGCTGTGGTTATTCTGCTAGGACATGCTACAGTAGCAAGAACTTGAGGAGAACTGACTTCATACAGCCACACATCCATCAAAAATGTGTTGGTAAATTTTGAGCCAGTGTACACTATCGATCAGTAGTTTTGGGTCAGTAAGATTTTTTAATGTTTTATCCAGTCTAATCCATTTGATCAAAAATACAGTCAAAACAATAAAACTGTATTATAAATGTAAAATAACAACTGTCTATTGAATATATTTAAAATAATAAAGTAATTCATTCCTTTTTTATCATTATAAACATCCTTTCTGTCATTTTTTATTAATTTATTGTGTCCTTAATTTAAAAAATAAATAAATAAAGTATTAATTTCTTTCACAGAACAAATAAAAATAAATGAAAAATCGTACTAACCTCAAGCTTTTGAAGGATAGTATGCACTGTAACAAATTAACCATGCAGCATATTTTTACTTTAGCATTGCATCCTTTTCCATTTGCATTCTTTAAAAACTGAAAATTAGGAAAATTGTGACTGTTGTTGTCGTCAGGGATTTTTTGATATTCTTTAATATACAAAGGAGGCAATAAAAAACAATCATATAGCCTTTCAAATTGATATATTTTGCATGTTTTTATATATTAACATTCATCAAACCATGCGTTGTCTTTGAGGCTAAATTACATGTTCTTTGTAGTTCATGATTAAATGCATGAAGAATTTGTCTAATCCAGGGAAGTGCTTTCTACTCTAAGCATTTCTTCAGCCTGCACAGCCTCATTATTGTAATAAGAACAATATTGAGTGCATCTTCGCAGAGAACATGAACGGCAACACTGGCTAATGTACACTGATACCTGCAATAATGGTTTATCAGCCAAGCCAACTGCTGTAGCTGAGCACAAAAATTCGACGTGCCATGCTGTATCTTTTCAAGAGAGTATTTGCATTGTGGTTTCATTGATTTTCATTAGGCATGTTCCAGGCACCGAGCATGCTTTAAGTGAAATTAATGCTTGTGGAATATTTTTGACTTCGGTGTCTCATGGGCAGCTCACAAAATCACCCTTATGCATCCAGTGCCTGAGTCAGGTGAAAGATGAATGAAGCCGAAGGATTACGCACTGGTCCGATGGGGCCAATATCCCGGGGCCTGAGACTGTCAGGGGCCTCCAGCCGAATGACCTGTGGTGCCTCGACATTTGGAAAAAAGCTTCTGCAAATTGAAAGAGACAGATGAACAGTGCTTGATGTGCCAGTGACTATTGTGTCAGTGTGAAACACCCAAAGATATGAGAAATGGGATCTGCTTCTGTCTCCTGAGACCAGTAGTGCAGCTGATTTTTTATTATTATTTTTTTTTTTTACACTCTTTTGCTATTTATTATGCATGTGTTCATTCTTGTAATTTGCCTTATATTTGCAATGCAAATTCTTGTTATTTGGACATTGTCTCACAATTCACAGAATTCTTTTAAACATTGCACAATATATATCCGAAGGAATTATTCTGCAATAACAAATCTAGCATTCACTTTAATAAATGAATGAATGGAAAGTACAGGGTGATTTCAAACTGAATTTCAGCTCCATCAGACAGAAATCTGATGGTGCATACCAAACAAGTATTGCATATATTAAATATAGAGCCTTTTTTTTTTTTTTTTTGATGCCGTTAGCGCTTCCACAAACCATTTTGAAATAAGTCTAAAAATGCCTACATTTCTTTACAATTTATAAGACATTGAAAATACAGCATAAGCACAATTACATAAAATTGTCAAGATAAAGGTTGACTTTGATATTACCTAAATTTAAAAGTGACTAAAGCTTTGAGCACTGCTGTGGAAATACAGTACAATCTAAATTCATCCTTCCTTCAGTGTATAGTGTTTCTTTGCTTGAGTTTATATTTTTATCCATATGAAATATTAATTTATGGTCTTGGGACAGGTTGTTTTAGAGGTTTTAAAATGTTTAATTCTCAAATTTTCAAATAAAAAGGTAATCAAATTAAAAGACCTTGTTTGTATAAAGAACTTTGTGTTCTTCAGAAATCAAAGAATTGCCAAAGGCCTCACAGGACCATAATCCATCCTTGATGAAAGCATATTTTATTTGTCTGGAATGGCAAAAGAGGAGGGTGGAGACAAACAAATAAACAACCGGAACACAGGAAGCATCAGAGAATCGAATGACCCCTACTTTGTTGTCGGTGCATGATTTTCAGGAGTACTGAAAACAAGGATACGCTATTTACCATCATCTCTATATAACAGAGATATTTCCAGGCCCTCTTCGGCATTGAGATGGCCTCCTCGAACGCCTTTCCCTCTGGCTGAATAAGAGAGAAAAAGAGTAGTTACTCAACCTCAGAAACATGTCCAATCACCTGCTGTCTACCAATAATGGAGCCAGGTGGAGGCCGGTAATAGAAAATGTGAATTGCCGTGTGTCATGCCATTCGGTGAAGAAAAAAACCAAAAGTGATTATCAATATTTCACCTTACCTATCCTTCTGTCAGAGTCCATTTCCATCCGAGGATTCCATTAAGCAGAATTCACACGGATGTTGAAGCCCAGACAACAGAAAAAAAACTACTTGGGCTCCCTCAGGTTTTGACGTAGAAGTTATAGCAGATCCTTGTATTTGTGATGATGGAGTCACAGGAATCAGGGGCTCCATGATATCACAAGTGACCAGACAATGGCTTCAGTAATGACAGGTATTCTTTGTCTTAAATTATCTGCTTCCTGCCCAAACGAGTGATAATGTATTTTTGGTGTAGGACATCCATTTTCCAATAGTGCAAGATAATGGCTTTATTCTGGGTTCTGCATGAGACAGTAATGACTTGGGCCTCTGGAGCCAAATACTTTGGCTGAACAGGCAGGTTGGCTGCAATTATCAAATAACAATCCATCTTTCATATTGATAATCCCTTTGCAGTTATATGGGCCATTCCTGGCCAAGTTTTATGCATCATCTCTACAGTTATTTTGTTTTTTTGTTTTTTTTTGGGGGGAATGCCACTATTAATTAAAGCATCTTCATTTTATTCCCCTAAAGACATAGTTCACCCAAAAATTTAAATTCTGTCTTTATTTATTCCCCCTCATGTTGTTCCAAACCTGCATATTATTTATTTATGTTTATTTTATTTTTTTTTTTTTCCTTCTTCATGGAATATAAACGGGGCTTTTTAAAGAATGAAAAAAAAAGGCCATCCTACTTCTGGATGGCTGATGTCTTATAGAAGCTGTGACCTGATTCAAGGGTTGAAAACAAAACAAGGTTCACAATCTATCTAAATATGTCATATGTTCAGATTAGTCCATTTTTTTTTTGTATATATACAAAGTATAAACTATCTATAAAATTTTGTCTTAGTAAGATATAAGTCGACATTTAAAGCAATTTAAATTATTATTTTATTTTATTGTTTTGTAACATTTGTATTGTTAGATATTCAAGTAAGCTGAAACACAACACTTACATTTAAAAGTTTAAGCAGGCAAGATAGATAGATAGATAGATAGATAGATAGATAGATAGATAGATAGATAGATAGATAGATAGATAAAAAATAAATAAATAATAAATTAAAAAAAATAAATAAATCTGTTGTCAACGGTGCGCAATGAACCTTGGCATATTCTGGGCCACGAATGATCCATCTGTTCTAGGCCTGGGAAACAAAGTGTGAATTTTGAGGCTTTATTTGAAGGAGCCTTCAAAATGGGACAGCCTTCGTCATGCCACTGAGACGCATTCAGCATTGTTATGCAGCCTTCGAAGGTGGAGCATCTGCATTGGGACACAGCTAGTTTGGTGCCAATCTGCACAAAGACACCTGCTTAAAAGTTTTCTAGAGGCCCTAAGAACCTTGAATAGCTCTTTCAGGTTTGTTGAATTTGGCTTGGAGCAAAACTACAGGACAACTTGAAGTTTCTTCAGAAACTCCCCTTTTAAGTTATTAATTTGCCTGTGCAGGAAAAGTTTACTCAAGAAGTTTTGTAAGTGTTTTGAACCTATTTCTATTGTTATTAATGCCTATCCAAAAAAAAAAAAAAGGTATTTTTGTTTTCTTCTAAGGTTTCATCAATTTATCTTATTGCCCAATACCAATTGCATTCCTTTCCCTCTTTCAACATCAGATTAACACGGCTGTGCTTTGAAAGGCTGCTGCCTTAATGACTTAGCCAAGCAAACATCCCCGGTGATCCACACGGAGTTTTGTGAATCCATATGCAAAATGAGAGTCTGCTCTGACTGATTAGTTTTCAGGAAGACAATCTTTCCTCCCTGTTGCCTAGATTAGTTGTGATCTTCCATTGCAAACATAGCTATCTGGATGTCATCTAGCTAACACCGGTATTTGTCAGTCTCAAGCCAACGCTTCACCTAAAAAGCCCCCCACCCAACCAATGTCAGAAACTCAAAAATAATTCATGTGCATGAGAATAATAATTAAGAGTGGAGTTAATCAAATCATAAAGCCATAAAAACATGCAGATGCTGGAAATATGCTGGAAAGACTTAATGGGTGTAAACAACAAATATTCTATTTGTCATAAAATCTAATGTGATTTTTTTCCAGAATAATATCTGCACACATGAGCAAAGGCTATATTAGTCATCGGTGGCTGAACACTACACTCATAGGGATGTCTCTAATGGGGTGAAAGGTGGGAACAAATCTAGGGGCCCACAGTTGCAGGGGAGCCCACAACAGTTTTAGTTGGATAGATGTAGGGTCGAGTATAATGTTTAATTTAATGTTCAATTTAATGTTTCTGTATGAAGTTTGACATGCCGAATATGAAAATAACATACTTTTTGTGCATCATTAACAGTGTTAGTGAAACCTAAAAAAAAAATAAAATAAAATATGTTGACAATTTATACAATCTAAACTGTTATTACAAATGCATAACAATTACATGGTACATGCATAATACTGAGCTAACGACAACAGTATAACATAAACAGTTACCAAAATGAGTTGTCTAATACAAGAAGTGTATTTTGGGTGATTTTCGTCTTGTATGACAATAGTCCCACAATGTTCTGGAATGTTCCAGAAAGCACTAGAATATTCCAGAATGTAACATAAACTTCTAGAATGTTCCCATTCTTGCAAAATCAAAATATATTAAAACAAATAAAATAAAATAAATTATTCTAAAATTTACATGGCCTAAATTTGTATTTACCAAAATGTTAATGCTACCTGAAAAAAAAAAAAAAAAAAAAAAAAAAAGTTAAATAATAATTAGGACCACAGAAGAACCATAAAAAATTAAGTGAAACAAGCGTGTAATTGACTCAGTGTATTGATGATATGTGCGCGCGCGCGCACACACACACACACACACACACACACACAAAAACACACAAATCCACAAATCATGCAATATCAGTCATTCCCACTTCCACTTCCAATCAGTTCCCAATTGTAAGGGAACAAGGTAGATCAAACATCAAAATTTAGATTGAAGGGAATTAACAAGTGGATTTAAATGGATTTTTTGACAGAATTGGTTTTTCACAACTGATCAAATGAATTGTAATTTCCTGTGTTTTGGGTGCAGGGCTTGTCCATGTGCTGGTAAATTTTTACTGTCTGTTCAGAGGATTAAAATTGGTTGCAAACAGTAACTCACATATGTATTAAAAAAGGACATGGCCCAGAGCAATATACAGTATATATATCAGCCCAGACTTTGTAGCAACAGGACTGCTCATAGCATAACTCAAAATATACATCATCTAGATGTCTTCTGGGAGAACAAAAACATCCATACTGAGAACAAACTGCTCAAATGGGTGGCTGGTGTTTATCAAAACTATACATCATCTTATGTTAAAGACAGATCTTATAACACACGTTCACAACTGACATCATAATAAAAGTCTCAAATTCTCTCAGATTGAGTGAGCTTGTAGCTTCCTTCAACCAAAAAGAGGGAATGTAACCAAAAGCTACAGAGTGTTAATGACACCTTAGCAAACATTTCTCCAACATTGGAGGGGGCATCGTCACTTAATGACAAAACATAAATCACTGTAATTTGTGAGGGGTGTTTCACCTTGCCTTTGGCTCAAACTGCCAAGATGTTTAATCTGTTAACCTTAAAAGAATAGGCAATCATTTTTCCTTTTGTTTATAATTGTGGGGCAGCGCACCCTATGGCTCATTGGAGGGGATAAGAATGGTTGTCTTAAGAGCTTGAACTATTCCCCTGACACTCAGCTGGAAATTGCAGCAGTCTTTTTTAGATATTGAGGGGTTTTTATTCTTATAAATGACTTAAAAAGAAATGCCGCCCCTCTCTCCTTGGCCCAATAAGCAATGTCTTGAGGACAAGGAATCTCAATAAAGAAAGGATGAGCAACGAGGGCGCATCATTGTCTTTTTTTATCGTCCCTGGAACACATGATCTGCAGTGGAAATGATGCCACATATCTTCTCTGACAAGTTGCAGGGGACAAAATGATAGAGAGATCTGAAATTGATTTTGCAGATACTAAAACAAACAAGGTCATATTTGGCTAGGGAGCTAATAATGCCCATGATCTACACTGTAAAATCGGCCTCTGCTTCTCGCAAATGGAAAACACTGAGGTATAAATAAGGATGACTGCTCATGTTCTGGTTGAAATGGAAATGTGAATTGCCCTTAAACGGACAAAAAGCTTGGAAGGGTGCATTCCATTTACTATGCCCCAGAACCTGAGAGATCTACAGCAGTTTCTGGATTGGTCTGGGGAACAGGGGTCAAAGAAGAAATGAAGCTTTGGAGATTTGAAAATGCTTCAGAAGACTGTTAAATTTGTGAGAGTGTCTTGGCCCAAGGGAACAAGTAGCACAGAATACGTGATTAGATTAAGAGACAAATTTGAAAATCGGTGAAAATACAAGTTAGCAAATAATCTTTTGTGTATGAAAGGAATGTTCCAGTAATCAATCAATCAATCAATCAATCAAATAAATAAATAAATAGTTCACTCACTCTCATGTCCTTTCAAATCTTTTTTTTTTCATAAACAAAATATAAAAAAAATAAATAAATAAAAAATAAAAATAACAACAACAAAAAGCTTAAAATCAAAAATTATGTTGTTTTTGAAAATCTTTTCATCCATTTCAGTTCTTGAATCACACCCACTTTTACAAAATACAGGACATCAAAGGCCTCAATTCTGGCCCAATTTGTTAATGTGCCATATTTGAATCTGGGCACATATGAGATTTAAAAGCTTTGGTGGAGTGAATGATTTATCAATAATTTTCGGTTCTCACATAGCGATCATATAGCTTTAGATGGGATTATAGACTTGGATTGTAGCACAAGTGTCTTGTGGACCACATTTAGATTTCTCTTTGTGCTTTTTTAGAGGCTCTGATCACTATAACCTGTCATTGTATGGAGAAGACTTGTGTAAAGATTGTAAAAGTGCAACAACACACTGATCTCATAGGGTTTATGCAATTTTAAATCCTTGCAACATTCTTCTTAAATCTGTTCTACCATCATTTCCATCATGCTTTGCTCTACATCACATAAACCCTGCCCTCTCAGGGGAGGAACTTTTGCAAGAAAGGTTAAAAATCTAGCAAAGCATTACTAGGCTCACTAATGTTAGGAGGAGAGCAGTATTGAACTGAGTGAACATATATTGCATTTTTTGGCATTTCTATCAAAAAGTGAAGTCTGACCATGAGGGAGCAATGCATTTCTGCTGAAATGTGTCAAAGTTTTACCTACCGCAAGCACATTTGAAAGGGAAAATACCTTACCTTATAACATTTTTTACAGTTTAAAACATTAAACATATTATTACCCAATCTGCCTAAAGTGTCAAGATCAATGACATTGATTATAGTAAAGCATTTCTACAACGCTTAGTAATAACAATATTGTGGGGCACAGAAATTGCAAGAAAAAAGGAAACCGTGGACACACTATATTTGGGCATGTTTTATACCCTCCTGATTTCAGATTCATAGCCACTGTAGTTGATCAATTTCAATTTCAACTCCACCTCACAGCTAATCTGAGAGATCTTTTATTGCTTTCTCCCAGAGTTTTACACCAGCAGCTGCTCCTCTGGAGACCAAGAGAGGGACCTTCTATTATTTCTCTACCATATGCACTTGGTATCATTGTTCGCGGTCGCCATCTTCCAGACAGACAAATTGAGCCGCCTGTACAAATGGACTTAAGCCATGTATCTTTCTGCAATGACGCCCTTGAGAAATGTCCTGGGTTCCAGGGTGTACTGTACCTAAAAGTAGTTACGCTACTAAACCAACTGCATTTTTCAGCAACCTGACAGCTTTTTCAATAACTACCTTATAGCAGTTTCTAGCAAGTAACACTGTTTTTGTATTTTGTATGCACAGTCTTGCAACCAAGTGAGCTCAGGCAATAATAAAATATGCTCTTAATATTAATCTATCAAATAGCATTAGGAAGTCCGTTCTTTAAAATTGATTCATTTGAAATATCAAATGAATGTCCCATAAACTCTCTGTGCAACACAGACTACATAATAAGTCAAACCCTGCCAGAGCTTTATTTTGTTTTTGTGTTTTATATATATATATATATATATATATATATATATATATATATATATATATATATATATATATATATATATATATAATTTCTTCATCTTCTTTTATGTTTTTTTTAACACTAAATGTATTATATAGCAGTTTCAGTGAGAAGTCAAATAAAGAAATAATGAATTTTAGAATGTCTTTGTCTATCTATTTTGTCTTTACTGATGCATAAACAAAACCTGAATCTGACATGATTTAACAATATTCCAAAGCGCATCTTTTGTGAGTCAATGGAATTAAGAACGTCTGACCTTCTGTACAAAGAAGTTCATCAGAAGTTCAGTCCAACTTACGTTTCATTAGAGACCTAGAAATCCTAAATAATTCTTCTTCAGTTCTCAAACAACTACATTAAATTAAAGTTTTCAATATTCTAAAAGTTTTTGTTTGTTTCCAGGTTGCACTGAGGAAAAAAATAGAACTAAAAAATAAAATAAGACACAGCACTATTGTATTCCATAATATTATATCATATTAAAATGATCATCTATAACTGAAGGACACTGTCTACTCTTTCCTCCAGCCCTACATTATCTTAAAAATGATCTCTGATATACTGAAAGTAAACCAGAAGCATGATGAGGATTAGGAGAATTTTGAAGATTACTTTTAATGACAGGTCTCACTCCTGATTTTCTCTCTTCAGACTTCAGCCTGTGGGGAGAGGCACACTCACATTTGCCCATCTATTTTGTCCCTCAAATGAGGTGACTTCAATTTTGGGTCTAGTAGAATGAAAAACTGTGGCAGAAAGATGTATTCTGCTCTTGAGTCTGCAATGAGACATGATTCCCATACAGATATCCACCACAGATTCGGCCTGTACTGTATGTGTAAAGAGTTTGTAGCTACAGGACGAGCTGCCTCAAAGCAATGATATGTGGAAAGCCTGAATAATAAAGATGCATTAAAGTATTTATTTATTTATTTATTTTTATTAAAAAAAAAAAAACACCTAAAAAAAAAAAATTAAGTACCTTTGTCAAACTGATGCCCATTTAAATGACTTGATGACCTAAGTTTTCTCCTGTGTTGACGTACTATTATGCAGTATAATCTGTTGGAATATTTAATTCTGATTGGCTGGAATGTTTGCGTAAAACCATTAAATGCACAGGTAGTTCCAGTCAGTTTAATCACTGTTGGAAATTAATGCTGTACTATATTCAGACAGTAACACAAAAACTTGTCAACACTGCCTGGTGTCAATAAAAAAGCTTCACTGCTATGAAACTTCATTATATTTCTCACCAACAAGGTTGTAACGCCACTGCTTTTGAATTAATTAAACCTACAGCTCCATTATTAGCAGGTAATTAACAAAAGTAGCTTTAAGGGTAAAATAAAAAGTCTTTAAATTGCCAAGGCATTTTATTTGTTTTCAAATGTGTTATTTTACCCAAAAGTTTCTGAGCGGTCTGGGGTCCTGTTCCACTGGTTACTCTTTTGTCCTGACAGGGCATCACATACCTGACAACCAGGTTTGAGCTTGCCAAGGTTTCTCCTAGCAGTTGTGGGAGTTTGATCTTGTTTGGCATCAGATTAAAGTGTTTTCATGGACTGTGAACCAGGGGAAATGTTTCTCACATTGGTGTATAATTTGGACATGTTGTTAAATAGTGTAGTTCATTTTCCAGGTCTGTACCGGTCTGTTTATATGGCCAGAAATGTTCTTAGTTTAGGTTCGGTCACTGTGCTCAGGCAATCTGCCTATTTATATTCATTATTTAGGAGGAAATACCATTCTAATTTTTGTTGATCTGAAAGAGAAAGACTCAACTAAAGGCTAAATTTTAAATGTGCATATTTGCTAAATATTTTTGTCAGAGTTTCAGAATAGACTAGCAAATCCAGATCACCATAAATCTTATATACAGTTGTCGTCAATATTTTACATACACTTTTCAGTATTT
This sequence comes from Spinibarbus caldwelli, assembly GCA_039654775.1. Taxonomy (NCBI): domain Eukaryota; kingdom Metazoa; phylum Chordata; class Actinopteri; order Cypriniformes; family Cyprinidae; genus Spinibarbus; species Spinibarbus caldwelli. Next base: position 28,062,992 of record CM077243.1, read on the forward strand.
GAAAAAAAGGTTAATTATTTTGCCAAAATAAGAGAGATCATTCAAAATGCAATTTTTGCAATGCATTTTTTATTTAGTACTGACCTGATTAAGATATTTCAAATAAAAAATGTTTACATATAGTCCACAAGAGAAAATAAATTAATTTATAAAAATTACCTCTTTCAAAAGTTTACATATGCTTGATTCTTAATATTGTGTTGTTAACTGAATGATCCAAAGCTTTTTTGTTTGTTTGTTTGTTTGTTTTTTTGTTTAGTGATAGTTGTTCATGAGTCCCTTGTTTGTCCTAAACAGATAAACTGCCCACTGTTCCTCCACCTGAAATCCTTCAGGTCCCACAAATTCTGTGGTTTTCCAGCATCTTTTGTGTATTTCAACCCTTTCCAACAATGAATGTATGATTTTGAGATCCATCTTTTCACAGTGAGGACAACTGAGGGACTCATACGCAATTATTACAAAAAGTTCAGATGATCAATGATACTCCAGAAAGAAACACGATGCATTAAGAACCTGTCAGTGAAAACTTGTTGAATTTGAAGATCAGGGTAAATTGAACTTATTTTGTCTTCTGGGAAACATGTAGTATCTTCTGTAGCTTCTGAAGGGCAGTACAAAAAAATAAATAAAATAAATAAATAAATAAAATATAAAATATATATTTTATGATATTTAGGGAAAATAGGAAAAATGTACACGACTTCATTCTGTTCAAAAGTTTACACCCCTGGTTCTTAATGTATTGTGTTCCTTCTGGAGCGTCAGTGACCGTTTTGTAATAATTGCGTTTGAGTCCCTCAGTTGTCCTCAGTGTGAAAAGATTGATCTCACAATCATACAGTCATTGCTGGAAAGGGTTCAAATAAAAAAAAAGTTGCAGGAAAACCAAAGAATTTGCGGGACCTGAAGGATTTTTCTGAAGAACAGCAGGCAGTTTAACTGTTCAGGACAAACAAGGGACTCATGAACAATTATCACAAAAAAAAAAAAAAAAAAAAAAAAAAAACAGCTGTGGATCATTCAGGTAACAACACAGTATTAAGAATCAAGTGTATGTAAACTTTTGAACGGGGTCATTTTTATAAATCCAACTATTATTTTCTCTTGTGGACTATATGTAAATGTCTTTTATGTGAAATATCTTATTCAGGTCAGTACTACATAAAATAAATAAATAAATAAATAGTAACATGCAGTTTGTATGATCCCTCTTATGTTGATAAAATACTAGTGCCATTACACTACTATTTGGGTTGGCCTATACAATAATTATATCAACTCTTACACAATTCCTGCATAAATCTTCTTTTAATCTCCCTTTGCATTTATGCAGTGAACATAACAAGTATCATAAACTGGACTGAAGAATGAACAATGTAGATTTAGATGTTCTGCTTAGCACTGTACCAGTTTTTGAACAGATATAAAAAAGACTATAAACTATACTGTATAAGACATTTTGAGAAATCTGCAGTACAGAATTAATCCAGTAATAATTCAAATATCATATTTATTTTTTAGGACTTGTGTAAAACACAAACCAGTACTTGAATGCTTGACACACACACACACACACACACACACACACACACACACAATTAAATATGAGAATAGCTAAAGCACTGTTATGATTTCTGATTAAAAATGGATCCAAACATCAATCTTATCTCACCCTAGTCCAACATTGCATGCATACTGCACTCCAGACTGATTGTTCCTAGAGATAGCACGATTGCTCTGTTGCTTTAATTGATCTGCTATAACAGCACAACAACTTTCAGATGTTATTTTCTATTTCCATGAGAAAAAAACAAAAACAAACAAAAACGAAAAAACAGGTAGGCATCTCCTGGTGATCAGTGATCGTTAAGAGGGTCCAGCTAAATTGTATAGAAGGTTGGTCAGTTAATTCTTTCAGTCAATTAATGTCGTTTAGTTTTGTTAAAAATAAATAATACTTCCCAGATTGTGTGGCATGAATGTGTTCAACTATATCTTCATCAGTGAAGCACATGAGAATACATTCATCAATGTATTATTGTTGGTTTAAGTTGTGAATTACCCAGGCTCACCAAACTTAAAAAGTTTGTCATGTAAATCTGCATATAATGGTTACTGTGAGAATCAACAATATTTTTGCTCATAAATAATACATTTTAAAGCTGTATCATTAATTTTATTAATCATTCTGCAACTTGTTACAACAACTAAACTACAGGAATACCAAACTATATTGTGCATTTTTCCCCCCATGTCCCAAAGAACATACAATATTCATAAAATTCTTACTTGAAACTCTAATGCAAGATGAGACGTGTGAATAGTGGTTTCTCTTAAGTAAGCATGGTGCCTGAAGGGGATATATTGTAAAAAAAATAAAATAAAATAAATAAATAAGAAATTCAGAAGCTATTCAACACGAAAGTTGCTATTGTATTTACACTAAGTGTTGCACTAAGTGTAAATAGTGTTAGAAGCTTTGTATACTTAGTGCAAATAGTGGCAGATAACCTACTATTTGCACCTCATGTATTGTAGTATATAATAAAATGGTATGCAATAATAACAAATTCAGTGTATATGATTATATTTATTAAAATCTGCCAAGTACCAATACATATATATATATATATATATATATATATATATATATATATATATATATATATATGTATGTATGTATGTATGTATGTATTTGTACTTGTATTTGGTACAAGCGCCATAGAACTACAGGTTTGGCATGTAAGAACAGCAAAACAAAAGCAAACAAACAAACAAACAAACAAAAAGTCAAATAGTTTTGCTGATCCACTAGCATGCTGTTGGAACAGGTGGACAGATACCATCTGGTATAGCTGCAGAAATACACAGCTTGCAGAATTGAATAAAGATTTTGTGTTTCTTCCTCAGCCCCCTAAAATGTAGGCTACACACAGTCACTAAAGCACAGCATGATAAAGGATGACATTGATGAATGTCTCATCTCCATCTGACTAAAGAAACATAATGAGTATTAAGTACACACAAGAGATGATTATGATGATTTATGAGGAGCAGTATTTTTTGTGTAGTTGCAGCAAGGGGGAAACACATGTGGGACAGTGTAACATGCTGTAGGCTTCTCCAACCTTTGGATACCAGAAAACATTTTTGTACAAAAACATGTTAACCTCTGATTTGCTGATGTGCATGTAAATTTGAGTTACATAATTAAACTCTTGTCATGTAGATAAGAGAGAGCTTGCATCACTTCAAGCTATTATTGCTTTATATATTGCAATTATTTTTGTTGTTGCTATTGTTATTATTTACTTTCTTAGTGGACGGCATGCTTTTACAGGCCATATGTAAACTGGAGACCATGACATATTTAATAAGAACATAAAGTGAAAATAAAGGGTAAGTAGTAAATGGAGTGTACTCAAAAATAAGGCAAAGAATAGTATTACAAATGCAAAAGTATAAGAACCAAAATAAACAAAATAACAAATCAGGGAACACAAGGAATAAAATTAAAACTCCAAAACTCCACTCCAAAACAACAAAACAAAAACTAAATTTCAAGAGGATGGTGGAGCTGAGGAGGACTAGAGGGAGGGACGATAGGCCAGGCCTGTGTGGTGGATGTGGTCTGGAGACGGAAGCCAGGATTGGAGGTGGCAGAGCAGGGAACCAGGGTAGAGCCAGCAGGGTGGGGGGCTAGGACGGAGCAAGAGACCAAAGTGGAGCCAGAACCAGAGTGAAGACATGGTGGGGCTGGCAGAGCTGGAGACCATGGCAAATCTGGTGACCACAGTGGAATAAACAAGAGCCACCTTGAAACCAGGGGCGCCGGTGGGCCAAATAGCCACAGCGGAGCTGAAGACCACCACACTGGAACCGGCAGAGAACTGGAACCACGGTGAAGCAGGAGACCACCAAGATGGAGCAGAAGACCACCAGCGTAGAAACAGCAGAGATACACATCATGGTGGAGCCAGCAGATCAGGAGGCCATGGTGGAGCAGGAATTGAGAGCACAGAGAATTCAGATGGCCATTACGGAAAGCACAGGGAGTTCAGGGACAGCCTCTGTGGTGGCAACAGAGCTGACGGGAATCACAAAGAGTTCAGGGACGGTCCTCCTGGCCATGACAGTGAACTCAGAAGCGGATGCATCCTCAGAAGGAGAAGGGAAAATCTGTGTCGCCCAAAAACACAAGATGATGGTTGCCATCCTGGGGGAAGTCGTGGCCTAATGGTTAGGGATTCTCGCACTGTCAGGAATTGAAGGTGGGGATTGTGAATGAACAGCACTCTCTCTGCCGTCGATACCATGACTGAGGTGAGCATGAGTAACTGTAAGCATGAAAATAAGGTAAAATACCTACAAACTCCACAATGACTTTTTTGAAGAGTCAGGATTCCCACTGTCTTGGAAAACCAGGACAAATGGGGTGGCCTAATTTTAAAACTGTGATTTCTAGATCTTGGTCATTACAGCAGATGCACCAGAGGAAATATTAGCCTGGCCACTACTGTATATCATTGAATATTACTGTGAATAGTGGGAGTCCTTTGAGTAAAAATGGTAAGAACCACTGCTATAGAGTAAAAATAGTGTTCCAGAAGTAAAAAAGAAATCTTGTTCATTATCTCCATAGATAAATTGTTTTTAGCTATAACATATAAACCTTTCAAAACAGACCAACCAGGTTGTCAAGTAATGATATATGTTCCTATAGAAGCCACAAGTCAGTGTAATTTCAACTTTATTCAGTAGCCAAATTCCTTGTGTACTCTACATACACTACCAATAATCCACTAGAGAGAACCATAAATCAAAGAAGTCACTCTTACTGGAAACCATGCCAATACCCACTTTCATGAAGCATTGTGACTGATATAATTGAGTCACTCTCCCTAGCTTGAATGTGCATGTGTAACTCATATCTTGAGTCGGCAGAATGTGTAACTCATTTTTTTCCTTTTTTTTTAATTTTTTTTTTTTTTATCCAGTTTAGCCATTTGATCTTCCATTCAACATTTCAAAAAAAAAAAAATCTAACTATTAATTGAAGGAAAAAAGATGCGAAAGTAGATGAAAATCACATTATGAAAAAAAAAAAAAAAAAAACTTTTCTCTAGTACAAAATGGCCACAATTATTGGCTATCAGATAGCAACACATATAAAACCTGACTGTCCCTGCTAGAAATCTTATAATGGGCCAAGGTTGGATCTTCCAACAGGACATTGATCCAAATACAAAGCACAAGAGCACAAAATAAAGATTCTGCCATGGCCGCCCCATTCCTCTGACCTGAACCCTATCTCATCAAACTCTGTTATCTTGGCAAAAGGAGGTTGCAAAAAGTATTGAATAAAAGGGTACCATTAATTGTGGACAATGTGTGTTAGTGGAAAACAAATTCTTATTCTCCAAAGAAAGGTTACATTTTTGTATTTTTTTTTTTTAAATAAAATATCAAAAGGATTAACAGCAGATTCATTTTCACAAGTTTCTTTGCTCATATTACCAAGGGTACCAATAATTCTGACCACTACTCTCAGCACTTCTGCACTTCTGGCACTTTAGCACTTTTGGCAAAGGATTCTAAAACAATGTCAATCCCACAATGCCTTGTGCAAGTTTATTTTCTATAAGGACTGGACCAAAAACACCCGGTCATCTCCCCTCATTTTTGTGGCAGCAGACAGACACTCAATTGTGTGGTACTCAAAGTCTCAAGAGCCAGAAGTAGTCTACACATGAGGATGGACAGTGCTATAATGCTACATGACATTCTAAATATTGTGTGGAGGGTACGATTGTGCAGTAATTGAGGGTTACCATGGAGAAAACATGTCATGAATTTGAGGAATATAGAGGTATTAAAATCTGCCATCAGTCATCATTCTCACCAGACATCTCTCATGGCTGGATGTGGCTACAACGACCAGCCCTTATACGCATTGTATGGAAAATGGATCAGTGAATGCTGAATGTCCACATAATGTCAGTTAACACTGTTGTTTGCAGTATTAAGCCACTGTTTATTCTACAGGTTGAAGTTTTAGGCCAGAAACACAGGCCTACTCTATGCAAGTACATAAACGCAGATGTGGATGCTTACTTATGTCTGTGCTATTGTACACTACAGTGTACTCAAAGGGGCAATAGAGTTAATTTCAAATGATGTGCAATGTGTATTGCATAATTATTTACATGCATTTGTAAACTTTCTAAATATATATACTTTTATAGACTCAACATTTCTGGCAAACTTTTATGTAGATCATGTTATGTGTTCTGTATAGTTTGTCGGGAGTTTAGAATCTGAGGTAGAAATTACTGACTAGTGAATGATTTACTTGTTTGAGACAGTTTTATTCAAGAAACAGTCAAACTAGTGCAAAATGGTCTTCAGTCTGAATTATATAGTTTATTCACACACTAAATCATGTTAGGTGGTAGAACTGTTAGACAAAAGATATAAAGTAGAATATTTACCTATAATGATTGAAATTTAACCTGTAATGCATCCTGTCATTTGTCGGCGATAAAGAAGATCTTTATTAAAGATCAACACCTGCATGTGCAGCAATCATAATATTTAAGCACCAGATTTGTTTACTGTGATATTAACTTAAATATAGCAAACTTTTGTTATTTTGCTTGTAATGTAATTAGCTATTTTCTTTTAATGAATGTTAATGAATGTACTTAGAATTTTAACTAGCAGAAAGAACTAGTGTCCAAAATTGATGTCGTTTCACTCGACAGAGCAAGAGTTAATAACCTTTAGGTTGTGTTTCTGCTCAAAATTCAGTTCAACATAATGCAACTCTACACATTTTCCCTATTTATACACTTCCTGACATTTTATGCTGATATAATGTGATATAATAATACACCCTGTTTTTGACTGAAAAATGGATGGGTTTAGTTGTAGAGGTCAGGTTAGGTGCTCAATATCTACAATATAATGCTAATAAAATTATTGTGGCTGTATTGGATGCCCTACCATTCAGTCAAAGCAGACAGATGAAAGCTACATAGCTGGAGGCGTTTGTTTACTTGCGTAGTCTGTCTGGCCTTTAGTTTTACCATGCAAACTTTTAAGCTGTACTACTCACCTACACACTAGAAAAAACCTCTGACAAAGTTTAACAGCATGCATAATATGCATTTTGAGGTTGTGTTTAGAAAAACATTTTGAACTCAATAGGGAATACAGTAAATGCTTTTCTCAAAGGCTTGGCAACAGTAAACAGCCTGTAGTTAAGCTAATGATCTATATTACTTGTTTATTCCAGTTATTAAAATTAATGTAACCATTTATTGAACACTGATGTTTTATTACTGTACATTGATACATTTTTTAAAAGTAATTGTTTTTCCCAAAAATGATAGCTTACATCATGATATTTTACACACACACACACACACACACACACACACACACACACACACATATATGTTTCATGACACAAACACTAAAGATGTTGCATCACTTAATGCTACGAAAGCTCTTTGTTTCATCAGTAGAGACAAGAAGTGAAAGTTCAACTGTGTCTCCTCTGTTAAAGAAACCTGTTTTTCATTCACTTGATCATAATCATTGTTTTCACCTATCTTATTTAGTTATTGATTGCACCAGTGGTTGGCTCTATTTAAGCTCCGGCCTGATTGGTTTTTGTGTCCACCTCAGTTCTAATCTGTACTTTGTAAAGTTTGCCAGATATTATCATATTTTTGTGTCTCTCTTTCCTGCTTTGTTCTGGGTTCACAAGCTCCAATTCTACTTGATAATTTAGAGGTCTCTCACCATGGCAACCCAAGTTTGATTCCAAGCTACAACAACAGTCTTGCATTATAAACCAAAATCTACATGGGGGGGACATGAATCACATGGCTTGTTTTCCTTTAGAAGACTCGGATACAACACATGAGTCTAAATTTGAAACTACAATAGGATGAGCAAAAATATGATTTTTTTTTTTTTATATTTGCACCTCTAATTTGCTCCAAGTTCACTATGTGTGTTCTTTCCTTTGAATGTTGTCTGATTCTCTGCTTCTAGTATTTCAAAAAAGCTACCAAATTACACAAATGATGTGACTCACCTGACCTGATCTAAAAGAGAGAAAAAAAAGAAAAAAAAAAAAAGTCATGTGTGGTAGACTAGAGGTTAGTTATCAAGTCTCTAACCATAGCAACCTGGGTGTTTCATTCCCTAGCTGGGCACCCTAGTGTTATACTTCCTCATGCAATGTTTTTAATGGTCTGGAAAACAAAACTATTTCAATACTGAACAAAAATTAAGAAATATAAAGTATTCCATAAAAATGATTGATCATCTGACACAGCAATTAATGTGTCCATAAAAATTACTGGTCATACAGAAGAAACAATGTTCAATGTATATTCTACTTCCTCTACATAATATTATAGGGGAATTGGGGCTAGTTGTCACAGTTGAGACAAGGACTTACTATAAATACATGGCTATAGGTATATAATGATATGTTTCTTTATAGCTGAATCAAATTAGTTTCATAATTGATGAACTTTGCAGCACTGACTCTGGTATTAAACTGAACTGAATTAACACTGAACTGACTTGAGCTGAATAATAATACTTCTGTAGAGCAGCTTTAGAGCTGAATTGAGTTTGCTTCATAACTACTGAAATAAATTGTGCAGAATGATGACATTATTGTCTTTTTAGAGCTGCTTTAAAGCTGAAATTGTATTTGTTTCATAACTGAAGAACTTCACAATGCTAAAATTATTATTAACCTTTTTATTACTGTGAAGTTGCTTTGAAACAATATGTATCATATAGTATTGTAAATGCTATATCAATACGCCTTGACATAACAAAATCAGCTGTCCCTAGTTACCCTTTATATAATATTTAATCTTATTAATCATAAAAAATGTCCTCTTTACGGCCTTAAAACTTTGGTGAGCAAAAGACTTTTGTCTTCTATAAATGAAGACTTACTATATGTATCCATTATGAGAAGCTTTTAGGAGTTATTGCTTCCTTTGATATGCTGTATCATGCACTTTGTATAAAAGGCCCTAGTGGATTACACTTCTGAGAGCTGTAAGCGGTCACGTTTATTGAGCCCAGCAGCGCTCCTTACGGATTCACATCTATCTTTCCATCCTTATATCTGTCAGAGCTGGAGACCACCCTATCTCCCCTCCCCACCTCCGATAATGCATGCCACTTCTCATCTGTATCATACATAGGTTCTGACAGCGCAAGACGACACATCATTAGCATTCAGCTGTGCATAGAGAGAGTGGAAAGCTTGGCATGTGTGACTTTTTTTTTGTTGTTGAACATGACAGTCATATGGGATTATAAATTACATGGGAATAGCACTAATGCTGTTATGAGACAGCGGCCCATGAGGTGTTTCAGAAAGCACATCTCTATTGGGAAAGCAAGCTGATAATGTATCATTGAAGGGTATGTGGTGTGAAGCTGTGCGGAAAGCTAATGGACAACATCTTAATAAGTGAGGCTAGACTCAGGCTCATGCTCTCATGGGCGATTTGGAATAACTCTTATGGAAAGAGCCAGCATGAAAAGGGATAGCTGCTTATTAGAATAACTGCCATAAAGTTATTGCTTATTCAACTCTCCTGGCTATAGCTAGGTTAACTCCTCATTTACTTGTGATTTAAAATTATTGCTTTTTATCTAGAAAATTCAAACATTTAAGACCATGCACTTTAATTTATGCAAAACTATTTCACCACAGTCATAGACATGTTTGAAAAAAGTGATGAGGACAGTTGACAGGCTGTAACGTCAAGAAATTGCAAAGGCTAACATAATAATTAGGGATGCATCAAAATGAAAATTCTGGTCCAAAACCAAAACTTCTGGATGCACTTGAACGAAAAACAAAAACGAAAATGCTTTTTAATTACTATTTATTATTGTATTAAATAATATAAAAAATAAATAAATTAATAATAAAAAATTGTAAGACTTTTTAAGTCATTTTAATGATACTTAAAAAACAAGAAAAAAAAAAGATACAAGCTAATGAAATAACATTTTATTGAATGTAAAATAATAAAATTGGACAGAAAATATATTAATATTAAATATCATTATATTATTTTTATTCAGTTCTATGCAACAGAATCAGATTTAACTGTTTTTTTTCCCTTTAGTTTAATTACCTAAATAATGTATAATCCTACAAAGCTATTATTATCAGAGCATGTGAGCAAAGCATAGCGTCATGAGAGGGTAGCGTAATTTTACCAGTGTTGACCAGTACAGCTATAATACACCATGTTACAGCACAGCAAACAATTTTACAGAGAATAGTTTAAAGTTTGGCACATTAAAAAAAAAAAAAAAAAAACTTTGCATCATTAAATTAAATTTTAATTAAAGATCTGGCAGTGTCTGTCACATGATTTTGTTTCTCAGTTGATAAATACATGGAACAACGACTGACAGTAATAGTATGAATCATGCTTTCACTTTCCGGTTCTAATCCACACTAATGTAACTTTTTATATTAATAAACCAAAATTACAGCTGCATAGCAATGCGTGTATCAGCAATGAGAGCATATTTATCTGTTTGCATTTTGCTTTGTTGTGATTTTACTACAACGGAAACTGTAGAAAAGCGATTAGTGTGTATATGCAAACGAAAGAACAGAGCACAACATTAAAAATAACTAATTTCATGCGTTAGATCGCCTCTCATTTTATCACACGAATACAAATTGAAAATTGTAAAGATGGTTCCTCTGTATTTGATACATCCCTGCCGAGAGATCTTTCCTAAGGCAGTGGTGACCAAATTGGCCTTGCCAAAAGGTGTCAACATGCGCAACTCATCCCCACTGTGAATGATGTCCTGTGACCACAGTGTGATCAATGGTGCGTGGTATTACAGTTGAGCTTTATTGACAGGATCATGCTGCCTAAGACAGATTTTGTTACATTTATCGTGGTTTCAAGGAGATGCATGAAGCAGAATTACCAAATACAGATACTTTAATAAACACTACAGGAATCTTCACAGAGACCATGCACCATGTAGAATGATACTGTGGTGCTTTAAGGTCTTGCCTACTTGAGGTTAGTGATTTGGATAAACCCTCAGCCCTAAAATTACAGCAAATCATTATATAAACATACAGTATGTTATATCATGGTGCTATAAAGTCATAACTGCAGTTCGCTCCTCTACTTTTAACCTAGCGAGTGATCTTAGGTTTACAGAACCTTATTGTGATGCTTCCTGATGTGGAAGAGAATTGCTTTCTGATTAAGTTCAAACTCCATTGTTTTCAAGCGAACAGGAAAATAACCATTAAATATTTCCTGTGTTAATTACATGTCCCAGGCTTTTAATGTTCTGTTACTGCTCCCTAATCAACGTCGGTACCAACTTCACATTGGTATTCCAGTCGCCTCTGCCCTTGGTACTTTTAAACTCACATTTACTGTCAGGAGCGGTTTGGTTCCTGCTATATCACAGGGTTCAGTGATGAAACAGCCATGAGAACTAGACAGAATAATGTAGCAGAGGGCATCAGTGACCTCTACTGAGCCGTACCCTCATCATTACACTCTCTCAACAAAGACTCATAGGCTCTGCTCCAAAACCTAGGGAGTTGCCTACCTAGGTATCATTTTAAGTCATCATTGGTGCACTTATGATGCAAAGCCTGTACCAAAAAGTAGCTTTTAAGATATCTTCTTGATACAAATTTAAAGCAGGATTGCATGAATCGTTCTCAGAAAAGACCGACCTATAATGCATTGTGACAAGCGCTAACTATTTTCAAGATGGTGGACAAATCATGAAAAATGTTGATTACAAATATAATTCATTCAATTTCAAAAATTATCAAAGTAGAGTGTAGAGTAACTAAAATTTCAATAATTGGGTTTGTAAGTGTAGTTGTTAAAGATGCTGGAAAGTGGGTGTATCTGCTAGTATCTGCTAGCTGCACTCTGTGGTTTTTAAACACTGCCCTCTATGTTCAGAGAAATAAAAACAATGAAGCAATGCCCCTCTCGCTCTACTGAACCAAAATATCACTTATTCAGCAAGCTGAGGTCAGGACTTGACATGTGCTGTCACATAAGGTATTTTTCTTCCTCCCCCATTCCCTCGAATTCTCTATTTCTCTCACGCTTTCCATTCTTTTTTATTTATTTATTTTTTTAACTTACATGATACTGTGAAGACCCTCATCACGCACCTGACCAGTATTTGATATGATTTCATGAGGAATGTTTGTTTATTTGAGGATTATAGAATCTGATCCGACATGAATACAAACGAACATCAACTTCACCAAATGCAATTGAAGTTTGATCAGTTTTTGCAGATATTGTCCAAGAAAATAAACACGTAAACCAATGTCAGTGTGTGCCGTCGATGTAAAACAGGTGCAGACTTCAGCTGTGGAATATATTTAAATTATACAGCCTAAAACATTATTGCTCATTTGCAGTTTGATTAATCCCCCCTTCCCCTCATTATATAATAACGAAACCAATTATATAATATGACTTATTTTAGAATATGCTAAAAAACTAAACAAAACAGACATGCATGCAAGCAAATCATTTGAATTCCCCATGAGTTCTGTATACCCTGAAATACAGTATACCATAAAAGGGTTGTATTTCTCTGACCATTATAATTAAACAATCTGCATTTTACTGCTGTTGTTTTTGAATAGAATTCTTTGTAAATGTTTTCTTCAGTTCTATAATTTACACTACTCTATTGCATTATTTCTGACCACTATACACTGTAGGCATTGTTGATGTGGATGTTCATGTGTTGAAATATTAATCTGACATTGAAATGGAGCCATGGTCTGGGTTGGCTGCTAAGAAAATATGTTCTGAAATTTTACATTGTGTCCAGCCCTAATGTAATAAAGCAACAAATAACAAAAGCTGTTTGTTCCATGTAAGCTGTAATTTTTGTTCTAGTGGCACAACAGTTCAGATGAGTGACCATTTGTGGAGATTTTCATAGTACATGAAAGTATTTTATTTCAAAAGATCAAGGCAAATTGGATTTCTTATGACGTGGACTATTTAAAATGGTCTCACAGTCTTTTAGAATCAGTGTTTGATTGATCGTATCTTTTTGATGTAGGGAAAGTGCAGCTTTTGCAGTGTTACGCTTTATGTACAGTAATTACCTGCTGTAATTCCTCATCCAGTGACCATGTGGTGTGCATGCCGTGAAAGAGGTGTTATGGCTCTTTAAACTGAGGGTACTTAGTATGATGAGCATAAACATACCGCATGTCATATAATTTGAAATATCACCTGCAACTTATTTTAAATTGCTGAATTCATAAAAGTCATCAAGCTATTGAGTGTAGACCCCAGTTTACACTCCACAGCTAACACATATCCTCATAAAACTGCATGGCCTAACAGCAGTTTTAATTTTCATTCATCAATTCATTTTACAGCAAGCTTTTATTTCACCATTATGACCGTATGCGTATAAGAGATTACCAAATTGGAGGAAATATAAAATAATTTATTACAAGGGAATTGTGATGATGAAAGAAAAGGAAGAGAATAGATCAAATCACGTAATCACCCATTGTCTCTTGAAATACTTCATGTCTGTGGAAACATTTGAGTAGTTTTGCCCCAGAGGTTTGACTAGTTATGTGCTGCTGGTAATTGGAATAACTAAACAGTTATGGGGGTGAAATGTTTCTTCATTGATGGCCATTAAAAAGTAGCTGTGTATTCGGACTCTTACATGTATGTATCAGATATAGTAAATCTTACAACTGTAAAATTAGATGTTTTTGTTTTCTGTCCTTGAGTCGAATGCTAACAGATAGCTTTCTCCGGTTATAGTGGACCTCTGTTGCAAAGTCAGACCTGGCACTATTTACACAAGGATCGGTCTAGAAGCGCCCTCTTAGCGTTACATGTTAACCTACCACAGCTTGTTTTGTTTTTAAATACAGTTTTGGGAAGACTGCTAAAAATTACACAGAAGCTTAGAAATCAGCATCATAGCAGATAATTTTATGGTAGTTTTTGCTAGTTTTGATCTCAGTATGTATCAAACTGTGAATGAACTGTGGCCATGCTTTCTGAGTCTGAAACTACCATTTAAGGCAGAGAAATATGACATGAATATGGACATCCTCTGCCATCTGGTCACACTGTGTCTCAGTGGGATCTTCCTAAAAATTAAGACATTTAACGGGAGATGCTCAGAGAAGAGTGCCTCATGCTGGACTGCTCTCTAAGGCATAGGAGGATGTGATTACACTCTGTATTGCTCATTTGTTCCTCAGGGAACACCATCTTGTACTGAATCAGCAAGTTAAAAAAAAAAAAAAAAAAAAAAAAAAACATTTTATGGCACCACTGAGGAATTCAGAGAGTTCCATATTATTTGCTTAATTTTGTATTGATTTTAGACAACAGCTGAGGAATATACTGTATATGCAGCTGGGCCCTGCGTGGCCCAGATAAATTATCAAAATAATTTTAATCAAAATCTAAGAAAAAATACCATTGAGAAATAATATCTGACCTACACAACCTCATCCAAAGAATATACCCATAAGAATCCAACCAGCTTCAAGCACGACATAGAAACAGAGTTATCAATCAAAAAGTACAAAATCCTTTATTAGAAAAGTACAAGTACAAAAAAAATATATATATATATATATATATATATATATATATATATATATATATATAAACTTTAATAAAGCACACATCAACTCTAAGAAAGACTTGCATCAAGACAGATCACTCAAAAACCATCATGGAGCTGCGGCCTAGATTACAGGGAAGACAGTTCAGTAATAAATGATCTCCTGATCTGAACTGCACACTCACAAACCAAGAAAGAGCCCCAGTGCACACAGCAGACCACAGCACTTAGTGAGGAATGCCACCATCACCACCTAAAAGTGGAAATTGTCTCCCTGGTTAATCAGGTCTGTAGCTGCTAAAAAACAAACAAAAAAACATAAAAACAAAACAAAACCTAACTAACACACACACACACACACACACACAGAGATCAGTGCAAAACACAATGCACTTTACACAAAATAAAAATAATACCAATTGTAGAAAGAAATGAATAAAACTAAACTCAAAATAACAATACATAGAATGTTATGAAATCAAGAAAGCAAATAAACTACTTCAGCAGAAACAATGACAGAAAAACTCAAAAGAAAATAAATCGAAACCACGTAAATTAACAACAAAAGTTATTCAAGCAAATACAAAAAGATAGCATAACCCAAAAAATCACATTGATTCAAAAGACTCAATAAGAGTATAAAGAAAACAAACTAAACAATAAACTAAATGAAGTTTACAAAACACAAGCACAACAAAAAAAAAAAAAAGGAAGAAACTTCAAAACAACTAATGCGACTTTTAGAAATGATATTTTAAACAGAGCTGGGAAAAAAGGGAGAATCAGCAATCACAAACAATTTTAACAAAGACTAGTTTAATACAAACAAATACAACCAAAATAAGACAAACACTCAAACCTTTAGATGTGAAATGTTCACACAAAAAGAACAAGATTCTTTTGGCATGGTTTCAACAATGCAACCGTAACTCAAAACACGTAGGAACACAATGCAAGTCAGCATAAAACAAAACAGATATCCACTCTATTTGCATGAGTTTGAAGAGGCAGTTCCCCCTGATTTCTGGCCTTCAATAATGAGCGATGAACATGCTTCACCTCATCTGGCTCATGCACTGGTGCAACAGAATAAACAGCACCACCCTCCTTGAGCGCCTTCAAAACATGGTGCACCTTATGGCCTCTCTTACTGAAATCCTGGAAATAAACTAGATGACCTTCAACAAACGGAGCATCCTGGACATGCTGATTGTGACTGGCCTTTTTACAATCTGCAGCCTCCTTAAAAGCAACCTGGTGCCTGGATTGATGTTCCACCACAGTCATGGACTGTACCAGGTACCACATCCTGGACTCTAAATAGTAGAGCATGGCGCTAGCAATGCCAAGATCATGGGTTCGATTCCCAGGGAAAGCAAGAGCTGATAGAAATGTATAAACTGTAACTTGAATGCAATGTAAGTCGCTTTGGATAAAAGCGTCTGCTAAATGCATAAATGTAAATATAAATGTAAATGTCTGGGTTCCTGCCCGAACATCAAGAAAAAGGCGATTCACCGGTGGCCTAGTGAGGAGTGGTATTATAACAAAACAATAGTAGGGGAAGATGCACAACTAGTCCCGAGTAGGAACAGCCACAATGTATTTAGTAAAGACATCAGTCATTACTAATACATTCTCTATACCGGTCCATGATGACTCTAAAAATCTATTGCCAGGACTTCATTGGCCTTGGACAACGTTGCCGTACCAGTTCAGCGGTATATTCAATTGCCTGATGCTCATGCTCCTGATGCAGCAAGGTCAGCACCTCACGATGCAGAGCACAGGGAAGAAATACCTGTAGGAGCTCTTCTCCCCATTGGGATGGCGGACACAACGATAAACCACCCCGTCCCAATCCAATCTATCCCACTGCCAGAGCAGAATTACAGTGGGCTCGGAGAGCAAATAACGCTCTTTACGACTGGGAAATGTCCTTCTCTCTTAGAAACCCAGGGCCTCACTAAAAACTATGTTAGCTCTATGTAATGACCTTAGTCATTACATAGAGTAACTCGCCTTAGTCATTACATAGAGTTCACCCGCCGAGTAACTCGGAAAGGACATAATAACTGCTTGAGTGACCATTTCAGTGACTAGATGGACTATTCACTGGTCATCCACAAGCAGTTGCACCTTTACTGCGACCTTGGTACCAAAATTCTTGTGACCCGACTCACAATGCCCAGCTGGATCAAATCTCGAGAGGGCATCTAATTTACTTCTCCCAGACCTATACCTAAGTTCAAAATCAAAGGAGATCAGTTGTACGCCCCAGTGCTGTTCAGTCGCACCAAGTTTGGCAGAAGTCAGATGGATAAGAGGGTTGTTGTCTGTAAATACAACATGGAGCTATAATTGGACATATTCCGCTCAGTGGGCCGAAAACTGTGGCTGGCATAAATGATAGGCCACACCGTGCTACCTTGCTCCTAGGAAAGGACTGCTCCCAGTCCAGCAAGCCTGGCATCCACTTCTAAGATGAACAGTCTCGAGAAGTCTGCTTATGCAAGGACTGGTGATGACTGATGATATAAGCTTACTTTTTAACCCCTCAAAACTCTGTTGCCATTGTTCTGTCCATGCAGCAACAAAGCCCTAAGAGGATCTGCTGACATTCCCTACGATGAGATCACTTGCCCCAAATACTTTACCTTTTTCTGGAAGAACAAACACATCTCCAACCTCGACTTCAACCCTTCTTGCTCCAGCCGACTCAAGATGACCTTCAACCTTATCAAATGCTGCTCTACAGATGATGAAACACCACTGATCACCAAACACCGTTGCATGAACTGTTGGAATGTGCTAGGGGCATCGCAGAGCCCAAAGGGTATCCGATGATACTCGAATAACCCAAATGGAGTGCAAAAGGCGGTTTTAGGCCTATCACTATCCGCAACCAAGACCTGATTATACCCGCTGGCTAAGTCCATTGTTGAGAACTAACAGGCCTCGATCAATGCGTCCAGTGATTCCTTGATGCATGGCAAGGGAAACGCATCCTTCCAAGTCTTGGAATTTAACTGACGGTAGAGCAAGTATGGACTTGCTACTGCCAATAGATACACAGACACGTTGCTGTAATCATGTAAGTTATGCTGCTGTTGCAGAATAAATAGGCATCCATAAATTCCCCAACAAGATAGGAACAAAGAAGCATCACACAATATATGCCAACAGATATGCATGCAGCTGTAGAAAAAAATAAGCTGCTGCATGCATAGACATTTATAAATTCTCATAACAGAGACAATTGTAAGACTACAGGACACTACAATCCCCTGAAAACAAGCAGATCTCTACCACCCAAACATATGTACTGCTGTTGCTCCAAAGAGGCATGAAAACCACGTTTCATCTGTGTGTGCCTAGGCCTGCATTGCCAAATAGCTTAACACTAGTGGAACATGCTGTGTATCTGCTTGCTTGACCAGCTTACAATCTAGTGGCTTTATTAATGTGTATCTAGTCTACTGAAGCCCAGAGTTATTTAACTAGTGGCTTAGCAATGTGTAACTGGGTGCCATACACTTAGGTTTATTTAACCAATCACTTATACAAGATATGTGTGATGTAGCTCAAACATACCTAGACAGAAGCTTAAACTTCTGTGCCTGTAACAATAAATGTTATAAGTTGCAAGCTGATAGGGATGGGAGAGATGGCAACCACCTGAACATTTTCTTTTTTCTTTTTTCTTTTTAATTAATCAAGTGAGAAAGGCTAGTCCAAAAAAAAGTATAGTTATGTTGACTCACAACAACATGTGACAAACAACAAGCTGCAAAGCAAACTTTCAAATTGCACATTTTATCTTAGCTGCAAGATGCATCAGCCTCCAGGTAGAATTGTTGTGCTTTGCCTTCCAGGCCATATAAAATGATACTTACTAGAGAGTGTAACTTTGCATGCAAAAGTATATCTAATGCCTAGAATAGATTTGCGCTGCGTGAATTTTGTTGCATTCTCTGTATCTCGTGTAAAAAACCTTTTTTTTTTTTTTTAACTTACGTGTCAATACTTGGCTGTATCTTCAAAGAAAAATTGTGTTTCTGCTGCGACGTTTGCTGCTGCTGATATTAAAATGCACATTCCCATGCTAGCTTTGCTTTTTGCCTCATGTAAACAACTTGTTAAACATCAAACATGATTTAAACCTTGTGTACTGTTGCTTTATTTAGGAACTGATAAATGGAGACCATGCAACATGTTTTGTGATTTGAAATAATGAAATTCCGTTCCCTTAAGATGATAAATTTCAGGGCGACTCTGATAGTGTGCTGCAGCACCAGCTTACAGCAAACACCCTAAATGTTGGTCAAGCAATCTCATTGGCTGCAGAAACATTGCTAGCATATTGCATGTAAAGGATCTATCAGCCTGTGCCATCTAGGGTTTCATGACTGAGGTGACTTGAGTAAACACATACAGGTTATTTATTCATTCATTCATTTATAAATAAATAAATGATTGATCTAACACTTGTCACCTATGTGAAAATGGAATTGCCCCCTTAAACTTTAGCAGCGGTAAATGATGTCCATCTTTCTGTTGGTTCTGAGTCCTAGGTTGCGGAGGATGCAGCAGACTACCATAATCAGTCATTCTTTTCCACCAGTGGGATCTAGACACCAAAACTTTTAAATGCTGCAAGTGCCTCCACTAAGCTGCATGTCTGGATAAATACTTGGTTATAACGCCCTTCTTCATCGTTGTTTGAAGAATTAACTCCACCATGACGCTAAACATTAACATCTCTTTTTGAAGAAAATTCATTTTACAGCCTGCTTTTTGTGACTTTGGTTTTGGAATTTTGAGGACAGCATCATAGCATTGGCTTTAGTGAATAATGCACAACCAGTAATACATCTAATTTACATCAAAAGAAGTTGTTTGCACACACACACACACACACACACACACAAGTTTCCATATTTTTTTTTTTTTTTTTGGGGGGACATTCCATAGACGTAATGGTTTTTCAACTGTATAAACTGTATTTTCTACACAGTGCTGTATCAGCATTTATGGCAGTACATGAAACACAGGGGTTTGCACTGAAATACTGCTAGCAAAAGTGGCACAACTGTTTAGTGTATTCGCTGTGTAATGTTACTTTGCAAGATACACTGCATTGTTGTTTTACAGGTAGGTGTCTCTTTGCCATAGATTTGTAGGTAACAGTCTTTATCATGGCTGCAAAGCATGTCTGGATAGCTGTTAATCTTGAATAAAAGATTTATTACACTTGAGGAATAGATTATTGGAAGACTGTTTCATTATAGCCTGATCACAAAGGATTACTCTTTTTCCTTTTTTTTTTTTTCTTTTTTTTTTTTTAAGCAAATGAAGTACTACTTCTACTGTACAACTGCACAACTACATTTTTTTCTCACAAAAATTCTTCAGCATTAACCAATCCTCGTATTGTTTTAACCCTGCATGCTGTTATTTTATTATTATTATTATTATTTTTTCTATAGAACACAATTTTTGAAGATTCTTGCAGCTGTTTTCCATACGACAGTTCAACTTCCAAACTAGTACTCAAATAAATAAATAAATAAATAAATACATAAATAAATGCATAGTCCATATGACTTGTGGTATATTTATTTGCTATATGGTCACATTGAAGAGAAAAGAGCTGTGGGATCATTCTTTAAAAAAAAACAACAACAAAAAAAAAATCTCCTTTGTGTTAAACAGAAAAAAACAGAAAATAATGTGGGTTTGGAATAACATTAGGCTGAGTAAATAATGACAGAATTTTCAATTCCGTGTGAAGTAATCTTTTAAGGTTTATCAGCACGACTGGCTGTAACTTATTCGTCAGTCATCACATTTTGGTCAGAGAACACATTTGGAGTTTGTAGCCAACATCTTTCAATTATCAATAAAGCTTGCACATTGCAGTTTATAAAAGCAGCCTAGTGATTAAACATGCTGCAGCAGAAAATGGATCTTTATTGAGTGTGCAGATTAGCAGAATTTAATTTTATTTGACTCTGGCTGGTCTTTGTCAAGGAAGGTTGAAAATTTAAGCTGCTTTCCATTAAATTATTTAAGCATACGAAATGATTCTGAAAGTTAAGAAGGCTGGAATTGTTTGAAGATTAGCTGGCTTGATCCTCACTTTTCCTGGCGACATCATTTTGGACACAAAGTCCTGGGGATGAGTACAGGAAGATTGTGCAAGCATAAGCTGATCGTAGTTTCAGTTCAATTCCAACGACATCACTCCTGTATTTATATTACCTCTGAAGACACTGCAGTGTCTGCTTAAAAACCACACAATCTGAATCCATTGTGATCAACAACAACAGAACAGAAATACTATTACTGCTGATGCTAGTAAATCTGGGTGATATGGCAAAAACAGTTTAGATAGAATTACAGATATTTTTCAGCATTTCAGCTATATTTTTGAATATTAATTTTTCAAAGTATCTTTTTCTGCAAATCAGAGGAAACATTTCAATGAAATAGTTAATTGTCAAATTCAAATGTTTAGTGCAAAATACAGTGAAAAATGCTATTGTACTATTATTAAATTAGCTGTACAACTATAATAACTATTGCTAATTACATATATATATTTTTTTTCCATAATGAAATTCTGACTTTGATTAACATTTCTCATCATGTTTCAGTGTGGTTCTTAAGATTGTTTACTGATTTTTTGACTGACTTACTGACTATTATAGATATTTTATTTATATTCCAGTCCCGCATCCCCCCTCCCCCCTCCCTCCTCTCCCCTCTCCCCTCTCCCCTCTCCCCCCTCCAGAAGTCCGTTAGCGAAGGGAACATGCTATGGTCACTTCAAGGAAATGATTTACATTTGTGATCACATGATCTTGGGTTACTTGCATTTTAAAGCAAAGTTGGGATTGATTTCGATTTCAGATACAAATGTAAGTACTAAATATTTATTTGAAACAACTGATGAAGTGCTGAATG
Source organism: Spinibarbus caldwelli (assembly GCA_039654775.1). Lineage (NCBI taxonomy): Eukaryota > Metazoa > Chordata > Actinopteri > Cypriniformes > Cyprinidae > Spinibarbus > Spinibarbus caldwelli. The sequence goes on from CM077243.1 coordinate 28,084,670, forward strand.
CTGCATGCAGACGCAGCATTGTCAAGGTAATATTTGGTCAGTCAGTCCCTTCTGCAATGGTGTTCCAAATGCTTACATGAGACAGTAATGCCCTACATCTTTCAAAGAACTCAATTCAAGAGCTCTGTTTGGAATTTGCCTGAAAACAAGATGTGCAGGTTTTTGGTGCTTTGAAATTCAGCCCTGTGTTCCCTCAATTGTGATTTTATGAGGAACTAACTATTTCCATTTAAATTTTTTATATAATACTGAGACAGGACATGCAAATATACTGCTTAGCAGTAGTATAATTTGCAGCCTTATGTCTCACATGGGACGAAGAGGATTACGTAAGTAAATAGATTATCTGTATTTTTCAAAGGGGAAAATGTTCTGAAAAGTTCTGAAGCTGTCATGGTGTTGAATTGTAGCTGTAAAGCATAGCAGGTTTGCAAAGAAGACTTTCTTAAATGTTTATATGAAAAGTCACTTAACCTAAGGCAGAGACTTCAGTACAACACTCGCTGGTTGACTTGGGAGTCATGAGTGTGGAAAGACACATCCATCCTGGTGAACTTAAACTCAGATTGATGTAGCAGAAGTAGGTTGACATAAAAGGGTTGAGTCCACCGTATCCTCTCAGTAAATGAAAGAAAAAGCAGCAGCAAGACCCAAGATTACTCTTATTTTATGAGATATCTCCTCATTTATCAGAACTGACAAGTGAAATGATGATTTGTTTGGCAGAGAGCTGCTACACCTGATGCCAAGATGCTTTTGTTGGGTTCATACACTATTTTAAGGATGGCTTTCTCACAAGGCACCTCAAGATTCACTAAAATGTCAGCGTAAATGCTAGATGTGCTTCAAGCAGACAGATGTTGCATAAAATTCTCTGCACGTCCTTCTCAGAATATTTTAAAGTGATAAATTATTCTATATGATATAGTCTGTGTATTAGTCACATTTGTGTCCACATACCATGTTTCTAACCCAGGGCCAAACACTTTTCCATCTGTAGATTTATTATAAAACAAGGACCCATAAATTCAGTGCAGCACTTTGGCTGAGCTGTTATGCAAGATTTTTAATTATAAATGGTGCGGCTTAATTTTGCATGCTTTAGAGTATGAATGACAGAGAGGCAAACCAGGGTGTCAGACTGTATAAACTCAGATTCTCTGCTGGCGTGCCAAAATGTGTTGGAGTTTAAATAGAAAAGCACATGTATCTGTCATCGTAACCACATGGGCAACAGTTTACGCAGAAGTTGTGTCTGGATGAGGTTACACAATTTTCCTGTACGTGCCATTCTGAAAACAAAATTGACAGACTTTTGTATCCCAATAAGCAGCCTGACAAAGACTTGACAAAAAAATAAAAATAAGGTTTATGTTACATCATTAGCAATACTTCTGGATTATTGTTTTTGCACACAACAGTTTGTGTGCATTCTACAACATTTAATAAAAAAAAAAAAAAAAAAAAAAAAAAAAACCTTTTCATGAATTCCACTAGCAATATGTGAGCTCTGTTCCAAATCTTTGTTAGAATGTTTCTAAGCTAACAAAAATAATTTTAATTAGATTGAACTTTATAATTTTGTGCTATTGAATGAATGACAAGTACATTTCAAACAGGAATTTCTCGCATTGTGTGCAGTGCATCCTGGGATTGTCTCCACAAAAATTACCTGGGTGTCACGGTCGCTGCTACAGTAAAGGCGCGTGGAAACGAAGGAGATAAATTATCAACAGTCTTTATTAAATCCAAAACAAGGAACCAGGAATGGGCAGGAACACACACGAACAATACCGGACACTAGACAATGGAAAACACAGGGCTTAAGTACACAGAGTAAAACTAGATAATTAATAAAACACAGCTGGAACCTAATGAACTAAATGAGAACTAAACAAGAACCGGAATCAGGAAGGACCAAATATGGGCATAAGGGAGCACATGGGGAACAAAACACAAGACATAAGACAACATGAAGTGAAGTGAAGAGAAGTGAAGTGACATGTGGCCAAGTATGGTGACCCATACTCGGAATTTGTGCTCTGCAATTAACCCATCCAAAGTGCACACACACAGCAGTGAACACACACACACCGTGAACACACACCCGGAGCAGTGGGCAGCCATTTTTATGCTGCGGTGCTCGGGGAGCAGTTGGGGGTTCGGTGCCTTGCTCAAGGGCACCTCAGTCGTGGTATTGAGGGTGGAGAGAGCGCTGTACACTCACTCCCCCCACCTACAATTCCTGCCGGCCCGAGACTCGAACCCGCAACCTTTAGGGTACGAGTCCGACCCTCTAACCATTAGGCCACGACTTCCCCCTCCGGAAGGCGTGTCCTCACACCATACAACATCAAAGGGGTGGGAGGGTGGGCACCTTGGAGATCCCTCAGGACAGGCTTGGATGGTATGGGATGTCTCCAAGGCGGTCCCAGATCCAGGCACCATGGTGGAGCAGACAACTCGGGGAGCCATGGTGGATCAGGGACCTCAGGGAACCATGGCAGCACAGGGAGGTCAGGGAGCCATGGCGTAGTAGGGAACTCAGGAGGCCATGGCGGATCAGGGGACTCAGGAGGCCATGGCGGAGGAGGGAACTCAGGAGGCCATGGTGGATCAGGGGACTCAGGAGGCCATGGCAGATCAGGGGACTCAGGAGGCCATGGCGGATCAGAAGACTCAGGAGGCCATGGCGGATCAGGAGACTCAGGAGGCCATAGCGGGCCAGCCTCCGTGGCCTTGGCCCCGACCCGACCACTCCGACCGGAACCCTACACTGGAGCGACACTGGAGCGAACTCAGGACAAGTGGGCTCTGGAGGGTGCTTTCGTGGAGCGGGCATTGGGGGGTGCTCTAGAGGAGTTGGCTCTGGAAGGCACTTTCGAGGAGCAGGCACCGGCTTAGGAGTGGCGGCTGGCGGGCTTGACTTGGGAGCGGCCAGCAGGCTTGACTGAAGAACGGCCGGCGGGCTTGACTGCGGAGTGGCCGGCGGACTTCACTTCGGAGCAGCCGGTGGGCTTGGGGAAGCCGTGGCAGGCAGGCTGGACTTCGGAGCGGCCGGGAGACTTGATTGAGGATTGGCCGGCAGGCTTGAGTGAGCCGTGGGCAGCGTACTTCACTCCGGAGCGGCTGGCGGGCTTGACTTTGTAGCGGCCAGCAAACTTGACTGATGAGCATTCGGTGAACTTGAGTGATCAGTGGGCGGCAGGCTGGAGAGAGCCGCGGCCGGCGGGCTTGACTTCGGAGCGGCTGGTAAACTTGACTTCGGAGCGGCCGGCAGGCTTGGAGGAGCCACAGCTTGCGGGCTTGACTGATGAACGGCTGGCAGACTTGACTGAGGATCGGCCGGCGGGCTTGACTTCGTAGAGGCCAGCGAACTAGACTGACGAACAGCCGGCGGGACTGTTGGCAGGCTGGTTCTGGCTCGGGACCAGACACGCTTCAGACACTGGTAGATCCCTTCTCTCCAGCTTAGTCCCTTGGTGTCTGGGAGGTCCACGGAGCGATGGTAGTTGGCCCCAAGCCAGAACAGAGAGTTGAGCGTTGCGTCATCCAGCATCGTCGCCGCGGCGAACCAACAGAACTCCTGGGCAAACTCGACGAATGGGAGATCCAGGCGGGTTAGGGCAACGAATCGTGTGGCGATTTCCATTGCCGTGGAGGGGGGAAAAAAAACAGGAAAACAAAAGACTTTTCAAAAACGAAACTAAAAACGGGGAGAAGGGGCGCCGCTGACTGTTTCGGTCCGGTATTGTCACGGTCGCTGCCATTGTGAAGGAGCGAGGAAACAAAGGAGCATGGAGACGAAGGAGATAAACAGTCTTTATTAAATCCAAAACAAGGAACAAGGAACGGGCAGGAACACACATGTAGCAGTGGTGTAGACGAACAATACCGGACACTAGACAATGGAAAACACAGGGCTTAAGTACACAGAGTAAAACTCTAAGAGGTAAATTAATAAAACACAGCTGGAACTTAATGAACTAAATGAGGACTAAACGAGAACAGGAAACAGGAAGGACCAAATATGGGCATAAGGGAGCACATGGGGAACAAAAGACAAGACATAACACAACACAAGTCTGACAGAGGGGTCTTTAGATATGCAGTTGTTGGTGTAGAGGGAGAAGAGCAGTGGGGAGAGAACGCAATCCTGAGGAGCTCCAGTGCTGATGGTGCGGGTGCACAGACCTGTTTGCTCTGTAGGCAAACTTCAGGGGGTCCAGTAAGGGTCCAGTGGAGGCCTTCAGATAAGCCAAAACCAGTCTTTCAAATGATTTCATGGCCACAGAAGTTAGAGCCACAGGTCTGTAGTCATTAAGTCCAGTAATTTTGGGTTTCTTTGGGACGGGGATGATGGTGTTTTAAGCATGAGGGGACTTCACACAGCTCCAGTGATCTGTTGAAGATCTGTGTGAAGATGGGGGCCAGCTGGTCAGCACAGGTTTTTAGGCAGGCTGGTGACACACAGTCTGGGCCTGGTGCTTTCCTTCTTTTGTTCTTTCTGAAGACCTGGCGCACCTCGTCTTCACTGATCTGAATTGCAGCTGTGGGGGAGAGCGGGGTTGCTGGAGGTGTTAATGGTTGTGTGGAGAGATGTTCAGGGCAGGTGTGGGGTGTTTATTTCAAACCTGCAGTAGAACTCATTCAGATCGTCTGCCAGTTGTTGATTTTCCACAGTGCTGGGGGATGGTGTCTTGTAACTAGAGATATCTTTCATACCTTTCCACACTGAAGCAGAATCACTGGAAGAGAAATTGTTTCTTAGTTTGCCAGAATAATTCCTCTTTGCCACTCTGATCTCCTTTTCCAGTGTGTATTTGGCCTGTTTATACAAGACTTTATCCCCCTTTCTGTAAGTATCTTCTTTGGCCTGACAGAGCTGTCTGAGTTTTGCAGTGAATCATGGTTTGTCATTGTTGTAAGTTAGATGAGTCTTGGTAGGAATGCATGTATCCTCACAGAAACTGATATATGATGTTACAGTCTCTGTGAGCTCATCCAGATTGTTTGCAGCAGCTTCAAAAATAGTCCAATCAGTAAGGTCGAAACAGGCTTGTAAATCCCGCTCTGTTTCATTAGTCCATCTTTTAACAGTTCTTAATACAGGTTTAGCAGATTTAAGTTTCTGCTTGTAGGTCGCTATAAGATGAACCAAACAGTGATCAGAGAGTCCTAAAGCTGCTCGTGAGACAGAGTGATATGCATCCTTTATCGCTGTGTAACAGTGATCCAATGTATTACTGTCTCTGGTGGGACATGTAACATGCTGCCTGTATTTTGGCAGTTCACGGGAGAGATTTGCTTTATTAAAGTCCCCGAGAATGATTAAAACAGAGTCCGGGTGTTTTTGTTCTGTCTGTGATCTGATCAGCGAGATTCTGTAAAGCTGATCTCGCGTTCGCTTGCGGTGGAATGTAGACACTCACGAGAACGAAATCTCCCGCGGCGAATAGAACGGCTTGCAGTTAATGAAGAGCATTTCCAGATCAAATCAGCACATCTTCTTTAACACAGTTACATCTGTACACCACCTCTCATTGATGTAAAAGCACGTCCCGCCACCGCGCGATTTCCCCGTTGATTCTGCGTCGCGATCTGCTCTGATCAGCTGGAAGTTAGGCAGATGTAGCACACTGTCCGGTGTGGCATCGTTCAGCCAGGTTTCCGTGAAACACAGAGCAGCAGAGTCTGAAAAATCCTTGTTTGTCCGGGAGAGCAGAAGGAGTTTGTATGTTTTGTTGGGTAGAGAGCAGAGATTCGCTAGATGGATGCTAGGCAACGGTGTTCTGAATCCACGCTGTCTGAGCTTCACGAGTGTGCCGGCTCGCTTCCCCCGTCTGCGCGTCCTGAAGCGTTTGACCAGAGCTACGGCTCCGCCAACTACAATGTCCAGCAAAACGTCCGAATAATCAAAAACCGGTAAAAGATTTTGTGGTGTGAATGTTCAGCAGGTCATCCCTGGTAAAACTGATCGTGTTTGAGAAACAAAAATCAGGAAAAACAAACAAAAACAGTACAAACACTGAAGAGCAAAGCACTGTAGCTGCCATCTGCAACACCATCTTAGATGTGTTTTCCAATGCAAATGCAAATGTAATCTAATTTCAACAAAACCAATTAAAAATGATTAAATAAAGAAAATAAATAAATCATAAAAAACAAACAAACAAATACATTTTAGCAAATTGGAAGAATGTAAGTTCAGAGAACATAAAAGTAAATAAATAAAATCAGCTGTTGGACAATTAATAAATTTACACATCACTGTATGAGGCTAAACCTCAGTGGAATCCAAAGAAAGAAATATTAAATTATATTTTGTTTAAGTTGACGTCTTTAAGGACCTTTTTTCATAATATTTTTTTTCATAACAATTAACTACTGCTTCCTTCCCTATTTATCATTCCATTAATGCAATAAATAAATAAATAATTGTAAATTATATTACATTTATTGTTTTTACTTTTGTTTTACTTTACTTTTATTTGACTATTAATTTGACTTAAAGTTGTTATGTTTACCATAATACAGATGAAGTAGTACTGTATTGGAATGAAGAAATCGCTGTTGAGAATGTAGTGCCTAAGACAGATCAGACACACAGTTATTTGTTATATTTAATCAATAATCCACAATACTCCTCATTCAACAAGCAAACCAGGTGGCAGAAGAAATACCTCCAAACAGCAGCTAACAACCCGGCCTCTGGTTACCAAGGCTGCAAAAGACACATCTGCAAGATAAGACTGTTTTACAATCCAAAGGAATTTAGAGAGCGTTTCATTCTCACTTTGAAATAATAAACCCTTTTAATCATATACATTCAATATATAACTACCTGAGAAATGAACAAACGTACCCAATCTTCCCATCTTTTCCTTTGATATTGTTTTGCCTTTGTATTAATCCCGGTATTTAATTAAGATAACATAGCATATTTGGTATCTATGAGTTGCGATTTTGATTTCCTGAATACTAATTTACACTATATTTAACCAACTTTTTAGTGTTATAGGAATTTTCCTCGGTCACCCACTCAATTTCATATGCACATCCCCTTGCTAGAAGATGAAGGATCGTAAACTTTATCTTCGAAAATACAATTCCTCATTGGCTCACACACATCCTAAGAGTTTGTCATCTTCACACTTCACAAAAACTACTGTCGAAGAAACAGCAGAGATAGTTTTCTTAAGACAGAGATTCTTCTTCTTGAAAAATTAGAAGTCAGTGGAGTTGATGCTGAGCTAGAAGTCTTCGAAGGACCCCTAAGTTTGCACCACACTACGGCCTTGTCTTTATATTCATCCATCAAACCTGGTTCTCTCTTACCAACAAAGCATAAGCAGAGCCTCAACGAACTGCATCAAGACTCACTCTCAAACAGGCAAGACGTGTAAGTATTAAACTTAGTCTTCTTAACTGATACATTAAGTATCACCTACCCTTTTTCACAAAGGTGTGTCAGAAATAAGAAACTAATGTTTCCTCCAGGCTTTAGATCTGCTGAATATTAAATACTTCCATAACTTTTATCTTTCACTCTGCTTCAGCTTTAACCCTCTTCCTCTACCAGAATGTGTGTGTGTGTGTGTGTGTGTGTGTGTACTGATATTCACTACATTCTGGGGACCAAATGTCCCCACAAGGATAGTAATACAAGTAAATATTGACCTTGTGGGGTCCCCATGAGGAAACAAGCTTATAAATCATACAGAATTAAGGTTTTTTTGTTTTTGTTTTTTTAGAAAATCTAAAAAATGCAGAAAGTTTTGTGTGAGGGGTAGGTTTAGGTTAAGGGGATAGAAAATGCAGTTTGTACAGTATAAAAACTATTATGCCTATGGAATGTCCCGATATTATAGGAATAGGCCTGCCAGTGTGTGTGCGTTAGACTAGTTTAAATATAGTTAAAGTCTTATTTGTATCACACTTGAAGCTCTTCGCCATTTTGCTCATAACTGGAGACCCTAATCATGCTGATCACAGCTACATGCTGTTAAATGTGTGTTTGATGAGTATTATAATATCATCTATGGCCAAGAGAGTAATCTTGTACTTTAGTCTATAGACCAAAAAAACAAAAAAACAAAAACAAACAACAACAACAAAAATACCTCAAAGGTAAAACCTCCAGACATGTTATGCAATAAGCATTTGAGAGGATGAATTTGTTTAAACATACTGAAAATTAAACAGTCCAAAAAAATTAAAACGGTCTCAAAATAAGTTTAATTTCATGCAAAAAAAAAATAAATAAAATAAAATTATATATATATATATATATATATATTTCCTAATATTGTGATTTTTGGGGAGAAATGTGACCTAAGCCTATTTTACTATTATGTGATATCCAAAATAGACATGTGGTTACCATAGCTGCTATCCGTACATACAGTGAGAATGTAGCTCTCAGTGGTCAAATAAATGAAACTCAAAATAATCATTAGTATTACCTTATGTCTAATTGAAAATAAAAATTAATAAATCAATTTGACAAAAGACAAAAAATCTTTTGCAAGTAGGGGTGTAAAAATGCTTTGCTTTGCAATTCATAGCGCTGGTCACTAATCAGCAGTGTATTTTATTTTGTGCTTACAGTCAGTATTTTCTCTGTATTTTTATTCAATAGCAGTAGGGTGATTTCAGGGACATTTTAATGGCAAAATGTGTCTCAATTTACCTGAATATATTTAGCAAATTCTGATTTCATGATTCATTACATTTTGTATAGAATCATAACAGAATTGTCAAGCAAAATATTTACATCCCCAAACTTACAAGCATACCATGCTAGTGAATTGTGAATTCCAATCAGATACAGTATACTGAAGAAAAACAGAAAGAGCACTTTTAGAAAAAGTTTAATATTTATCTCAAATAATACTTTTCAAAATATTTGTCATTTAACAATCTGCAGTACAGTTCTCTAGGTTTCATGATTTTGCTCACGTCAAAGAACACATACGAGCTGAATATTTCATAAAAGCTCGTATATATTGACATTTGTTGGAAAATTTTAAACCATAGATATATACTTATGGGTAGATAAACAATTAATTTACATTTTTATACAGTAAAAACATTTATTTTAACAATTTTACCTACATTAATCAAAAAAGTACAGCATATTTAATAATTTTACAAATTCTGCATAAAAAATATATTTCTATACAAAAACATCTTTTGCACCTACTTCAAGTCAGCAGCACATGATTGAATGACAATGGTGAGTAGCACGATTGTTGGTTTGAATGCAGTTTTACAGCTCGACAGTCACGAAACTATTTTACAGTTGTGAGGAAACAAAACTGTACAAAACGCAGCCGAACAAAGAAACATTATTGCAGCAAGCCTGAGAAAAGGCAAGACGTGGATCATCCGCAGTGTGAGAAAACCAACACCGTCCTTTGCCGCCAACGGAACAAAATAGTTCGATCTGAGAGCATGACTCAACGGAACACATCCAAACGCATTTGGAAACAAAATGTGGTTTTGACTGAAAATACAATCAGTGTGGAAATATGAGATATGATATCCAACAGCAAGCCTACAACAATGTCATTGTGCACATTTTATGCTCGAAGCCGTCGATGTGTAGCGCGCAAGTGCATATGGTAACACAGCATTGAGAAAGCATCAGGCATCACGTTGTTCACGTGGAAAAATGGGAGCACTTACAGTTTTAGCACATGCACTGGAATCAGCGTGGTCATGACATTTAAATCACAGTGAATATGCACCCCAGCAGCCCTACGCTCTTCATCTAGGTTAATGTACTAATGATATGGGTCATTGGGAACCGGTGTGGCCCGGTCATGCTTCTGAATCTAATAAGGCAGTGTTTCTTCGAGAGTAAGTTTGATCTTAACCCCGCTGATTTTTTGTCTCTAATGGGCACGGGAGATGCACACTGGTTCAGAAAAAGGAGGAATGGAAAAATAATAATAAAAAAAATGCATCAACTTGTGGGCTCAGATAAATCTTGTATAGGCATCCACACAGAGCTGATAAATGAACTCAAAATCTGCGCCATCAACATACAGTCATGTTCTGCACAAGAGGTATATTTGATATGTAATGAAAGCAAATTGGTGATACGGCAAATTGGTGAGTAAAGCTATTATGATTTCAAACATAAAAATGAAATGTAATTTGCCAGCTTATGCTAGTCCAAGCAAGTGATCGGACACGCCACGAAGGAACAGTACAACATGTGCGTAAAGTAGTGTATGACGAATGCATTAAAAAGCAATCAAAAATGATGATCGTAAGTTTCAATTGTGTCCTTATCACCTTGTAAACATAAACAGAACTTCATTTAAAAAATAAATTCAGTCTCTCTTGATAGCTGTAGCATGACATCATGCTCTCTATGGATATGGGTTTATGTTTATATACATATGGTCAATAAAACCCTGTATATTATTTTTTGTTTCTTCCAATACATTGATTTCATATCCATTTCATACTAGTGCAAAATTTGTGCGATAAAGTTTATTCTTTTTTTTCAACGCAGCGGTTGAATTCCGTCCTCCACCCGGAGGTGAGCGTCTCTCCTTTGAGTTTCTTGTAGCGTTTTGTCACCTTCTTGGTGGAGATCTATTAAGTGTGCTAAGCCACAGTAGTCCAGTTGCTTTCTCGTTTTGTGGTTTGTCTTCACTGAAGAAAATACATTGTGTCAACAACTTTGTGGCGTTCAAAGACACTTCAGTATCTTTCCCAGGAAGTCTTTTAAGGGGGAATATATAAAAAAAAGATAAAAGCAAAAAAAAAAAAAATAAAAAACCTTCATCCTTTAAGTGCCACGTACGGTACAGATTCCAGAATGAATGTTGACCTCAGTTCTGGCCGAACATGCGTCAAGTGAGCTTCATTCTTTGAAAAATCGTTTTTCTTTGTTTTGTTTTTTTTTTCTGGGGTTTTGTTGTTGTTTTTTTTAATTTATTTATTTATTTTTTCTGTAAAAAACAGTCATCGGTATTATTTCGTCCATTGTAAGCTTGTGATAAAAGTAAGTCGCATCTATAGCAAAGTGCAGTCAGTCGTAAAGGAGTATTGGCGTCTGGTACCCACTGCTCTGCTGCTTACCCATGAGGCCGGTCGGTCCAGAGCTGATAATGAAGGCTATACTACTGTGCAGACTGTATTGAGGGTTGTATCAAACCTCACAGCCTTTGCTTCTGTTGGCTTCATGTTTGTATCATACATGGGATTCTCGAATGAAGCTTGTCCATTAGTGTTCTCGTGACCTGCATATCCGTTGTACTGAACTTTTGGTCTTGTTCTGGAAAGGAAAGGAAACAAAGTCGGCAAACGATTAAGAGGAATAAGGACTTTTTTCAAAACCAAAACACAAATGTATTCATTTGTTGAAATTTATTACAACAAATTCCAGTGTAATTTTCAATTATGGAGGAACAACATAAACATTAGAGATGTTAGATAAAACCTAAAACAAAAGAACATGATGTCCTCATCCAACAATGGGAAGTGACAAATGTGTTAGCTGGGTTGAATTACACATTTTGGACAAGAAAAAAAATCTTGAATATTTTTCATTCAAAAACACAGAAGCATCACAAAATTAAAATTTGGGCATTTACTTATGTCATTTCCACACTATACATTCTTACATGAAATGCTAAATGTTGTAATATTATGTCTGAGCAGCTCTTATCCACAGCACTATGAGAGCATTATAAAAGTAGTCCATATGGCTTGTGTCCTACGTAGAGATATCCTTACTACATGGAACACTGTATCTCACAATGAATTTTGGTCAACTTGACCTACTTTTAGAGACTTTTAGAGATTTTTAAGCAAAACTAAATTTTATTTCCAAAATTATAAGAAGATGCCACTTGCTTGAATTAAAAATGTAATGTGATGAGGTCTTGTGACAAATGCAATGAGGTCAGGTGATATTGTGGCATACCATTGCTTGAAACATTTATGGTGGACTAATGCCTATGGAATACTTGCATACTGTGGAGTTAATGCTGAATTATTGCCTACTTTTTCCAAATAGTACACATTTCAGCAGTATGCTTCATTGTCCAAGTGTTGCTGTGTTTGTCACATGACAAATTATTTACCATTTTATTTCAATTTTGAGTAAAACTTTTGGGTGGTTTGAACAAATAATGAATTACTTTCAAGTCATTTAGCACGTTCCTGGAGGCCCCCCAACACTGCATGTTTTCCATGTCACCTTAATCAAACACACCTCATTCAGATCATCGGCTCATTAGTAGAGACTCCATGACCTGAATTGGGTGTGTCAGACAAAGGAGAGATGCAAAATGTGCAGTGTTGGGGGGCCTCCAGGAACGTGGTTGGGAACCACTGATTTAGCATACTGAAATGTGAGATCAAATTAAGAACATTGTGTTTTACCATTCCAAGTGCATTATGCTCTTTTGTATAATGCATTTTGGCAAATGTAGTTGATAATCTAGGTGTTCTATGTATGTGTATGGTAATATGCTATTCTGATCATGGCGGTTTTAAAATTCCTCTCCTTATTCAACTGGAAATTTTGCTGCTTCTTACCACCAATAATTAAAACCATAGAAAAAAAAAGAAAAGAAAAAAAAAAAAACACATTTTGGAAAGGTCACTGACTTCTTGATGATCTAAATTTTGAATACTGTAACTGATTCCCAGGCTTGCTCAGATGACAGTGGATGATTTATGATCTTGCTCAAATTGTACGGTCTAAATCTAAATAAATGACCTACATCCCGTACCCAATTCATATTTCCACTGACTAACAGACACTGGCGCTTCACCACATCAGACGCAATTCTCATGATATTCCGGTGGCAAATGTGCACAAACAGAAATAAGCAGGATGACTTTTAGTTGGTCAAATTAAGGTTGACAAAAATGACAATCTAATATGGGTCTACAACAGTAGGTAAGTCACGTCTTTTCCCATAATTCCTGCACTCTGCCCTGCCTCAGACAAGATGAGCAAATAAAAGGCAGACAATGAAGGTGTGGCTGTAAAAGGTTCATCGCCTGTGGCATTAGCTTCTGGTGACTTACCTGGAGGCGGCCAGGTCTTTGGGTCTCTCATTGTCATCTGTGCCTTGTGATAGAGCCCTGCCAATTTTTTTTTATTATTTTAATATCGGGGAACTGTCATGCTTCATGACAACTTTGTCACATTGTTTTGTTTGTGTAGGAAAACTCCCATGCTTCTTTTTTTAGCATTGCCTTGATTTGAACTCAATGGCATTTTAAGAGATTTTAATCGCTAACCGTCTGTAGGCAGATGCAATATCGGTCACAATTACTGGCTTGGCAAAGGAGTTTCCTATCACTACAGTGACACAATGCCAATTGACATTCATTACAGACAAATAACATTAACACACAAGACAGTAAAGTCAGCTGCTCCTACCTGTGTTTGTAGAGGTAAAAGGCAAACCCTGATAAAATAAGCGCAAAAAAGGGCACTAGAATGGCAGCTGCCACAGAACTGCTGTTTGTGCCGTAGTAAGGATTAGATGGATCCATATCTGTGGTAATAAGACCTGAGGGAAAATTCAGAATAAACATTTTGAAATTACCACCTGCCTGAAAATCTATGCAGAATCATAAATTAAACAAGTATTCAATCTATAAACATTATAAATTTTTATTATATTCATGTACTTTTCATGTATTGAAAAGAAAAGAGAAACTATAAAAAGAAATAATCTACCTTGTCTTGTTAACTGAAACTTCCCAAAATCCTTGCTGTGAATGTGCCCTTGGTAAACAAACATTTTTTTCTCTGTTTCTGCTGTAACCTATACAAAAAAAAAAAAAAAAAAAAAAAAAAAAAAAAGACATGAAGGTATAACAGAAAAAAAGGAAGTTTTTTAATATATAGGCCTATTTTGCCAAAACAATGACTTTCAAATATATTTCTAGATTGTCAAAGATAAAGGTAATATTAAAAACTTCTTTCATTAGTAAGACTGCAATGCAAGATTGCAAATCACATGCACACTATAAAACACAATGCCTTTTTAACTTGATTATTACTACTCACATATCCATCCATTGCCCAGTTATCGTTTTTGAATTTGCTAAAATATTGTTCTGTTGGGCCTCTTATCTGGTAAACTTTTAATAATAGATGATTTTCCTCTTTCTTGTAAGTTCCTGTAAAACAACCCAAAGAGAGAGAGAGAAAACAACAACAACAACATAAGGAAATAATTAACTGAAATAACCAACAATATCCATCATCTGGAATTTCTTTTATAAACCTGCATTTGTAATGTTTTTCTGTTTATTTTTGGTCTAGGACTAGGAAGTAGGGCAAAGGAAAACATATTTGGAAAATGCGGAAAGCATCCATAGCTATCAAGCCTGTTCAATTCATCTGAGAAATTGGATGTAATCTCAGCACTGAAGAAATAAGATGCAACGCTAATTCAATTATTCACTCTCCATCTCCCATCAAAGTGAGAAAATCCTTCTCTTTCAGCATGTTTAATATGTAAGAGCAGACTCCTAAATATGTTCAAACAAGACAACATTTGGATCAATAACACGTCATATTGTTGCTGCAGCAGCTGACCACACATTAGTTGATTTCTATATTGACCCACAAACAACGCTATTTCTTGCTGTGACTGTCAACGCTACTTAATAAAATTCTTCATTTCACTTTACATTCACACATTAGTCCATGCTACTTACTGTGCTCAAGTGCAAATAACCTAAAGTAGTGCTGCTCACTGACATCTGTGTGGATATATTTACAGATATAATCAGTATAGCAAAATCTTGTCAAACTGACAAATTTGTTCTGTAGTACAATATATCCATCATACTATACCACCCAGACCTAGTGTCTTCACTGAACATGGTGTCAAAACCTGTCAGAAAACGCCAACTTACCAGAGAGTTTAATGTGCACCCCGCTCTGCTCCAAAAGAGTGACATTGACCCGGCTGGTGGTGGCATTGAATGCATTGACTGTTACTGTGGCAGCCTGTCTCTTTCCCAGGTACTCATAGAATCCAGCCCAACCAGAGTTCAAAGAGAAAACATCTGCAGGAACTAAACACAACACATACAATAATCATTCCTACATCTATGTCATTTAATGAAATACATTACAAGCATATACACTTGGTTATCTAGAGGGGCCCGAAGTATTTGGATATTTAAGGCACACATGAAAATGGTACAAAGGTAACAAAAAAAAAAAGGTAACAAAAGACAAGCACATTTCATACTGGTAACTGACTTCATTTAGTTGATTTCACCAATAAAAAACTTAATTGTAAAAATGGCACAGAAAAGTGAAGTTATTTCTGAGAAAAGCAGACTTTGTTTGCAGATGCCACTTGTTACTAACGTAACAATAATTTTAAGAGTAATTGAAGTGTCTAAAAAAAACTTTTGAACACTGCTAAATGTTAAAGGTGAAATGTCTCATTTCTGCCCTAGTAGCATCACTGCATGGAATTGCAAAAATACGTTTTAAACAGGTTCTCAAACACTTCTACAAAACCTACGAAAGGTTTACAAATAGTTGGTCTTTGCCAGTCAAAGCGGGATAGGCAATCATATTTTAACATTGAAAATAATCACACTTCACCTTTATCTTTGTTACTCTGACATTTTAAAAATATCCTTTTCAGAAATGCAACATTACAGGCCCATTATTTCCAGTGACCATGGTTCAACTTCATGTAGGCCAAGTTTATTTTTGATGACAGCAAAATGGATCATTCAAGGGGAACTTGAAAGGTTTCATACCACGAATCTTGTTTTTTTGCAGGTCTGGATCCTCATTTGATTTGCTGTTTATTTTTGGTCCAACTAGGAAATAGAGCAAATAATTGATCATTTGACATTTGTGGATGCAACCTCCACAATGGTAATGACAGTTAATCAAAGTTTCTTGCTGTAGTTTCTCTGAGAATGAGTCACTTCTACATCAGTTTGACAGACATGAATAACTTTCATGCATTCATAAATGCTGACACTGCTGTTCTGTTTAACAAATGTACATTTTTAAAGAGTTTAAACAACTCATATATTTAGTCTTAAATGGTTTAAAGAACTAAACACATTTATCACTATAAATCATTAAGAGTGAGGGCAGTGTAGGTATTTAAGGGATAGTTCCCCCACTGTATTCTGTATAAGTAAATAATGTCAGAATTGTCATGGATGGGTGCAGTAACCCACATTCCATAAGTTAGCAGTCCAGTTGTTTCAGTACCTTTGCAGACTGGTGGTTTGCCTGACCACCTCCCATCTGCTTTGCAGGTCCTGTGCTCTGATCCTCCAGATAGGTAGAAACCATCTTGGCATGTATACATGAGTGTGTAACCTAGAGTAGGCAGGTCTATAGCCTTCACGTCTACATGGGATGGCGTCTCAGGCTGCCTACAGGCATGTGCTGAAAAGTGAAAGAGAAAGAAAACAAAAACAGTGATGCTAAAACTGATCAACCACAGATCAGTGCCAATTACTTCCAATGGGCAATCACCCATGCATTTTGGTGATTTAGTGGAAATAAGCGTAATGGTCAGACTTAAGTATCACTTTCATGCCATCTTTCCTTTTCTTTTTTCTTTCTTTCTTTCTTTCTTTCTTTCTTTCTTTCTTTCATAAAATTCTGAAGTTTTCTAAAGTTAGTTTATTTATTTGCTTGTTTGTTTTTACACTATTTTAATAGTCTACTTTAGACATTCCAATTAGTGCAGTCAATTGATTAAAATATTTAATCACGATTAATCACATGACTGTCATGAGTTAACTTGCAATTAATCGCAATTTAATCACACTTTTTTATCTGTTCTAAATGTACCTTAAAGTAATACTTTTTTTTAAGTTTTTAATACTCTAATTGACATGGGCATGGACAAATATGAATGCTTTATGCAATATATGTTTATTATTAGTGAAACCATAGTTAATCTAGAGCAGGGCTCATCAAATCTGTACCTCGAGATTCACTTTCCTGCAGAGTTTAGCTGTAACCCTAATCAAACACATCTGAACATGCTAATCAATGTCTTCAGGATCATTAGAAAATCACAGACAGGTGAGTTTGATCAGGGTTGGAGCTAAACTCTGCAGTGGATTGGACCTCCAGGATAACATTTGAGGAACCCTGATCTAGAGCATGAAGACTGGACATGTTTCAAAGGTCATAGATGTTTTTCAAAGAACTTGCTCATGTCTATTACACACATGAAAAAGAACATAGAAATACCAGGTTCCCATTACTTCTCTTTATTTGCACTGAGCAATTGACTTCGACAAGCCTGTTTACATTTTCACACTACAGGGCAGCTCACTTCTTCTGAACATGCTAAATGTACATTTATTATTATTACATTTGTTTGCCTCTCTGTGCCCACATACTGTATTTTTAATGCAGTTTTCATAGATAAATTTTCTGTTGTCAGATAACAGAATGAATATGAAATAGTGACTAAAACGCGACCCATTAAGACTACATAACCAGCTCTACCTTTCAAGATGTTAATCTGCACAAAAATCCTGATTTATAATCGAGCCGTTGTCTGATGAAATCAAATAGCCTAAACGTAAGATAAAGACAATAGCTGTTCTGTGATTTCGGCTATACTTGCATGTAAAATTAGAGAAGAAACATAACATTGGTTTTAAAGCAGCACTATGTAACTTTTGGCGCTCTAGCGGTTAATAAACAGAACTGCACGCATCCCGCAGAAGAACATTCTAACCGGAGCTACAGGTGCATCTCAATAAATTAGAATGTCGTGGAAAAGTTCATTTATTTCAGTAATTAAACTCAAATTGTGAAAATCGTGTATTAAATAAATTCAATGCACACAGACTGAAGTAGTTTAAGTCTTTGGTTCTTTTAATTGTGATGATTTTGGCTCACATTTAACAAAAACCCACCAATTCATTATCTCAACAAATTAGAATATGGTGACATGCCAATCAGCTATTCAACTCAAAACACCTGCAAAGGTTTCCTGAGCCTTCAAAATGGTCTCTCAGTTTGGTTCACTGGGCTACACAATCATGGGGAAGACTGCTGATCTGACAGTTGTCCAGAAGACAATCATTGACACCCTTCATAAGGAGGGTAAGCCACAAACATTCATTGCCAAAGAAGCTGGCTGTTCACAGAGTGCTGTATCAAAGCATGTTAACAGAAAGTTGAGTGGAAGGAAAAAGTGTGGAAGAAAAAGATGCACAACCAACCGAGATAACTGCAGCCTTATGAGGATTGTCAAGCAAAATCGATTCAAGAATTTGGGTGAACTTCACAAGGAATGGACTGAGGCTGGGGTCAAGGCATCAAGAGCCACCACACACAGACGTGTCAAGGAATTTGGCTACAGTTGTCGTATTCCTCTTGTGTGTCTTACCTGGGCTAAGGAGAAGAAGAACTGGACTGTTGCCCAGTGGTCCAAAGTCCTCTTTTCAGATGAGAGCAAGTTTCGTATTTCATTTGGAAACCAAGGTCCTAGAGTCTGGAGGAAGGGTGGAGAAGCTCATAGCCCAAGTTACTTGAAGTCCAGTGTTAAGTTTCCACAGTCTGTGATGATTTGGGGTGCAATGTCATCTGCTGGTGTTGGTCCATTGTTTTTTTGAAAACCAAAGTCACTGCACCCGTTTACCAAGAAATTTTGGAGCACTTCATGCTTCCTTCTGCTGACCAGCTTTTTAAAGTTGCTGATTTCATTTTCCAGCAGGATTTGGCACCTGCCCACATTGCCAAAAGCACCAAAAGTTGGTTAAATGACCATGGTGTTGGTGTGCTTGACTGGCCAGCAAACTCACCAGACCTGAACCCCATAGAGAATCTATGGGGTATTGTCAAGAGGAAAATGAGAAACAAGAGACCAAAAAATGCAGATGAGCTGAAGGCCACTGTCAAAGAAACCTGGGCTTCCATACCACCTCAGCAGTGCCACAAACTGATCACCTCCATGCCACGCCGAATTGAGGCAGCAATTAAAGTAAAAGGAGCCCCTACCAAGTATTGAGTACATATACAGTAAATGAACATACTTTCCAGAAGGCCAACAATTCACTAAAAAAAGTTTTTTTTTTATTTTTTATTTATTTTTTTTTTTATTGGTCTTATGAAGTATTCTAATTTGTTTGTTGAATTGGTGGGTTTTTGTTAAATTTGAGCCAAAATCTTCACAATTAAAAGAACCAAAGACTTAAACTACTTCAGTCTGTGTGCATTGAATTTACTTAATTCACGAGTTTCCCTAATTTGAGTTGAATTACTGAAATAAATGACCTTTTCTACGACATTCTAATTTATTGAGATGCACCTGTACTTCTCTAAGTTTATGTC
This sequence comes from Spinibarbus caldwelli, assembly GCA_039654775.1. Lineage (NCBI taxonomy): Eukaryota > Metazoa > Chordata > Actinopteri > Cypriniformes > Cyprinidae > Spinibarbus > Spinibarbus caldwelli. Next base: position 28,104,015 of record CM077243.1, read on the forward strand.
TATGGCGATTCACGCAGGTATGTGTTACTCCGCAGTGGTGAAGACCCGACCAGGCTACAGTAGTCCAAAAATAAGCACTTATTATAAGTGTACTGTAGTGATTCGGGATAAGACAAAAACACGGTTTGGAAGATGAATTCATGATGTACTCTCTCATTATATGCATTTTGCAAATTCTGAACACAGAAAAAGTTACATGCTGAACAGAGCAGACGCAGAGAGAGAGAGAGAGAGAGGTGTGATGCTTGAGCGATGTACAGTACCGGCTAGTCTCAGAAACTAAATAAGGTTTGGGCAAAAAGTAAAGATTGGTCGCTAGGCTCTTTTTAAAAAAAAAAAGAAAAAAAAAAAAGAGGTCTAAAGGGGTCTGAAAAGTCGCTAAGTTGTCAACACTGACAGCATCTCCATCCATTTCTCCAACCACGGGTTAGGCCACGGCTCAAACAGAAAATGCCGCTGCGTTAATCGCGCGTTAATAAAATTAGCGCTGTTAAAATTAATTTGCGTTAACATGTTATTAACGCGTTGACTATGACAGCACTAATTCTAATACATTTAAGTAACTTTGCTATGACATGGCAACCAACTCTTATTTATTTGCAACAACATGTCTTTCATTAGAGTTTTCGTAGAGTATTAGTTATTACTGTTAGGTTCAGGGCTAGTAGAATATGTTGACATGTTCTTGCAGTTACTTATAGTCAGTAGAATGTGTGCCATCAAAATAAAGTTTTAGCAGATATTAGGCAGACAGTCTACTAATACTCTAATGTTTGACAGTTGACATGTAGTTGCAAAGTTACTTACAGTTAGTAGAATGTCTAAAACAGAACCAATATAAACATTACTTTTTTTTTTTTTATCTTTCCAGATCTCTATATCAATTCCATATCAAGGACATAAGACCCTACACACAATTAATTTCCTTTTCACATATATCAAGAAGCTGTGGAATTGTTTAAATTGTTTGTCTTGCATCTATATGTTTTTATCTGTCTGTTTAGTATTATGCTTAGAAATGTTTCTGTAATTTATTATTATTATTGTTGTTGTTTATTTTGCAACATAAGAAGAGAAGGAATAGAAAAAATAAGCAGGAGGCTTATTTGTGGACATATTAGGACATCATTACTGATATTAGGACACATACACTACTGATATTTTATTTACAGTTTAAATCCATGCAATTTTTTTTTTTTTAAATCCTGGATAATAATTTTATGTAATTTGTTTACTAAACTCCACGAGAGTGGATTTGAGATGTTTATTTCTGTTTACTAAATATGCCTTCTGCAGCTATTTTTTTCTAAGGATTTCAAAAAATGGTAAGAATAAAATGGACCTAAGCAAAAAGTGTTGGGGACATACCCTACTCATCTCACACACAAATCACACCTATGGTTATAGTAACAAACCTGATTTGGCCATCTTGCAGTATTAGATAAGGTAAATATATGAGATACTGTATGTATGCAGGTAAAGTTGGAAATACTATATATCCCACTCGTAATATTATTGGTCAATAATTTTGTTTACATCTTGTGACAATATAAACAATCAAGCAGTTGAGGTATGCTATATATACATACCGTTTAACATGAATGTACTGCATGTAAGGTTGAGATAAGGTTGGATATACTTATAATAGTTTTAGAATTCAAGCCAATGTTGTTATTTATAGCATTGAAAAGTATATCTGAGCAGAGAACTTACAACTAACAGCTACAGAGTTTAAGATAAAAGTTTAAACTATTGGTATCAGCTGCTTCTGAAGATGGAAAATTGGCTTAAAAAATCCTGACCAGAGCATCCCTAAAAAAATAGACAGAGAATTGCAATAAAAACAATATCAGAAAGATTTACAGCGGAGTCCCAGCTGTATACTATAGAACGGTCGAGATAAAGCCACACCACTGAGAGAAACTTTCTGGGACATGCCTTGAGTGCTGCCATCTTCCATAATATATGAGCCATGTCCTCACACCTCACTTTTCGTCAACTCAATTCTCCCTGCTTCTCAGCTTCTGACAGTTTGACTGCTTTACACAGGCAAGACGCTCTAAGGATTTGGTGGGGAGCTCTGTCAAAGTGGTCCACAAATCTCAAATTTATGTACAAGCTAACTTTAATTCTTTTTTCCCCACATTTGTTCCTTTTCCAGTAATAATTTCAAAAAAAAAAAAAAAAAAAATATCACAATGTGGAATTCACATATACAGCTTAGAGGATAATGACTGGGACAGTGGCAAGGATCAAGTGCATGACACTGCTCAGAGAACTTCTATCAAAAAGAAGACTTGCAAGAGCAAACTTCTTTCTGCTAAGCTGTCAGAGTCTTTGACATCAGCACCCTCAGCCACCCTAACTCTGAAGTAATCTGTACTTCTTCAAACAATGCCCTTCTGCAGTAATTTCCTGTGTAAAGATCTCACTCTCTCTCCTCACCTTCCTTTGTTTTCCTGATAGTACATCATCAATCACACGCTGATGAAACCTTGTTTCGAATGTAACGCTGTGGCTGTGTTCCAAAACCTAAGGAGCTGCCTTGCTGTCAAACGCCTACACAGAAAACTTCCATTTGAGGCAGTATACTAAGTGAAATGGAACCTCATAAGTGCCCTACATAGGCAGCAAATAGTGCTCTTCACATGAAGCACCTATCAGATCTCCCTCCCAACTGATTTCAACAGTTTGCTGTTAGCATGTTGCTAAGCTAACACTGTGACACTCTGATTACACTAGATTTTCCGACAGTAAATGGAGATGGCACGACAAAAGAGGCCCGAAATCAGAGGCGAATCGGTGCTTGGTCGTGTGAGTGATGATCGCGATCTGACAGATCATTGCATATGCCCAAGAGATATTTAACAGGTTAAACATACCTGCAGCAACTCAAACTCATGCAGTGCAAAATGTGTTTTGACTGGAAATGATGACAACAGCAAAAAACCTTCTGGTCATACTTTATTTTAAGGCAATTCTACTACTAACTATTAACTATGACTTTTGCCTTAATAAACTCTTAATTTTATTAACTCTTTCTCCACTAAACGTGGAATTTTCCGTTATTCATGTGACAACGCTTCCCTGCCAAACACAGAATTTTCCAGGTTTCAGCATTCACGCTGTCATACGCTCTGGGATGCTATTATGCATCTTCTGAATGAGTCCAGAATGTGCCGATCAAAAACACAGACGAGGAAGACGCAAAAACGAGCAATTTCATATGTAAGCATATGAAAAATAATGCAATCATCAACACTAAACCGCATATAAATGAAAACTGCCTAATGTTAGCAAGTCAAATGTTGATCCAGGAAGTGGTAAAGGACTGTGGAAGCTTTGGGGGTGCTGATGGAAGCCATCTACAGCATCTTTGCTTTGATAATAGTACTGAATATGATCCAGATGTAGTATTTGATAAAAATGCAATTTTCTCAGGTTTGTGCTCAAAATGTTGCTTTTTTATGAAGCCTACCTACATTCAAGTGTTGATAAAAAAAGAATGCTTGAAGCTAGAATAAAACAGTTTTTTTTTTTTTTTTTAAGTAGAAGGTCTGTTCTTTATTTTGTTGTATTGCATATTCAGATATTCATACGACAAAATAGTCTGGGAGCCATGGAACTTTAGTGAAAATCATCAAAAACGTTGGTGGTGGCTGGCAACATTTTTTCAAAAAGGCTGGCAGGGAAAGAGTTAATTCAATTATAAGGTAGTTGTTAAGTTCAAGTATGGAGTAGGATTAAGGGGTCTTAAATATGGTCATGCAGAGGCATTATTATGTGGTTTATAAATACTAATAAACAGCCAATATGCAAGCAATATGCATGCTAGTTAATAGTGAGAATTGGTCCTTAAATTAAAGTGTTACCAAAACTGTGTGTGCGAAATAAAATTTTAATTATTATTATTACAATCTATTTTTAGTTAGCCTGGTTTATTTTTAGCAATATTTTTTTTCCAATATTGAATGCATTATATACATAATCCTTATTTTTCCCCATCTTGGTTGGATTTTTAATGACCTTGTCACAATGCAACCTGGTATTGCCTTCTGTGCAAAGGATACATGTGATGTTAATTTAGAATTTGGCCAAAAGAAGGTTACTCAGAACAGCTTTCACGCTCAGGGCGACTCTGTTGCTGCCAGCATAGGCAGCTCACTAGGTTTTGGAACAGTCTGAATATAGTGATGCTTACCAACACACTCTGGTTGCATCCCACTCCATGTTAAGTTTTCTAAGCACGTTCTCGTTGTTGAGCCAAGGATGTGATAGTTTTTCCGACATCTGAAGAAAATTTTACTTCCGACCTGAAAGAAGAGAATTACATTACTGAGACTGAAACCCTGAAACCAATGAAGCACAACCTGTAATTTACTCAACTAAAGGACAGGGAATGATTGAATGTCATTTGCTCTCACCTCAAATCCCTGAGCCTGGACTGGAATACCATATGCTGGGGTTCCGGGATCCTTACATGCATTGTTGGTTGGATCTACAAATAGATATTTTTTTTTTATAAGAATTCATTAAAATTTACTATAAAGAAAAAGTATATTGCACGGAAATGGAATAGCATTGCTTTTTTTTCCAAGGTATATAGTGGCTCACCAATGCAGGAAGGCTGCATTCCACTCCATGAACCGTCCGCCTCACAAACTCTTCTTGAGGAGCCCACCAGCAGGAATGGAGGTCTGCAGTAGAATGACACCTCTGATTTGTAGGTGAACTGTCGGCCCTCTATGAAGCCCTCTGCAGGGGTGCCTGGATCTCCACATAACACGGCTATAAAGAACACAAATAAAAAAGTTAGCCTGCTATTTCCAACAGAATCATTGTCTTAATTCAGCTACTTTGTTTTTCAAGAGTGTACTTTAGCAGTGAAAGTGTTGGTGTGTTTGAAATTTTAACAGTCAAAAAGGAACAAAAACATAAAAAAAAGAAATAAGTCAAACTGTTCTAGTTGTGCTCTTTCTTTGTATTCTCAGGTGCTTCATTTGTTTTTGAGGTATTTAAGGCATTTAGAAAATGCTTTAGCATCACATTTGAGACAGGATCAACAGATGGCAAAGGGCTACTAGTACATTACAGCTAACTTGTGGAAATAAACAAAAAATATGAAATCAACAACGATTTTGTATTAACACAATAACTGCTTAAAGAAGAGTCTACAGTCTGCCTCTGAATATTTACAGTAGGCACTTTTTTTCAAGTTTTTCATTTGAAGTTGAATCCATAAAATGCTTGGATGAGTGGCTGAATAGTCCTAGGCGTCAGCATGGATTGGATGCTGGAAGGTGCCTGACCAATGACTGCTTTGTACACTAGGACAAATGTTTGAACTTGAGTCTAGCAGGCATAGGGAGCCAGTGGAAGAAGTGTAGCTGAGGTGTGATCTAGGAGAATTTGAGAAGACTGAATATCAACCAGACTGCAGTATTCAGAATGAGCTGCATTGTGAGGTACTGTATGTACTATAGGGGAGACCAGGACTAGCTGTCATCCTTTTTCCTAAGGCAAAAAGCAAGGCATATTTTCACACTATAGCTTATGTAAGTTAAAAACCTGGCATTATATTATATTATAAGCCATTAGATGACATTAGGTGAGATATTGAAATATTATATATATATATATATATATATATATATATATATATATATATATATATATATATATATATGGAACACATTTTCTTTCGATTAGTTTGCTTAAGCTTGTTGCCAATAACATATTTCAGAAGATGTGTTTTCAGTAGACTTTCAAAAATTGCTTTGCTTGAGAAAACACAATATAGAGTATAAAATAGAGTTATAGAGAATTTATTTATTTATTTTTTCATTTGATCACATTAGTTTTGCATCGAATACAATGTGATTTTCGGTAATCAAGATCTGGTAGCAATAGCACATTTTTGGGTGAGCGATTCGCAGAAAGTTTCCTTATGCATTAAATCATCCAAATACCAACAAATCAATTGATTGTTTGGCAAACAAATAATTTACGAACAGTTACATATGTAACCATTGAGGTGTGCACAAATTATACTATTTAAAATTAAAAATTAAAAATTATCTATTTCAGGTATGATACTGTATGTTTATGTTTAATGATGCTCCTAAGGCAGACTGTGCCACAAACTGGTTTAAACTAAAAGATGTAAAACAAATGTTTTCTCATGCTGAGAGATCAACACACATATATGTGTGAGGAAACATCCAATGTCGTGTACAAACATAATTTACAGAGCGGCAGAGAGACATGTTACACCTACAGGAACATTCTGTTGCTGTTTACTGTCAAGGACTATTTTTTCTAACGTAAGGATGGCATTTGATGGTTTTACTTAAAAAAAAAAAAAAAAAAGTAACATATTAATACATATTTTTGACTTTAAGAAGTCAAAATTTGTGCTTTATGAAAGCAGTAGGGTACTTGAGGACATGCTCTATTGTGAATTCACTTTTCATCAGACCACTTTTCATTCACACCATGGCCTCTCGTACCGTACTTTACATGAATTCAAATGTTCTAACTAATAAATTGTATAAAATTACAACATATAAACACACAACAGCTTGACAACGTAACATTTAAAAATAATTAAATCTAGTTTTCAGAACACACTTCGTTTAAATCTTTAAATCTTATTGTTGACACTTGTCTGAATATATCTTATTGTGTTAACTTGTTTCTCAGCAATTATCACAAATATAGTATTAAAAAAATGACAAGAAGTTCGAAACTAGCATACAAAACCACTTCTGTATAAAACAAGCAATTGTGTCTTTTGCCTCCAAACTTTTACTGGGATATAGTTTTTGTGACATCTTCTCCATCAGACAACTAGCCCTGTTCACTTCTATATAATAGAACTTCTTGTTGTGTGTACTTACAATATGGTTTCTTTTTTTCTGGCACTTTTAACGAGGATTTTTGTTGTAACAGCTGACATTGTGTCAAAGGCTTACAATAAAAGCCAGAAGGATTTAACAGCAGATTCCGTGCACGCACCTCGTACCTCTTACGCTGTATGCCGGAAAGCCAGGCTACTTGAGGGATCCATTTGTGATGTGTTGACACTTGTATTGAAAATGTCAAAACAGGTTTTATGATGTGCTGTAGCTGCGTTTCACACAATTTCAGTCAAGCCATAAACCTTCCATCATAGCGACACAATACTCCAAACACAACAACCGCAGCCACAGAAAATATAAACTTTTGGCCCATACATGAATTTACGGCTGGGTGCTATGATGGTATGTATGGTGTGATGGAAGAAATTTGTCAAGATGGTTGAGATTTTCCTATATCGTTTATAAGGCAGAAGATGTATTTGGATGGCTATCAGTTCTTGACATGTGAGAGTGACAATAAAATGTATACCTTGTAAATTGTAAATACATCTTTCCACAGATTTTCAGCGGACAAAAAGAATTGCAGAAAGCGTTGTATAAGTATATTAGCACAAATCAAACTGTACTTATATCCCTCACAGCCTCATTTTCATTTCTAATTAAATATGCTGTCTACTGAAGCAAAACACATTGTCTACATCCTCTTTTCATTAGGGATGCACCGAAATGAAAATTCTTGGCCGAAGTCGAACAAAATGAAACACTGGGCCAAAGGCCGAATACCAAACACGTTTTTTTCACCATTGCATAAATTAAATAGCCAAAATGTGCTTTTTACTGTTTTGTCCTGCTTTTCAAATAAAAAAAAAAAAAAAAAAATCAATTACAAAACAACAATTTAAAAATATTTACTTAACACTGAACATTTTTTTTAACATTCTATTAGACATTATACCAACAAAGCACAATTTAACTTAAAATTAATAATTTACTAAAATAATATTTATGGCCATTTTTGAGACCCACTTCTTGAATCAGGCATGGATTTTTTACTGTACAAATAAATTCAGCCTTGCTGAGCAGAAGAGACTTCTTTTAAAACATTACAATAGCCTATATTACAGATCCCAATTTGAACACTATGTGTGAATGTTATAATAAATGTATAGAGCTGTTGTAGGGTAATTATTATTATCATTATTATTGTCTTTTTTTATTTTATTTTACAGAACAACAGTAAAATTATAATACTAACATTTATGAATGTTGATGGAGTTGCTTTTTCTTAGATTTTATCTTGGCAGAAACCCGCAGGAAGACCTCAGTGCTTCTTTTTGTTGACAAGAGCATGCAGATATTTAAATTATTCTCATTACGAATTTGGGAAGATGTTTGTCGCACGTATCACATTGTCACGTCTTAAAAAAAATTATAAAAATGTGACTGAGCAACTGACGAGTAAAGCCTGTGTTAAGTGTTTCAGCGCAGATTTTCCTTGCGCTTTGGGCTTTGAACCCTGGCGCTGCGAGCTCGTGCAGCGCTGTTTGAATACATGCAATTCGTGCGTGTATTAGAAAACATAACATTCTGCAGTTTATTTACTAATCGTTTGAGTCCATTTCGTGATTTCAATCATCATAAAGTAACCAGCAAAAACCACCCCGTCCTCTTCTCATCGGAGACATGAGATGCAGCACTAAACAGTCTCTCGCTGTCGGTGCTTCGTGTTTGTAATGATTTTTTGTCTTTCTCTGACAGTTTTAAATACTTCCACACTGTAGATCTGTTTGCTGCATTAGTGCGCGCCTCTATTTGATCACGTCACGTCATTGTTGGGTACAATTTATTCTGTCTTTTCGCTTATTCGTCCAAACACCGAAAGGTGTTTCGGTTGCCGAACATTCGGTGCGTCCCTACTTTTCATGGATGTGCTAATGGAGTTTAATTCTGTTTTCTGTTAATGGAACAGAACTGTACTTACGCAGACACTGTGGGATTTCGCCACGCCATGTGCCATTCCCTTCACATGTGGCTATACCAGGAGAGGACAACTGGTATCCTTCAAAGCAGCTGTAGGTAACACTAGAACCCCACTGCAGGTCTGAGCCCTCCACTCGCCCATTGTGGATAGCTGGAGGCTGGCCACACATGATGACTGAAAAACACCACCACAACAAAGTTATAATAATAATAATAATGTAAAAAGCATCACACTTTCATATAACTTAAAAAATAAATAAATACATAAATAAACACTAACATCAAAATTTGGTTGTCCAAAAAAATACATTTAATAAAAATAATTAAATGCTTGTAGTTGATGCTTAGCAGCAGATTTATTTATTTATTTATTTTTGTCAACATTAAAATGTTACAATAAAATGTATATGAATGCATTAAGGAAACATGCTGTAACTGAACATCATCTCTTGTAAATTTTGCACAGTTTTTAATCACCTTTTTCCTTCATAAATGGACCTGAGGTGTGACAAATGAATTTTTTAAAAGTTCTATGTAATCTCCAAATTAATGAGTTCATAAATGCTGCATGCCTAATCATTATACTATAATTTGAAAAGTGTTTTTTTTTTTTTTATACGGCATTTCATATTGCAGGATGTGTCTCAAAATATTTCATCAACTACACATACAGTATATAAATTAAATACAAACCTCTATAGGTGGCTTTTTAAACATTGATTAACAATATAAACAAATACGTGCCCCCTGTAGCATTAAAATCTACACTTACAGCAGTGATTCTGAATTTTATTTGACTGTCCTACATTCAAATTCAAAATTAAATTCCATATTCTGTTTGCTACCTTAGTTCAAACTAAGGGATGGAACTGAAAGGCATTTTAAAGGCATTCTGAACAGCCGACAGCCCTGATTTCATCACCATCATTATTACTGACTGAAGATGTGTCCAAACCCATCACCTCCTTCTTTCACTCGTTCAGACGCGGAAAAGGAAGATCTGAAAGAATAGTATGCTAACAAGGGGCTTAGAGTTATTTATTTTCTATCCTTGATCATTACGTTCCGTTTGCTAATGGGAGAAAGTGTATCGCTAACAGGAGGAAGCGATGATTAAATGGGATTACGTACTAAAATCACTCTGAATATCAAGCATCCATCGCATTTCTTCCTGTGTCCGAAAACATATATCTGATTTTTTCAAGAAACGATCGTGAGGAGGCTGAGCTGTCTGCATTGCACCACTCGCTAATTTCATTCTGACATCTGATAACATAAATCCTACACATTTCATGGCAACGTCTCCTTGGAGTTCATAAGTGAATAATCTCACTTCCCAGGCAAGTCAAAAAAACAAAGATCAAATATATCTGAAAGGCTTTTGATGTTGGGATGCTAAGAACTCTACAATATTAGTATATCTTTTAAAAGCTCTCATGATGCTGTTTTGCAGAGTGACAGGAAACGCTGCCCTCTCTGCCTGAACACAGAGAGAATCGTGGAGAACTAGACTTCCTGTACATTTGGAAGTTGAGCTTACCTCTGCAGCTTGGTTTGGTCTGATTCCAAGTGCCATCTTTGCTGCAGCGTAGAGTAGATGAACCAGGGGGCTCCATCACATATCCAGGGTTACAGCGATAGTGGACGGTTTTGTTAAATATGAACTCATTTCCAATGTAAATTCCATTGGCAATTGGACCAGGATCCCCACAGCTGATAACTGCAAAGCGAGAAAACAAGCTAGACTAAACATTAAAAAAAAAATAAAAATCTTTAATAAAACAGAGATTGCATTTGGATATATATATATATATATATATATATATATGTGTGTGTGTGTGTGCGTGTGTGTGTGTGTAAACTAAAATCTTTCTGTTCACATCAATTTGCACTCCATACAACTTCATATGCATTTTTAGCTATTAGACCTTATATAGAGAGATGTGGGTGTGGGGTGTACATGGATGTAAAAAAAAAACAAAAAACAAATACAGAATTACAGATTAATTATGCAACATAACAAAATGAGAAAACAGGGGTCTGATTACTGTATATTGAAAATTTTGCATGACATTTGGCTTACGTTTGGGTTCATATTTTCACCTTCATGAAATTGCCTTTATGTAATATATTTTGTACAAAATGCCTTTATGTATTTTATTTTATTTTTTATTTCTCATTAAAAATATGTTATCAGAATAACAGTCTGAGTGAAAAATTTACATGAAATGTCAGAATGTCTTCGTAGTTTGTTCCGTCCACCTTTTGTTTTAACGACAGCAGCAATAGAGCTCCACAAATTTGTGTAAAACCTGATGATCATGTTTATCCAGTATGATTTGAGAATGTTCCTAAGACCATTTTGTGCCTCAGTGGAATCAAAAACATATACCCTTTCATAGAAAAATATGATCAATGTCACAAATTTAATTGATCTACAAATAGTATAGAATCTTGAATATGTTGTTAACATTACATAAGCAATGCTTGTGTAATTACAAAAGCAGGGTAAAAAATTTAGCGATAATCAAAGAGAGTAAATGTTGCTGTTCTGACCAATGCAATCTGGTGCTGAGCCGGTCCAGGTGCCATTGGTGGTGCAATGGCGAGTGGTGAGGCCAGAGGTCTTGTAGCCCTCCCAACAGGCGTACATCACCGAGCTAGGAAACAGCATACCGTCGCTGAAAACGATCCTGGCGTAGGCCGGCGTTCCAGGATTTCCACAGGATACAGCTGGGAAGGCAATCAAAGATCGAAGAAGTTAAAGAGAGAATGTGAGGAGTAAAAGACCTCAGCTCTGTGGGACTGAAAACGCAATCGAGAGAGAAGAGCTTCTGTGAAACATATCTAAGGGCTAGCACCACAAGCAAAACACTTCAAATTACACCACAAGCACCGTGTTTTAAAGCCTGCAGAGTTTTGTTGGCAAGGTAGATGAACTTCCATTTCCAATTGGTTGGAGCTTTTGATGAGTTTTTTTTTTTTTTTCCCTCATACTTTGAAGTGGCATTTTCAGATAAGGACAGTAAAGATGATACGCTCCAATGTGGTTAATTAGAGCTCAGATTCTAATAGCACAGACATGCTTGACAGCCATAAATTGGTTGGGCGTCCATACGACAGTTTTCACCAGTACTTTTCTAAATTATGACGACTCGCGTGCAACAGCCAATAATACTAAAATTATACATTTTGACTGCTATTGTGGAAACAAAGAAAAATAAATAAAGAGTGTTTTGGAGCCTAGAGGGTTGTTGGCAGGGTAAATCAACTTGGTTCTTACTTTATTTTTTATTTTTTTTGGTACCTTCAAATAGCAATAATTAGATGCATGGTAGCAGCCTTACATTGGGTGTCCAGCTTTCACTAATGCTTTCTAAACTATGATGAACAAAGCACAATTATAAATTATATTTAAATTACTCATTTTTATTTCTGTTGAAGAAACAAGAATTTAACAGTGTTGCTTATGGTCCAAGAGCATATTGAAGATGAACTGGTTGTTGGTTAAGTTATCGTTAAGAAATCATTATGATACTAAAAACTTCTACAATTATCTTTGAAGTTTTACCCTCTCTGGGTTAATTTAATCAGCAGAACTGTTGTTGAAATAGTTGGAGACATAAAGGACTCACTTAATCTTTATTATCATCAAGCTTTGTAGCTGTAATTTGGCCCTCATATCCTCTTGGATTAAATAATATACAACTTAAGTAAATAGAGAAAAACTGGACCAATTAAGAGTTAATGGGATCCCAGTGGAGGGCTGCTGTAAACAGATATAGTTCCAAACTTTAAGTCATTATTTGTAAGAGGCAACAGGCTTGTGTCTTATTTCTAGTATCTAGAAAGTATTGTCTGTATCCTTACAAAGCCCACCACTGAGTTACCCCCCACGGCGATCTGTCTCAGCCATGTGTTAAAACCCTTATTCAATTATGAATGTGTCCTGAATAATGTATATTATCGATCTATTTTACGCAACCCCATCATACTGTCTGTAGCAAAAAACAAACAAATAAATTAGTGATAAAACACATTAAGCTACTGGGCACACTGTTGTTGTCCTCTAATAATATGGTATAAATACTTCCTGGGGTGTTTCTGACTTCTAGCTTCCAGGAGGTTTATTTGCTGAGTGCTATTATTATTTTGTTTTCATCTGAGAATAACAAAATTACAGACTGAGATATACAATGGAGCTGTGCAATGAAACTGATGAATGTATAGGTGTTGTTAAATCAAATAGAAAATTTGATTAGTTGATTAGTTCCATTAAACTAAATATAAATTATACATACACTAATTTGTATAAAATTTGCTAACAGACTCAGGCAAGAGTGGGTGATTAAAACATACAGGGACTGCATTTGGGAAATATGGAGGAAAACGACAAAGAACATGAATATGTACAATCCCCTCTCAATACATTTAATGCTCTTTCTGGGCTTTAAATAATGGCACATATTATCATTAAACTGACTACTGCAAACCTTATTAAATCACAATACATGATTTATTTAAATACTCTCCTCCCATAAACTTTGCAACTGAAGGGGAAACTCCTACAAATGCATATGCAATAAAGTAAGTCGCAAAAATAACTGGATTGTCTAGGAACTGCAAAGAATAAACTACTACTTTATTGATTTTAAACTCTCAGTCTGGTTTCTCTTAATAAGGAAAACAATTGAACTTTTCCAATAATTAAAAAAAAAAAAAAAAAAAAAAAAAAACTTTGCTCAGACTCTGATTCATGTCAAAACGTCCTGTATTTCCATTAGCAGTTAGCTAGAGCGGGCTATTCACAAATCCTTATTAAAGCAATGTATCATTACACACCATGCTAAAGACAGGCCCTTTGTGTGGCTCCACTAACCAGAGTAATTGAGTTAACTGGCAATTACCGATTTTAGGCCGGTTAGCATCAAAAGATCAATTTTACACTAATTACAGTGTACAATTCAGGAAAAGAGTGAGCAGAGCAGGTTAAGCGAGGTTCAGAAACAAAGAGAACACATTGCAATTTGAGCCTGCTTTAGTTTCTAAGAATATATTTAAACCTTTTTAAAGGCACAAACTAAAAACCCCCTAGTCTCTCAAGCATACATTTTTCTCATTAGGCCTTTGCCTGTACTGGATCACAGTTTGCTCAGAGGAACGCTTGCCTTAATTAAGCTCAAGTGCAAAGCAAAATCCTGGTGAATTTCGCCTTGTGTGTCTCTCTACAGCTATCTGTGACCCTCACCTTCACACACGGGCTGGGTTCCGCTCCAGGACCCGTTCTGCAGACAGGTGCGTTCGGAAGATCCGATCAGCGTGTAGCCCGCTTCGCACATGAACCGTAGGAGGCTTTTATGCCTGAACTCCTCCCCAAGACGAGAACCGTGAGGAGAAATTCCCGGATCACCACAGAATCCCGGATTATCACCTAAAATTTGGACAAAGGCATGGCTCTCATTGACCGCCCACTTTCTCAACTGCCTCGGTTCCAGAAATGTTTTTCTCCACAGGGATTTCAAACAATTATTAAATAAAGAGTTATGAAGCAGGTCAAAAACAGAGAAAAACATTACATTTACATTTGATTCAAAGCAACAACTCATTGGAAAATCATACGAAACTGTGAAGTTTATTCATCTATTTAAAAAAATATTGAAGTACTCAAGCCATGAATGACAATTAAAAAAAAAAAGACGCTAAAATATAAGACTACTTTTATAGCAATGTTACATTTTAAGTTTTTTTTTCAGTCTTCAGATATATACAAATACCTGTAACCCTTTACAACACTACTAGTTAACTAGTAAATATAAACAAACAGTACAGCACGTTAATCCAAATTTAAGTTAATTTCGACATTACTAATACATGTTTAAAATCAAAGGTTGTATCTGTTAACATTAGTTAATTCACTGTGAACTAACATTAACAAAATTAAGAATTGTATTTTTATTAATTCACTTTAACAAAGATTAATAAATGTTGTATACTGCTCATTGTTATTTGCTTATGTTAACTAATGGGATCTTATTGTAAAGTGTTATTCAAATATATATATTTGAATCTCTCTTAAATGTGGGTATGTTACTGCTAAAATCAGTATGTACTTCTGACCAAACTGGTGTGCTCTAGCCCAGGGCAGTCTGGTCTGTTATTATTTTATAAACGCATCACATAAACATATAATGTCAGAGATCTGTGTGATGTGTACATCATCTGGACTTTGAGGAAACAAGAACTTTGTCGGCACTGATGTCAACAGCAGTTACTGTTTAAACTTTAAAATCTGTCTGAGCTCAGACAGACACTTAAGTCTGAAGTAAGCTGAGCCGCTCAGACAGAGGCTTAAAGATCAGCCGGCTGGTCTGCAGTCTCCCGCCCTGAGGCTCTGCCACCTGCTGATGTGAGTACCTGAGCAGTAGGGTGGCGAGCCGCTCCACCGGCCATCCTCCAGACACTGGCGCGTGGCGTTCCCCACCAGAGTTCGGCCCTGGCTGCAGGAGTAATGGACCACGGCTCTGTTGGTGACCTTCTGGCCCGACATGACAGCAAACGGCGGTGTGCCGGGATCACCGCAGGATATTGCTATGGGGGGGCAGAAGAAAGAGGATGGAACATAAGATACTTCAAAACTGCTAAAACTTCAGTGTTCTTTTGCATATTATTAAAAAAACGTTGTAAATTTGCCGCATTGCCTCAAAATGGATGCGGTATATTTAAGCAGTGTTTTTTTGTTTTTTGTTTTACAATTATCAAAGAAACAGTGGTTGTTTAGATGCAACCCACTTACAATAATATATAATTTTAAAGCCTTGATAGGGATGTGCAAAACTACATATTTTTAAAATCGACTATGACGGCCTGGTTACCCGGTTTTTCAGTATACTGCAAAGCTTTTTTTTTTTTTTTTAATGGTAAGTGTGAACAGCAGGCATAAGCTACACTGTTGTCACATGACCTAACCTTTGAGGCCTGTTTAATTCAGCAAGTGGTTTCCAGTCAAAACCTTTTTCCATTTTATTCCTCTTTTTTTGTGTGTAAAAATATCATTTGGCAGTCTGATCAAATAGTCAAGAAGGAGATGGTAAAATCACAGCTGATATTCGTTCTGGTTTATCCATCACACTGAAAACTTAAAATTAATGGTCAAGTCAACCACATTGCATTGTAGGATAAATTACAGAGCACTGCTTGAATATACTTCAGAAAGAGTAAATGCAGTATGGTATTATACTGTTTCTTCAAACATAGCCACATCCAGACACCAATCAGAGATTTTCCTAAGAGGCAATCACATAGGCTGCTTGCATTTAAACAGCTAGAAAAAAATAAAATAAATAAAAAACCACGAATCATGAGATGTTAAACTATTTTTAACTTGACACATTTAAAATACAAAGTTATAAATATACTTAAAAATACAATGCCCACAGCATGGCATGCTAAAAAAAAAAAAAAAAAAAAAAGTTGCGAGACTATGGCAAAGGATGTCCATCTGCTTTTGTATACTGACCAACTATTTCAAGAACATTTTGACAGTGCAGTAATTGTCTTGTTTACAAAAGTGGTCCTTTATGGCTGTAGTAGTGGAGCTTTTAAGGGGATGAATTTAGAAATGCAACTTGTAAGAGATGACTTGAGTATGCTGACAATTCAACAGTTATTGTTCCCCTTTCAGTCGGTCACTCCGAGTCACGTCGGATGACCGACGAAATTGGGATCTCGCCAGAGAGACCAATCCACTTCGAGTGTAACTAAACGAGCCAATGGACATTGGCATGCGATTATTGCATCCAGCTGCCGCTGATCACAGCGTGAGCATAAGAGGCAGCTGATGCACCGCATCAATTATCCTTTCGCTTCGGAGCCGAGCGGTAGTGGTTAAAGCTACTGCTCTCCCTTCCAAGAGAGTGTTCTGCGAGCGAGTGCGGGCGTTACGGCGCGGCAGCGGTGGTCACGGTGTCCGGGAGAGAAAGATCGTCTTCCTGCTGACAGCCACACTAGGAGTGTGCGGTGGCCAGCTCCCCTGCGTGCTTCAGCACTAAAAGAGCATTTCTCTGAAAGAGCAATTTCTCTAAAAGAGCAACACGGGTGATCGCGTCTTTTTAAAGATGTCTTTTCACCCGTGCGTTTCTGGGTGTGGTCGTTTCCTGGCGCCTCAGGACGGTCACGATCGCTTCCTCACGTGTCTGGGCATTCAGCACGCTGAGGTGGCTTTCGTGGATGGTTCATGTTCTTCTTGCGGGGACATGACCATCTCGGAGTGCGACTCTGCTATGTCAAACATGGCAGAGTCCCTCTGCCTGCCGTGATCCGGCGTGCACACTGGATCCGGTGGAGTTAGAGGTGATTTGAGGATTACGGTGAGGGCTTCCCCAAGTGGAGCTCCTCACCCCTCAAGCACTCCGCAGCCGGTGGAGCTGCCGAAGGAGCGCGCTGGCCACGCGTTTCCTTCGGTGCCCCCCCTGACAACCAGATGTCGATCACCGCATCGGAGGGCGGGCCCTCTCTCTCCGGGGATGACGACCCGGCTGCGTTGCCCCCTTCGGGTGTGGTAGCGTTGTCCGTGCCAGACCCAGAGATGATGGCTATGCTTTCCCGGGCCGCCGAGAATGTCGGGCTCGTGTGGAATCCTAAAAAGCCACCGTGTCCCGATCCTTCGAGGCTGGGCGAGTGGTTCCTCGGTGGGGGTGGCGCTGGTTCTCAGCGCCCCCCTCCGGTGCCATTCTTTCCGGAAGTGCATGAGGAGCTGACAAGATTGTGGAGGGCACCTTTCACTGCCCGAAACACATCTTGTAGTTCTTCCGCTCTCACCACCCTCGATGGTGGAGCCGCTTTGGGGTATGCGGGCATCCCCTCGGTGGAACGGTCTGTGGCCATGCAACTGTGTCCAACAGCCGCTTCCACCCTGCGGGGTGATCCGTGTCTCCCCTCACGGGCCTCTAAGTATTCGTCAGGTCTAACTGGCAGTGCTTGTAGAGCCTGTGGGGAGGCGGCTTCCGCCCTCCACGCTATGGCGTTGCTGCAGGTCCACCAGGCCAAAGCACTGAAAGACCTGCACGAGGGTGGTCACGACCTGGCGGTTCTACATGAGCTGCGTGCTGCGACGGACCTCGCGCTACGAGTGACGAAGGTGACCGCACAGTCTCTGGGTTGTGCGATGTCCAGGAGCGCCATCTCTGGCTGTGTCTCGCTGACATGACGGGGCAGGAGAAGGTACTCCCGTGTCACAGACCGGCCCTTTCGGCGACGCTGTCGAGAGCTTTGCCCAGCAGTTCTCGGCAGCCCAGAAGCAGACTGAGGCAAACACATCATGCGCCGGAGGAAACCTGCTGCTTCCACCCCGGCTGCAGCCACTCAGCCTGCTCGTCGCCGTGGGCGCCCCCTGCGGCCGTCCCCGCTCCCGCGCAGCCGCAGCAGCCTTCACCAGGCAGCGTCGTGGAGCCGGTCGCAGGCAGGACGCCCAGCCCGTCCAGGCCCCCGCCAAACCTGGCGGCAAGCGCAAGTGCAAGAGGCCCTGGGACGGTCGACCCAGAGATGGAGGAGACTGCTCATCGGGAGATGGTGACTGCACCACTCCCTCCCCCGGAGGAGGGCCGGGTGGAGTATCTTTTGTTCATTTTGTTCCGCCGCTGGCCCAGCAGCCAGCGGTACCCAAAACATCAGTAAAGAGCGGTCTCCTCAATCTCTGGGTCTCAAGAGGAGGAGAGTGGTGATCCGTGCATCACAGGATCACTTCCCTCCTCCTCTCTCGCCAGCAGGCAGCGGGTGGTTGCCCAAGAGCACCCCTCCTGCCCATTCGTGGAACCAGGTAAGGGCAGTAGCACTCCAGTCCCCGCTTCAAGTCGTCAAACGCCGGGCTGTCACAAGCCTCAAGCCGGGTTCCTGTGTCTCCTCCCATGCGAGGAGAAATCAGGTGAGTGCTACACTACACACCCAGACCCCGCCCCCTGCCGTCACAGGCCAGGCCGTCACAGGCCCTGGGGCCGGTCCCTGTGTTCCACCTCGCTGCCCCACCGCGGGCATGTCGGTGGGCCCGTTGGCCCCGCTGGTGCGGTCTCTCGGAGCCTGGTTAGCGCTCCCCAGCCCGTCCCGGTGGCTCCTGCGGACCATCAGACTCGGCTATGCGATTCAGTTCGCCCGGCGTCCCCCCCAAGTTCAGGGGCATCCGGTACACTTCAGTCAAAGCCGTCGATGCCCCTGTCTTGCTCGCGGAGATTGCAGTCCTACTGGCGAAGGATGCAATAGAGCCGGTCCCTCCAGCCGATATGAGGTCGGGGTTTTACAGCCCTTACTTCATTGTGCCCAAGAAAAGCGGTGGGTTACGACCGATCTTGGATCTGCGAGTTTTGAACCGTGCACTTCACAAGATGCCGTTCAAGATGTTGACGCAGAAACGCATTCTTGGATGCGTCCGTCCCCTAGATTGGTTTGCAGCAATCGACCTGAAGGACGCGTACTTTCATGTTTCGATTCTCCCGCGAGACAGGCCATTCCTGCGATTCGCGTTCGACGGTCGGGCATATCAGTACAAGGTCCTGCCCTTCCGGCTGTCCCTTTTCGCCTCGTGTCTTCACCAAAGTCGCAGAGGCGGCCCCTTGTTCCCCTGAGACAACGGGGTGTGCGCATTCTCAACTACCTCTACGACTGGCTCATACTTGCACAGTCTCGAGAGCTGTTGTGCGCACACAGGGACCTGGTGCTCAGGCACCTCAGCCAGTTGGGCCTTCGGGTCAATTGGGAAAAGAGCAAACTCGTGCCAACGCAGAGGATCTCTTTTCTCGGCATGGAGTTGGATTCGGTCAACCAGACAGCACGCCTCACCCAGGAACGTGCTCAGTCGGTGCTGAACTGCCTCAAGACTTTATCAGGCAGGACAGCGGTCCCACTGAAACTCTTTCAGAGGCTCCTGGGGCATATGGCTGCAGCTGCGGCCATAGTTCCGCTCGGTCTGCTCCATATGAGACCGCTTCAGCACTGGCTCCATGATCGAATCCCGAGGTGGGCGTGGAAACGCGGTACTCACCGGGTTCAGATTACACCGGCCTGCCGCAAGACCTTCAGCCCGTGGTCAGATCCTTCGTTCCTTCGGGCAGGAGTGCCCCTGGAGCAGGTATCCAGGCATGCTGTGGTATTCACGGATGCCTCGGCCACCGGCTGGGGTGCCACGTACAACGGGCACGCAGTATCAGGGGTTGGACGGGCCCCCTTCCGCGTTGGCATATCAATTGCCTCGAGTTGCTGGCAGTACGCCTTGCCCTGTGCCGCCTCAGAGGGCGCCTTTGGGGCAGGGACGTTCTGGTCCGTACGGACAACACTGCGACCGTTGCCTATATCAACCGGCAAGGCGGTTTGCGCTCCCGTCGCATGTCGCAACTCGCCCGCCACCTCCTCCTCTGGAGTCAGAAGCATCTGAGGTCCCTTCGTGCCATCCACATCCCAGGAGTGTTCAATCAGGCGGCCGACGAGCTGTCTCGAGCGGCACTTCCTGGGGAGTGGAGACTCCATCCCCAGGCGGTCCAGCTGATTTGGAGTCGGTTCGGAGTTGCTCAGGTAGACCTGTTTGCATCTCCAGAAACCACCCACTGCCAGTGGTTCTACTCCCTGTCCGAGGCAACGCTCGGCACGGATGCACTGGCACACAGCTGGCCCCAGGGCTTGCGCAAGTATGCGTTTCCCCCAGTGAGCCTGCTAGCACAGACATTGTGCAAGATCAGGGAGGACGAGGAGCAGGTCCTGTTAGTGGCTCCATATTGGCCCAACAGGACCTGGTTCCCGGAACTCATGCTCCTCGCGACAGCCCCTCCCTGGCCGATTCCTCTGAGGAAGGATCTGCTTTCTCAGAGACGGGGCACCCTCTGGCACCCGCGTCCAGACTTGTGGAAACTTCATGTGTGGTCCCTGGACGGGACGCGGAGGTTCTAGGTGACCTGCCCCAGGAGGTAGCGCTCACTATCGCTTCAGCACGAGCACCGTCCACAAGACGGGCCTATGCGCTAAAGTGGAACCTGTTCGTCGAATGGTGTTCCTCTTACCAGGAGGACCCCCGGAGATGTTCGATCAGAGCCGTGCTTTCCTTTTTGCAACAAGGGTTGGAGCGTAGGCTGTCCCCCTCCACCCTTAAGGTATATGTTGCTGCTATTTCTGCCCACCACGACCCCATAGAGGGGAGGTCGGTGGGGAAGCACGATCTGGTCGTCAGGTTTCTTAGGGGGGCCAGGAGGTTAAATCCTCCGAGGCCTCCCTCCCTTCCCTCTTGGGATTTGGCTTTGGTGCTAAGAGCCCTACAAACTGCCCCCTTTGAGCCATTGCAGTCAGTCGAGTTGAAGTTTCTTTCTATGAAAACCCTACTCCTGACTGCATTGGCCTCAATCAAGAGGGTGGGGGACCTGCAGGCATTTTCGGTCGACGAATCGTGCCTTGAGTTTGGGCCGGCTGACTCCAGTGCAACACTGAGGCCCCGGCCCGGCTATGTGCCCAAGGTTCCTACCACGCCCTTCAGGGACCAGGTAGTGAGCCTGCAAGCGCTGCCCCGGGAGGAGGCAGACCCAGCCCTAGCTTTGCTCTGTCCTGTACGCGCACTGCGTCAGTACGTGGATAGAACTCAGAGCTTCAGGACCTCAGAACAGCTCTTTGTCTGTTACGGAGGACAGCAGAAGGGGAAGGCTGTCTCCAAGCAGAGGATGGCCCACTGGATAGTGGATGCCATCACCTTGGCCTACGAAGCACAAGGTGTGCCCTGCCCGCTCAGGTTGCGTGCTCACTCCACTAGGGGTGTCGCATCGTCCTGGGCGCTGGCTCGTGGTGCCTCGCTAGCAGACATCTGTAGAGCTGCGGGTTGGGCGACTCCCAACACGTTCGCTAGGTTTTATAGCCTACGTGTCGAACCGGTTTCCTCCTGTGTTCTCACCTCAAACGGGTAGTGGCACTGAGAGGGCCGGCTCAGAGTCGGCTTGCGGCGTCCTTACGCCTAATTCTCCAGAGAGTTCCTTAACCAGGCAAACCCTGTTGAGTCCTCCAGCACTCCGGCGTCCGGACACGGCGGAGCGTCCGGCGCCAGGACTTCAGCCAATGAATTCTTGAAAACTGGTGCGAGGCTAGTGCCCATATGAGAGACCCTGTCGGGATCCCATATGTGTATTCCACGGTATTCTTATTAGAGCCGTGTTTCCCCTGGCGGACCACGTTCTGCCATCTCTAAAGATGCAGCCTGAGCCATCTCAGAGACTTCCATGTGCAAAAGGGCCCTCTGGGTTACTTCACATGTTTGAATGTCACTTAAACCCCCTTTGGGAGGAGGTGACTCCGCAGTGTGCCTCTTCCAAGTGGAAGGGCACGCTTCCCAGTGTTATCCTAGTCCTACTGTTTGGGTTGCTCAAGGAACACCAGTAGTTGACCTTCTCTGTGTAGAGCCCGGTCCTATCGTCTGCCTTATAGGAAGGGTCAGGAGCCCTACACAGGGCACTGGAAGGGGCAGCTCCTGTGGCGCTTTGGTAGGGATCCCAATTTCGTCGGTCATCCGACGTGACTCGGAGTGACCGACTGAAAGGGGAACGTCTCGGTTACGTATGTAACCCTCGTTCCCTGAAGGAGGGAACGGAGACGTCACGTCCCGTCGCCACAGTCGCTGTACCACCGCTGAGCTGCCGGGTCGCCGGCTCGGCTCCTCAGCGAAAACATAATTGATGCGGTGCATCAGCTGCCTCTTATGCTCACGCTGTGATCAGCGGCAGCTGGATGCAATAATCGCATGCCAATGTCCATTGGCTCGTTTAGTTACACTCGAAGTGGATTGGTCTCTCTGGCGAGATCCCAATTTCGTCGGTCATCCGACGTGACGTCTCCGTTCCCTCCTTCAGGGAACGAGGGTTACATACGTAACCGAGACGTTACTTTTAGCATGGTAAAGCACACCGTCAGAATGCTAAATCCCTCTCTGAAAAGTTACATCTCTAAAATTATTCCCTTTAGTGCACAAGTGCTAAAACTATAAATGGTTAAAAAAATAAATAAATAAAATTAATAATAATAATAATAATAATAATAATAATAATAATAATAATAATAAAATAAATAATAATAATAATAATAATAATAATAATATATATATTTTTTTTTGTTTGTTTGTTTGTTTTTTTTTTTTTAAGCAAAGATACCTAAAGATCTAATTAACTTGTGTGAGACTTATAGGATATATGAAGTTTTTCTTTTTAATTGGCAAAAATATTCTCTGAATAAAATGTCTTAATAATCTTGTACAATCTTTTTTCTCCAATGAATTGAGCTTGTTTTAAAAATGTTGAATATTACTGGAAACAAGAACCATAATTCTAATTTAGAAAATGTTTTTTGAAGCATTCCATCAGATGTATACAACAGCAAAGCCGTTTTTGGCATTGTATGAATCTCTGGACATGCGTGTATTGGACGAACTACGAGACTATCACTCACGAAGGCACTTAGGAAGTGATCTGTCCCAGAAGCCATTTGACTGGCAGGTGAGGACGGAGGAGCCGAGCAGATAGAAGCCCCTCTTGCAGTGATACATCACGGTGTTTCTGTAGTTGAAGCTCTCGGGGTAGCGCTGTTGAGAGTGACGAATGGTGTTCTCCACAAAGCCCGGATCAGAGCAGTTTACCACTGTAAGATAAAAACAGCCAGATGCTTAATGTTTGACAGGGAAGCAAGAGTGAGGAAAGACAGAAGAAATCAATGGAGGAGGCTGAACAGTAGGATCGCTGGTGCAGCCTCTGGAGCAATTTCAATCAACTCCAAACCGTAAACCGTACTTTCTTTTTGAAGATATGGATTATAAGAGGGTGAATTGTGCTCCTTCAGAACTTACTTTGCCTTTTATCTGTGCACTTCCTCAACAGTCAGGGGTCTTTTGTTTTCCCGTGCATACCTAGAACATGCCATGCATGCATTCTGATCTAACGTTGACATATCTATTCACGCAGTGAACATTATTCTACATGTAGCTGATTCCTTCTACACTGTAGCAACAGATTTTGACAGATGTGGTCATATTACATTTTTCTGTACTCAAACTGTGTACATTGGCATGCTGTGTCGAGCATGCAGTTACAAATTCAGTTACTGCCCATCACAATTTAAAAAAAAATAAAAAATAAAAAATAAAAGATAGAAGTTGAGGCCATGTCCAGAGGAAACAAACCAGACTGCCTTGCCTCGGTGGCAGCTGTCAATGTCTCGACACTCAATTAAGCCCCCTGGGAGAGGAAAAGTGGGTGGACAAGCAGCTAAAAACTTGATAATTGGCACCTGTTATTGGTGTGTTGTTTTTCTTTGTGAGACATCATGATTTGAGTGTATCTTAAAAATAAATATCTTATCATAGAAGCTCAGCATAAGAATAAGGCATATAATTGTGATATGGTTGACAGCTAGAAAACAATAACAATTTCTTATGAGAATTCAGTTTTTTTTTTTTTTAATTGTTTGTGACAACTCAAATGCATATGAGAGTTTTACTTGTTTTTTATTTGTGTATGTCAATTCATTTTTTATTATATATAACAGTTTCTCATTTATGTGTAAATTCTTTTTTTGCAATTCTATATGGCAATAAAAATTGTGTATTAGCAGTTTTACCTTTTGTGTAATTGTATGACAGTTTTACCTTTTAAACAACTGTGTATTAGAATTCTACCTTTTTCATTTATATATGACAATTCTACACATTTTTTGTGCATTTGTGCATGCCTATTTTTTTTTTACAATTGGATAATAATAAGCTTACAATTATACCAATAATAAATGTCTTTTTTTCCTACTAGTGAAATATACCGTATGCACGGTTTCGTCAAAACTATTAAACTCGCCATAAATGAGGTCTAGTTAGTTTCTAAATACCAGCAAAAACACAAAGCTCACATCAACTCAATATTGGACTTGTTTTATGGAACAATGCATCCACTCAGAGGAACATCAGCCATTCTCCCTGCTGAGTGCTTCGTCCCTGGGCTCTGGCTGAGCCTGTGGGGAATTGTCCATCTTAGAAGCGTTGACCTCACTCCATTTTCCGTCACGATTCAATTTCCCCAGGCCACCATCAACAACTTCCTTCGCACATTAATTAATCATTAAAGTGACAAGATGTGCACAGTTACTCCTACTTAATGTCAGAAAGCATCCCACAATGTCACACGGGTTGCTGCAGACCCATTTGACTTTCAAATCGACACTTCAAGATGGGAAATGACACACGGAGAATTATTTGCACATTGCTTCTTGTCATTCACTGGCTGACTCAGACTGCTGAGCACAGATGCTGGTTTCGCTCTGTTAATGCTAAGCCCATGAGCTGTGGGTGTTAAACAGCCACACTAAGGAGCTTCTCGCATAACAAGACGGTGTTCAAGGCTGCGTCTCCGCTGAGATTCTCAACAAGGGACAGGCTGCCTGAAAGCGTTTGATATATAGTAAAATCATGTTTATTGAAAGGTTCATACCCTTGCACACAGGAAGAGGGTTGCTCCACTGTCCGTTCATGCGACACTGTGCTCTGGATGCACCGTGCAACAAATACCCTGTGTTGCAGGTGAAGTTGACCACGTCGTTGAGATTAAACTCGCTGCCGTTTGTCCGACCGTTTGCAGGGTTTCCAGGATGGCCGCAGGTTATGGCTGTTAAGAAAGGGAGAATGGTTAATCGCTTCCTTTTTGAAGTTGCTGACAAGGCTTGTGCATATGTTGAAGTTACAAATTTTTACTTAAAAAATAGGGTTGCAAATTAAACATTAACTTTTTTAATAATAATAATAATAAATGGTCACACTTTATTTTAAGGTCCAATTCTCGCTATTAACAAACCATTAACTACAACTTTTGCCTCAATAAACTCTTCATTTGCTGCTTATTAATAGTTAGTAAGGTGCTAAATTTATTGGGTAGGATTAGGGATGTAGAATATTGTCATGCAGAATGTGAGCTTTATAAGCACTAATAAACAGCCAATATGTTAATAATATACATGCTAATAAACAACTAGCTAATAGTAAGAATTGGTTTCTATAACAATGTTACCCCCCCCCAAAAAAAAAACCCTATACAATAAAAATAATAATAATATCAAGAAAAGGAAAGAAAAACAAAACTTCTAAAGATATTTTGTTCAAATTAATGCTTTCTTCTGCAAATAATCTGATGTCGTGTTATTAATTAAGATCACCAGATAAAAAATTAATAACTCAGATTAACAAAATTAATAATAAATAACAATTTATACAACTACTGTAAGCATATCCAACCCAGCAAACTCAAATTAAGCAGTATATACCAGATCAAATCTCAACTGCTTGTTATATTGTCAAATAATGTAAATGTAAATGTAAAATGTATTATTGCCCATCGATATATTAAAAGTTGATATTTAGTACATCCTACTTTAACTACATATATAAAGTATACTCAATGTAAAGCAATATATAGCAAATATCAGCTGTTTTTGTTGATATGGTCACAAAAATATAAACTGTGTTATGTAACAGCTTTCTATATAAAGTTGGAAATATAGTATATCCAACTTTATTTGGATCACATGAAGCGATGTGTACTATACAGGAAATCTCAACTACCTTCGTTTTATTTATTTATTTTTTTTTTACTAATCTTTTCACTATTAAACTGCTTGATTGCTTGTATTACCACAAAAAATAAATAAATAAATAAAAATAAAAATAAAAAATAATTATATAATCTCCCAAATATTAATATATAAATATTATAAACATGCTGCTTTGAAACAATGTATATTGTGAAAAGTGCTATATAAATGAATTTGACTTAACTTAATTATTATATAAAAGATTTAAGTAATTAATCTAAACATACATAATCTAAAACTAAACATTTGAATCATCTGACAGACCTACTAAAATTGATTCATTAAAAAAAAATAAGGTCACACTTTATTTTCAGGTGCAATTCTTGCTATTATCAAGCCACAATTTTTGACTCAATAAACTCCTAATTTGTTGCTTATTAATAGTTAGTAAGGTAGTTGTTAAGTTTAGGCATTGGGTACGATTAGGGGTGTAGAATATAGTCATGCAGAATACAGTATGTGCTTTATAAGTACTAACGAACAGCTAATATGTTAATAACAGGTATACTAATAATTAACTAGTTAATAGTGAGCTTTGGTCCCCATACTAAAGTGTTACAAAAACATAATGCATAAATAAATAAATAAATAAATACAATACCAGACACTTACGAACACACACAGGTGCTTGGCCTGACCACCTGTGGTCTTGTTGGCAGATACGAACTGACGTCCCTATGAGCCGAAATCCCAGGTTGCACTGATAAACGATTGTGTCCCTATAACTAGATCCATCACCACTGATGTGGCCGTTAACAATCGGATCCGGAGAATCACAATGGCCAGCTGAAAAAAAACATTGAAAGTGGTCAGAATCAACAAAAGTCTCATGAAAATGAAATGTTGTGTTATTAAACAAACACAAATTCAAACTATGCATTTTCAAACTATGCATGAAGCATGGACACATCAGCGGCGCTACAGTACATCCAGAGAGCACTCCGGCAGTCACCGCTTGACATTTTGATGAAATGCCCTCCGTGCTGTTTGGTCAAGCAGCAGGTGATGTGTCTAAGGGTCAGCGCTGATCGTCAGTTTAGCTGCTCTCAATGCTTGTTCAAGGATTTTCCCAATTCCCAGAATTATCTAGCACTACAGAAGCCATAAATTAATACTGGCAATACAAGACTATGTCAATTTAGGGTTAGGGCTGTGAATGTCTGATAGGAATGTTGTTCTGGGACTAACAAAGGATGTTTTTCCAGGAACATGTCCTACTTAGGGAAATCACATCGTTCTTAGTGCTGTACAATAACTAGAACTATACAAGCATAATATAATAGAGTAGGAAAACATCCAGTAAACAGATTTGCTTTTCTCTACACATGAATGGTTCCTTGATAATAACGTCCAATCACAGAAGCCCCGCTGAAAGATGCTACTTACCCAGACATTTGGTCTCATCTCCACTCCAGAGACCGTTAGCCTGACACTCCCTCACGTGCGAGCCCACTAAAGTGTACCCTGTGTTACACATGAAGATAGCTGTGGCGCCATAGCTAGTCAGGGTGCCCATCTTCTTGCCATTAGGAGGGGATGGAAGCTCCCCACAGGAAATGACTGGAGGAAATAGCCAATGCAATCTTGAATACACATGGTAATTTTAGATGAAAAAAAGGTCACATTGGTGATGACGGACACAATATGCCATTCTTATTCACAGTGACTACTAGCTACCAGGAAATGGAGGGGTGAAGGGGGCATGGCTAAAAGAAACACAGATGTGATTATATACTGGTGGACATGTCAAGGGTAATAGAAGTACACTACCAGTCAAAAGTTTAGACACTCTTTATTATTTACTGTTTATTACCACTGTTTTCTTACATTTTTTAACAATATAGTACAGAAGTATGACAACACAAAGACACACACACACACACACACACACAAATGGAAGCAAGCAAATGGAAATAAAATTGAACATTTAGTTTATTGTCATGCTTTAAATACCTACCTACATAAATTCTAGTTTCATAAGGATAATCATATAAACAGTTTACTGGTACTTACACTACTTACACTACACTACTGTTATGATTTGCATGTACATAGATTTATTTTGTTTTGATATATTTTGTTTTATCAAAATAAAGACTTTAGGTTAAAATGTGCATAAATATATTAGGGAAACTTTCCACAAATTTAAATAAACTTCTAAATAGCGTTTACTTGTTTACAATAGTTTGATTTCTATATTTTGCAAACAGTTCTGCAAAAACATTCATTCTTATTAATTTTATGGCCTCATTTTAAATAATGGTATACATGGTATATTTGTACTTAATAAGGTAATTATAGTAAGTTAAGAACTGCAAGTTAAGAAGTTAAGAAGAACTGAGTGAACTGGGAAAAAATAAATAAATAAAGGAGCATTTTTTCATATTCATAGTGATTAAGTAAACTAGATTGGTCACATTTCATTTTAAGGGAAAACTCATGATTAACTAACTTAACTACAAACTTTTGCTTTAATAAACTCCTAATTTGCTGCTTATTTGCTTATTAATAGTTAATAAAGTAGTTGTTATATTTAGGTATGGGGCAGGATTAAGGCATCTAAAATATGGTCATGCAGAATAAGGCATTCATACTGTATGTGATAATTAACAGCCAATATTATAGTAACATGCATGCTAGTTAATAGTGAGAATTAAAATAAAGTGCTACTAGATTCTTACATTTGCTGAAGGAAATGTGAGCAGTGATTGGCCATTTAAAACTTTTGACATGGTGCTAGGGAGTTTTGAGTGTCAGTGTGTTGCTATGCGGTTACTAAGGTTTACTATATCTATATACTATATATATATACCACATTTAGATGCTAAGGTGTTATATGTGGTTTCTGAACAAAGCAGGCCAAACAGGCCAAAGTCTCTGTGATATTCTGGTATCAAGATATGGCTCATATTCCTGCTTCAGTGTAAGCCTATAAGATTGTATATTTGTCTAATAGGTGAAAATCATAAATCTGGTCACTTAATCTCTTTCTTCAACAAGAAGCACAATTTGAGGTTGTATTTCTCACCCGTAGCTCTAACAATACAGGATCAAATACACAAGATTTAATAACTGTGGTCAGTATTTTTTTTTCAAATCCATAACCCTGAGTATGAGCAATAGTAATAGCAATGCTTACCTTAGCAAACAACACTTATGCATTGTTAGGTGCATGCACTAGTCATACAATCAACACACATTTATTTTATGACATTTTAAGAAGTCCAATTACAATTTAAGCCCCAGCTGTTTGCATCTGTTCCTTTCATTAACAACTTAATCATCATGGTACGTAAACATATTAAAAATTAAGCTGCCTCTGATTAGAATATTTACATTTGCTCTCTGACCTCGAATTAGTTAAAGCATTTTTCACCGAAGACTTAATCACCGTGATACTGTTTACACAGCCTGTCCCTGCGGTGGAAACCGGGCCACGGTCAGAATTGACTAAGCAGTGGATGGCGTCTTATGCGGGCATGCTAAATCCAGAGGATTACGCTTGGATCAGTGGAGAAATAAACGAGACGTGGTATAGAGAGAGGCCAGATTTCAGACATATTAGTTACCCTAATGAATTTGTTTCATTAGCTCACAATGTATGCTGTTTGGTAATTAACACAGTGATCTTTTCGTGAAATCCCAAGAGCGGAATTTGGAATTCAATTGTGCTTTATGTGGGGTCTTCTTAAAGGAATAGTTCAGCCCAAAATGGAAATGTTATCATCAATTATGCACTTTCATGTGATTTGCTTTCTTCTGTGAAACACAAAAGATGACAGACAGAGCCTCTTTTTTTCCATACAATGAAAGTGGATGAAGATTTATACAGCCAAGCTCCAAAATGCACAAAAAAGTATGTGTGTGCCCTTGTGTTTGTGAAAAAGCATTCTTACTCTTGCAGGTAGACTTCTCCTCCAGCCCTTCCCATGTTGCATTAGCTAAGCATTTGATGGTCCTCCTGCCCACCAGATAGTAGCCAGGGGAGCAGCTCAGCATTATTCGTGCGCCAAACTCATTCAGTGAGCCTGAGATGAGATGCCACACCATGTGTTCTGAGAGCATGCTCTCAATGTTAGGGCACTGAACCGCTGCAGGACAGAAGGCAAAGAACGCATTAATGGAAAACCATGACCTTGTGGGTCCTAGAACTGGAATAACTAGAGCTTACAGGAATTATGGGATAGATATACAATACCGGTGAAAAGTTAGGACACACTTGACTGGGTGTATGTTTCTCATGGCTTCTCAAAGGCTGCTTTACGTGCTTGAAATTACATTGCACTAAAATGTCAGGTAACACTTTAATTAATAAATCATTAACATGCATTATAATGCTTAACAGATCATTAGTTTATATATATATATATATATATATATATATATATATATATATTACACACAGCTAGAAATATTAGATAATGTGCTTGTTAATGTTTACTAATGCACATATTAAACATTACCTAATGGTTATTAGATCATTATTTAATGTAAATAACAATGCTTACAAACATCATTAAACTTTTAATTCATATGATCATGCACTTTTTAAAAATGATTTTTAAAAGTGATTTTGAAAAATGGTTTACAATGAGTAAAAACTTCATTAATAAATCATTAACAAACATTATATAGTGCTTAACAGATCATTAGTTAGTGATCATTAGCTTACAAATGTCATTAAACTTTCAATTCATTCGCTCATGTACATTTTTAAAAATCTACAACAGAAAATGTGCAATGATTATATAATAATCCTCAATAGCAGCAATAGTATTGTGCATTAACAAAAGTTCCCTGTCGATACCAGGGACCTGTGAGGAAAAAACAGCGGGGCAGAGGATCTCAGCGCCTGGCTGAGAGCGAGCTCACGTCGGCTCAGAGCCCGCGTGCCTCGCTCTCGCCACACAGAGAGGTTTCTCCCATCCTTTTTTCCCAACCTGACCAGCGTCCCTCTGCAAGCGCGAGCAACCTGGTCTCGTTCGGGGAAGTGACGAAGAGCTGGCCGATGACAGCATGTCATTGGCAGCTTCGGACGCTGAGGAGCTGTCGGGCTCAGTAGCTGACCCCGCCCCCCTGCATTCGTCCGCGCCCAGCGCCGCCAAAGCCGGGGTGGATGCCAAACTTTTCCGTGTCCTCTCAAAAGTGGTTGAAGAGCTGGGATTGGAGTGGTCTCCACCAGAAGAGCCTTCTCGCAGCCGTCTTGACAAATGGTTCCTGCCGGGGCGCCGTCAGGCTCCTTGCCAGCGACCCTCGTCGTTCTTCCCTGAAGTTCACGATGAGCTCACGAGATCTTGGTGCTCCCCTTACTCTGCTTGCCTCCGTACTTCCGCTTCATCCGCCCTCACTACAGTTGACGACGCTGAAGAAAAGGGGTACGAAAGGATGCCTCAACTAGCACCTCTGCCCACCCACTTCCATCGGTTGGAAGGCAAAGGCCGCACACCCGTCCAAGCCATGCAGGACCACTTCAGCGCTCGCTGGACGCTCCTACGCTTCAGCTGGACAGGTGGCTTCGGTAATTCACTCAATGGCGGTTCTACAGGTCTATCAGGCCAAACTCCTCTCTGCCATGGACGAGTCTGAGCCTGATCCTGCGACTCTCAGAGAGCTGAGAAGTGCAACAGACCTGGCCCTGCGCGCCACTAAGACTACCGCCCAGGCAATAGGGAGGTCCATGGCCAGCCTAGTGGTGCTCGAGCGCCACCTGTGGCTCACGTTGACGGAAATTAAGGACGCAGACAAGGTCCCCTTCCTTGATGCCCCGATTTCCCCCAACGGCCTCTTTGGACCTGCGGTGGAAGGATTTGCTGAGCGCTTCACAGAGGCACAGAAGGCGTCGCAGGCCATGCGACACTTCCTGCCAAAGCGCTCCAGCTCCACAGCTGCTTCGAGTCGCCCTAAACCTGCGCCGACTCAGTAGCGAGCGAAGCCTGCACCTGCCGTTCCCGCCCCTCAGTCTGCCAAGACTCAGCAGACGCGAGGGCGTTCCCGCTCGGCCAGATGCCACCCCTTTCCGAAGTGCCAGGGCCCCCGACCCAGGATAGCATTGGACCCTGCGCCTCTGGCGTCTTCCTGATCTGCGGGGCAGGAAGAGGAAAGGACCAAGTCCCGCCACAGCCGGACCTCCCACCAAGCAGCCTCTCTTAAACCTCTTCTCACCCCATTCATTTCCGGGAGCAGAGGGAAGTGTGTTTGTTGCAAATACAGGGCCCGTACCAGCGCCCAAGCAACCATCCGCTGTGATAGTGGAAAAAAATAAAACACAAACATTTTCAAAAAGAGAGCAGATTTCCTCTTCCGTCCCTCACGAGTGCCCTGCCTCCGTGCAGTCAGTCACTCGAGTTTATCCAACCCCTTGCCACGCGGGCCGAGGTCTGGCAGGCCATCCCCGGAGTGTCAGAATGGGTTATGGGGATAATAAAACGAGGCTATTCACTCCAATTTGTTCGAAGACCTCCGCGCTTCAGCGGCGTGGTCTCCACTTCAGTACAGGGCGAGAACGCTCGCATTCTACGCTCAGAGGTGATGACGCTGATGATGCTCCAGCTCAGAGCGAATCAGGCTTTTACAGCCGTTACTTCCTCGTCCCCAAAAAGGATGGAGACCTCCGGCCCATCCTCGATCTCAGACGCCTGAATCACGCCCTCATGAAGAGGTCGTTCAGGATGATCACGCTGAAGCAGATCCTCTCGCAGATTCGCACAGGGGACTGGTTCTGTTCTCTGGACCTGAAAGACGCATACTTTCACATCCAGATAGCCCCCCATCACAGACGATTCTTGAGATTCGCCTTCAAGGGAGTGGCTTATCAGTACACGGTGCTCCCCTTTGGAGTGTCTCTGGCCCCCCGCACTTTTACAAAGTGCATGGACGCGGCTCTTTCCCCTCTACGACAGATGGGAATCCGCATTCTCAACTACCTCGACGACTGGCTGCTCATTCTGGCCCAGTCAGAGGTGGAGCTACTCTCACACAGGGCCCTCCTCCTCAGCCACTTAAAGTGCCTGGGGCTCAGGGTCAATTTCTCCAAGAGTGTACTGTTCCCCAGCCAACGAGTATCTTTCCTGGGAACAGTTCTGGACTCGGCTCGGATGAGAGCGGTGGTAGCGCCACAACACGCTCTGGCCATTCAGAAACTCGCGGCCTCCTTCAAGAGCGGCACCGCTCGCCCCCTCAAAGCATTTCAGAGAATGCTGGGCCTCATGGCCGCAGCATCGCCAGTGTTACAGATGGGCCTGCTTCGCATGCGGCCCCTCCAACGGTGCTTGAAACCACAGGTTCCACCCCACGCATAGCGTCACGGACACCTGCATATCAGGGTGAGCCAGGCCTGTGTGACAGCCCTGGCCCCCTGGAAGAACCCACGATGGGTGGAGAAGGGCGTGGCTATGGGAATGGTCTGCAACAGGAAGGTTGTCACGACAGACGCCTTCAACACAGGTTGGGGGGGCGCTGTGCGAAGGCAAACCGACCTTTGGCCATTGGTCGGAAGCGGAGAACGGCCTCCACATCAATTGCTTGGAAATGCTAGAAGTATGTCGAGCCTGCCGGTTTTTTCTGCCAGACCTAATAGGACGCCATGTGCTGATTCGCTCAGACAACATGTCAGTGGTGTCCTATATAAACACCAAGGATGTCTCTCCTTGAAGCGCCTCTTCATTCTGGTAGAGCGCATTCTGGAGTGGGCTCAGCGCAATTTGCGCTCGCTGAGGGCAGCACACTTGCCGGGCAGATTGAACCAAGAAGCGGATATGCTATCTCGGATGGAGGAGTGGATGCTCCATCCGCGGACGGTTCGGATGATCTGGAAGATCTTTGGCAGGGCAAAAGTAGATCTTTTCGTCTCCAAAGACAGCTCTCACTGCCCAACTTATTATTCGAAGGTCAGGGACGCGTTGGCCCACGATTGGCCCAACCTCCTCCTTTATGCATTCCCTCCGATCGCCCTGATCCCTCAGGTTATCAGGCGGATCAAGGAACAGGGAAACAAGGTTCTATTGGTGGCCCCCTTGTGGGAAAACCAACCTTGGTTGTCAGAGCTGGTTCAGCTGCTGATAACAGCCCCCTGGCCCGTGCCCTGAGACGGGATCTCCTCTCTCAGGCGAACGGAACAATATGGCACCCTCGGCCCGAGCTGTGGGCCCTCCACCTGTGGCCGCTCGACGGGAGCCAACCAGCCTCCCAGAGCGAGTGTTAAACACCATTTCTGAGGCTAGAGCCCCGTCTACGAGACGCCTCTACGCCCTTAAGTGGTCTGTTTTCTCCACTTGGTGCCTAGATCGCGGTGAAAACCCGTCTACCTCCGAGTTAGCGGTGGTTCTGTCTTTCCTGCAGGAGCTGCTGGATAAAGGACGTAACCCCTTTACACTCAAGGTGTTCGTAGCAGCTATAGCGGCCTTTCATTTGTCCGTTTTCTGAGGGGAGCCAAGAGGCTGAATCCGTCTCGGCCCCTCACCGTCCCTACATGGGACCTGCCCTGAAGGGCCCTCCTTTTGAGCCGCTTCAGTCTACGAACCTTCGGTCGCTGTCGCTGAAAACTGCTCTGCTACTGGCACTAGCATCGGTTAAGCGAGTAGGAGACCTACAGGCGCTCTCTGTTAGCCCTGCCTGCCTGGAATTCGGGCCCAACGACTCCAAGGTCGTCCTGAAACCAAGGCATGGTTACGTACCCAAGGTACTTTCAACTCCATTCAGAGCTCAGGTCATCACACTCTCCGCGCTTCCTCCTTCTGAGGAGGACCGGGAGTTGTGCTTGTTATGCCCTGTCAGAGCTTTGAGGATCTACTTCGAGTGCTCCGCCTCATTTAGGCGTACAGAACAGCTCTTTGTTAGCTTCGGTAACCGCGCCAAGGGGCATCCGGTCACGAAGCAGAGGCTCTCTAAGTGGATAGTGGATGCTGTTACGCAGGCGTACTCTTCCTTGGGCCTACAATGCCCCATTGAAGTATGAGCCCATTCTACTAGAGGCATCGCCTCGTCATGGGCCTGGTCTAGCGGTGTGTCCCTTACAGAGATTTGTGCGGCGGCCGGCTGGCCCTCGCCGTCCACATTTGCTAGGTTTTATAACCTGGATG
The DNA here is from genome assembly GCA_039654775.1 of Spinibarbus caldwelli. Lineage (NCBI taxonomy): Eukaryota > Metazoa > Chordata > Actinopteri > Cypriniformes > Cyprinidae > Spinibarbus > Spinibarbus caldwelli. The sequence goes on from CM077243.1 coordinate 28,139,563, forward strand.
TACCAGCCTTACAGGCCAGGGTCCTCTCTGCTTAGATGAGCGTACATGTATACGTTATGGGAACAATCCTGACAGAGAATTCTTGACCGCAATGCGCTCAAGCTCTCTAGTTGGTTTCTTGCATACTTCGGTCCTGGAAGTACTGAGTATGTAAGAGTCATAAGGAATGATCACACAGGCTGAGCATAACCTCTATGAGTTTAGCTCGCTTAGCCCGGAGCATACTATTGCACTTCCCTATGGGCATTAAATGCTTATGGAGTAATATTATGCAGTGGTTCCTCTGCCTTAGCACGGCGTGATTGAATTGAGCTCCCATATGTGTCTTTATCAAGACGCAGTACGAGTAGAGTATCGACAGGGAACGTACTCGGTTACTGTCGTAACCTCGGTTCCCTGAGATATGGAACGACTACTGCGTACTTTGCCGTGCCAGATAGCTGCACGACTCAGTCGTCGCTTCAGTCGAAGTAACCTGAGGATCCTATGGCGAAACGGCCGCTTATATAGCCAGATGCTCTGCCCATTCTGGCGGGCTTTGGCGGGCTCCGTCGCCATAGGCTTGTGCAGCTCCGCTGCCGACACATTGGTTTGTTTTTTACACACTGCACGAACCAATGATTGTGCAGTTTCACTGCGTGATTGAATAAGACTTCAGTTCAGGAGAAAAAAGGCTTTTTCCCATATGCGTTTTTATCAAGATGTAGTACTCGTTCCGTATCTCAGGGAACCGAGGTTACGACAGTAACTGAGTACGTTTTTAATCATTGTATAACATCTAATTTTTAAAAAGTGCATGATCATATGAATTGAAAATTGAATGACATTTGTAAGCATTTTAATACATGAAATAATGATCTGTTAATCATTAGGTAATGTTTAATACATTTATTAGTAAACATTATTAAGCACATTATCTCATGTTTCTAGCTATTTGAATATATATTAACTAATGATCCGTTACGCATTATATAATGCTTGTTAATGATTTATTAATGAAAGTTATTATAAAGTGTTATTATAAAATGTCAATTATTTTATTTTTATTTATTTATTTTTTTTTATTAACGAGCAGCCAACAAGCACCCAGAATATGCTATTTAAGAAGCATCCCGTAAGCTGTGTCCACAATTTCAGCTGTGTCAGATGAGTTGGTTTGTATTTTTGGGTGAAATTACACATTTCTCACTTGCCATTGTTCTAGAAACAGGTAGTCCTGCCTCAAACTCACACCACTGGTTGAGAATCTTGGACTGACTTCAAACAAAGAGTGCAATGTTTGAAAGAGTTTTCACTCTTTCTAAGTGAACCTATGAATGGCTTGGCTTTCGTTTCATTTCGTTAGCACATTCAATAGTGGAAAATGTGGTTGATTTGTCTTGTGTGTTTATATAAAGGTGGTTGAAAACTGAAGTGGAAACATAAGGTTTCAGAGTAACAATATTGCAGCCAGCATGGAACAGATGGTCCTTTGATTGAACAGCACAGTGCATAGCTCGGATTCAAAAAAAGCATAATTTGCTATGGGCACATCAAACTTTGAGGGAAAAAAAAGGCATGCAAGCTGGGTCAGGTATACTAAAGAAGATCTTGAGTAGACCAAAACATCTTTCCCTCCCCCTGCCTTTATCTCCCACATAATGTTCTCTCTCCATGTTCTATATGACAAAGTTCTACATGACAAATGTCCCTCAACAAGGTACTTGTTTAGATAATTACAAACATCTCGAGTGCTGTAGCACACAGCTAGTCTCAGACATCGTGGATGTGTCATACTATCATCTGAAAGCTCTAGAATGAAAGAACACTTTGGCGTAGTGTTACGGAGCAGGGCAGAAGCCTCATCCTTTCTCCTTTCTGTCGATGATGAGGAATATCATAATATTAAATGACATTATCTGTAGCAACATCAGCTGTAATGAGCGTCTTTCTCGCCGTGACCTCTGAATGCATAATACACGGTTATTTGGCTGTGGGCTCTTTAGTCGGCTTTGTAGGCTAATGGTAATTCAGGTCAGGGGGGACATGCCACATCATACCATTTGTCTTGTTTGAGTTGCCAAACCACAAAATTCAAGTCATTATTGTTAATTTTGCCAATTACCTGCCCACATTACTCTCAGAGGGGGAAGCGAGCGAGAAAGCGGCTGACTGCGGCGGTTCAATGAGGCAGAAGATTTTAACATGCTGTTGGCATAGAAACAGAGGGCTTGATTTGCTCACGTAAACAGCGGGTAGGATGTGCCACGTTGCTCCAGGTGCCATCCTCCAGACAGACGGCAGTGAGCAGGCTGCTCGCGTCAGGCTTATAGCCCTCCTCGCATTGATACTGCACATTACTGCCCACTGTGTATTGGAAACCGTGGAACGACCCATTAGCAGGAGACTCTGGCACTCCGCAAGACACAGCTGCCAATCAGACACAAACAGCATTACAGGTGGATACATGCTATACAGCGTATCTATATATAGAACTCTCATTCTATTCAAATTCTTCCAACACCTACTGACTTGACTTTCTAGGAAAAGAATTACATGAGCGGCAATGCTATCATACCGTATCACTCATTCTAAACACAGGAAGTCTCAACAAAAATGTTTTCTTCAAAACTGAAGCTAAATAAATTTGGACAGGTGATTTACATTATTTTTCATTTAAAGTAAAGGATATATTGTGATTTTTTTTAATCTCCTTTTTTGCTTTTGCTATATATATATATATATATATATATATATTGTGTTTTTTTATGTGAAAGTTTGAATTATGGAATGTGATGAAACTGAAGACATGATTTTCATAATAATAATAATAATAATAATAATAGTAAAGCATAGCAGATTTAAAAGTTAAAATAAGTAAAATAAGCTAAATTTACCCTTTTTATTCATTATTTTGAATATTGAATGCACTTAAAGATTTTACATACTGGATGAATTTTACATTACCATGCATTATGTGCACAATGTTTTTGGTATGTTTCTAGATTCTATGCATAATGTATACAGAAATGCAACCAACCAAGTAGGAGCTTTGCAGGAACACTTGAAGGTGGTAAAACCAGAAAATATTACGACAAAGTTTTATTTGTTATAAACCTAAACCTAATAGGAATCTGATGCAATATGCTGAAACACTTTACAGTAAGGTTTCATTTGTTAACATGAGTTCACTACATCGTTTAACATTAACTGACAATGAACAATACTTTTAAACTTTGGGCCACATGTTAATTTCAACATTAATTAATAAATTATTAAATTCAAAAGTTATTAAATTTAAAAAAAAAAAAAAAAAAAAAAACATTTAATGACTTGAGCTAACAATAAAAACTTATATTTACTGTTTATATTTACATTATTTTAAATGTATTGCTCATCGTTAGTAAAAAACAAAGGCGATAGGGCTTTCTCAGTTCAGACTCCAAAGCTTTGGAACACCTTACCTCTCTCTATTAGATCATCCTAGACACTACATATATTTAAATCATCTCTTAAAACATATCTATTTTCCCAGACTTATGCGTAACTTGTTTACATCTTTAGTATAATTATGTTTTATATTTATTTGATGTTTTGTAAAATGTACTTGTATTAATAATGCTTTGGGGAGTCGTGGCCTAATGGATAGAGAGTCGGACTTGTAACCTGAAGGTCGTGGGTTCGAGTCTCAGGTCCGACAGGGATTGTAGGTGGGGGGAGTGAATAACCAGCAGTCTCTCCACCCTCAATACCATGACTGAGGTGAGACCCTTGAGCAAGGCACTGAAACCCCAATTGCTCCCCGGGCGCTGCAGCATTGGCTGCCCACTGCTCCAGGTGTATGTTCACTACTGTGTGTGTGTGCACTTGGATGGGTTAAATGCAGAGCACAAATTCCAAGTATGGGTCACCATACTTGGCCACATACCACTTCCCTTCCCTTCCTTCTATTGTAGAGTAATGTGTCATGTTATGTCTGTTGTGCACTTTGGTCAGCACTCATGTTGCTTCTAAGGTGCGATATAAATAAACCTAACGTGTCACTAGAAAAAAAAAAAAACTGACTTGAACCTGGCTTAAAACCATTGGTCTGTCAGGTCCTGTTGCTCTCGGGTCGGGTAGCAGCCCTCTATTACATGCAACCATTCATATATGAAATTGGCTCTTTTAAACAAGAAAAAAATGAGGGTGGTCTCTAAAAAACAGCAGGCTCATAGAGGAAAGCAATGGGACCAATTAAAGCTCTTCCTTGTTAAAATTATCACAACATGAATAAAAATCAGGCCCCGAGCCCTCCTCTACCTCAGACTGACCTGCTGGCAGACGGCATGGATCGCTCCCACCACTTAAAGAAATTATTGGCCTTAATTAGCACCCATTCTAGATGCCCTTCAATACAAATGGGGCCTAGCCAGGGCTATTCTGAGCTGTGTGCAATGGTAAAAGGATATTAGTGCCATAACCTCCAGTCCTTGGAATGGTGTCATTTACCACTGTGTGATTAAGAGTAATGCGATTCATTGAGTAAAATCTTTGCTTGTTGAATGTATAGAAAGTTTGGCTGGCATCTTTGTGAAACGTCCTTAAAAGGTCAGAATTTAAGTGCGGCCTTGGGCACCATTTTTGGGCGGCAGTCAGAAGACGCTTTTCATTCACTAGAATGGTCTGAGCCTGGATAGCGCACCTGCCCATGACATAAGACCTGTGTGCTAACAGGGATGCAGTTTTTGTGTTCTGATTGCATGGCCCATCTACATCCATCAACTCTCAACTGTCCTATACAAATAAAGAATAGAATAACTATAAATTTGATTTACATTTGTCTTTAAAGCAATGTCTTAAGGGTGCAAGTCTGTCACTGTATTGTTTTCACCCACTAAAAACTAACAATTGATTCCAAACTAATAAACCAACATTAACTAGCCCATACTGAGTGACAAGTTTGTTTAAACTAAATGTCCAAACTGTAACCTCTCAACCCTGTAACTTATTCTGGCTTGTTTCTTTCTTTCTTTCTTTCTTTCTTTCTTTCTTTCTTTCTCATTTACATTTTATCTGTCTGTCTGTCCGTCCGTCCATCCGTCCTTTTTGTTTCTTAATAAAGGTTAACGTTTATTTTCAGAAAACAATAAAATAACACAAACCATATTCAGACTCAAATTTTGAAAACCTCACATAAAATAATAAAAAAAAATAAATAAAGAGGCTCATATTTAGTTTGGCCTCTTGGGGCTAATGGTCAACATATTCCCAAGGTTAAGTGCATCTTCTATCACTGAACATTTGCTAGAAAAAAAAAAAAAAACATCAATGACTTTCTTTTAAAAGGTTTAGACCCTATTATTCCTACATTATTCATGGAAAGTGCAATATACTTAATCGTTACATAATCATCTCAGCCTCATCTCTTAACCTGCTTTAAACTTGCACAAATAACAGCTAGAACAATTAGGCCTACATACATACTATTTTTATGCAAGTGCATGTCTGATGGATGACTTGTCTTGCTAATGAATGCACAGCAAACCTCCAAAAGAGACCATTTTCTTAGACAATGCTCTGGAACAGAAGCCACGAGGGCTCGGAGTGCGAAAGGAGAAAGGGCGGACAAAACACCACGTAGGCTGAAGGATAAAATTAGCACCTCAATGAAAGAGGAAGGAGCAGAGAAGGAAGCATGAACAATGAAATTAAGAGAACCCGCAACACATCAAACACATTCAATTACATTTCTGTCTCAGTCTTAATGTGACTGAAGAGTCACCCATTACGACATTGGGACAAAGGACACTCGTGATCTCATTGCACAGTCCTCAACGGAAGTGTTTAATGGAATAAAAGCGGCTTCTCGTCGAGGCGAGTGGAGGTGCTTTTGAGCGCCCCGCAGAATGACATATTTTTCATATGTGAGGAGGCAGGTTGCCTTTTTAAGGCAATTCCCAGTCATTTAAATGAGGAGAATGAGCCAGTGAATATCTCTGCCGAGTGTGAGTTACCTTGGCACAGTGGGGCCGGATTGTCCCACTGGTAAAGCCCATTGGGATGAAGTCTGCATGTGGCATTTCTGTGACCCACGAGCCTGTAGCCAGCGTTGCAGTAATACTGGAGCCTGCTGCCTGGCCGATCTCTCGCCCTATTGATGACTCCTCCATTCTTGGGCGGATCGTTCACACTGCAATATGAGGCTGTGGGAGGCGGTAACAAGCACCGTTTGTTATAGTATGATGTTAAGGGTGATTCTTCAGTTTTTGAAAAATTAAACTTCTTCAAAGCATTTTTGTCTATGTTAAAACATTTTGCACTTTTTAACCTTTATGTGAATTTTAGTGTAATGTGACGATTTTTGTGTGATGATAATGACATTGCCCACTTTTCAGATAAAAGCAGTGCTGAGTTCTTGTTATAAACATGTTAAGCATTAATATAACACACTTATGAACCTTATCTGTTATAATTTTCCTTTGGATCTACGCTAAACATATTTCTTAAGGCTTTTTTGAAATTTTTGCTGGTACACATGACAAAAATACTGATTAAAAACTGTTGACATGCTATTTAATTTTATACAATAAAATAAGTATTTTGCTGATCAATGTAAAAATCATATTGGACAGAAATTTAAATCTAAGTGTAATCTATATTTTTGATCCATTTCTTCACAAGAAAAAGATTGTACATTTTAAATGTTTTTATCTGCTAAGTTAATTTAAGTCAACTTTTATGGTGGTGCATTTAGATGAACTCAGAACTGATAGATGTGGACTAAAAGCCATACAGCTCAAACATGGATTTTATGAGGTCTTTAAAAATGTTGAATCTTGATTCTGAGATAAAACGAAAGAGAAAATGCAGCTTGATGGTTATGAACAGATCATTAGATCTTGTTTTTTTGATGTGACACAAATACAAGTTTGCCCATCATAAAAAGGAAAGCAGAAGCTCGAGGGATGTCAAAGCTTAATCTCACTTCAGACAGATCAAATCAAATGCATCATCACACCAACTCTGCTGAGAGGTTTAGACTTAGCTGTGAGTGATTAACTAGACCTAGCATAAAAAAAAAAAAAAACAACGTCCATGTGGCACTGAATTTTAATTTTCTTTACCCTGAAAGCCCAACAGACTAAGAAAGGCAGGAAAAAACAAGGAGGGGCTTGAAGTTGCTTCTCAAAGATGCTTTATAGAGATGATAGTGTTATATTTATCAAAAAGTGTTACCTACTTTCTGTAATTATTTAAATTCAAAAATCTAAAAACACAGTAGCCCCTCAGAGGTTTAGAAAACACAGTTACTCCGAGCTACATAATGGTTTCTCTTTCTGTCTACTCTGGACAAAATCCAATAAACAGGAAACATGTGGCAACACACTGGAATAATGGGCCTGCACAGGGCATAGCTTGTCAGAAAGATCAACTGAAATGAACACAGAGAGCAAAAAACGTTGACAGAGAGGCAGAGAAATGGGAACGGGTGAAGAGATGCCGAGTAATCATGGCCACTGGCTTTGCGGCCCATATATCATGTTTAGCCATTGGTTGAAATGTTGGTCAGAAGCATATGACATGGTAGTTATTCAGCAAAATTCATTATTGCATCTTTGACCTTTATTACAGCAGACTTGCCAATGGCTCCCTAAAGGTAGGACATGTCTGGTTCTAGCCTAATGAGAGCCAACTTAGAAAAAGCTGACTTTTTTACTTAATGACCCATTTGGATTCAAAGCAACAACCTTGAAGGGCTAAATGATGGTAATTAATCTGAGGCACATATTATTACATACTATTGAATGTACCAACAGGCAAAATAGAGAGAATTGTAAATGTATTCCTGATTTTACAAATGGAGCCAGAGAGAGAGAGAGAAAACTTTGTCTTTATTTGATAACTCATTCTACTCCTGCCTTTATCAGGAGTAAAAGAGTAAAGTTTTTTTTTTTTTTTTTTTTTTTTTAATTATTCTTTGATTTCTGCTTTCTACAAGTGTTGCTGGTTTTGTGCTCAACAAGTGCTTTGTTTTTTCCAAGTTTCTAAGAATAACCCTACAGTAATTCTGGAAGCATCCGTGCAAAACATGAAAAGGTGTTAATATGTTTAACAAACCTGTGTAGCGTATTTTGAAGCCCTTCTTGCTGGTCGCATGATCAGTTGACCATCTGAGGTAAAGCTGGTTTGTTTTGCTAGTGAAATTCAATTGTATGGAGTGGTTCCCACTCAAAGCCACCAGCAACGGACTTTGTCCAGATGGCCCTGGTAAATAAAACATTACAAAAACAACAAGTAAAGTTGAATATTGCAAACCACAAATCTGTTGGGCAGCAACAAGACAGACGTGACTTCAGGAAGGAACAAATGTCGTAGAGCAGTGGTTCTCAAATTTTCAAGCCAAGTGCCACCTTTGATCAAATCAGCATATCCAAATTCAACCTAGTCATCTCAACTGTTTACACTACACTCTTCCTGTCATTTGGCTGGGTCCTTGAGGATCTTTAGAAATGCTCTAAAACACATATAATAAAATACAAAAATTGTATGATCCATTTCATACCCACTAACACCTAATAATAAATATACTTCTGAATCCTGAGCAATGTACTGCATCTTTAAAGTCATCTTGTTTGTTAATAAGTAATTTGATTGCTCTGCATTGTCCAATTGATGTTCAAAACCGAGTGCTAAATTCAATGTTTCTGAGTAAAATGCAGACCACCCATTAATGGCATAGTTCACCCAAAAATGAAAATTCACTCTTAATTTACTCACTCTCATTCAATCCAACGTGTAGGTGACTTATTTTCTTCAGTGGAACAGTAAAGAAAATTTATAATAATAAGATAAATAAATTAGTCTTAATCAACTCACCTTTTTACATAAACCATGAAACCATAAAAACTTTCATTTCGCCTTATTAATTCAAGAGCTCAGTTCACGCATGCATGCAAGTATCAGCAGCTAATCAGTTCCTCGGTCCAAATCCAAACTTTTACAGAACTGAGGTAATAATGACGTAAATAATGTTCAATTTCTTGCACGGCTCAATCGTTTCCCTTCATAAGACCTCAATATATCATCATGAGCCACAGGTATTAATTTTGTTGCCTGTATATGGTTTTTTGACTCTCAAAGTGATGGTAGTTCTTGACTTTTTGTGCATCACCAAGGACCATGGTTTCAGTTAAAAATCTTCTTTATGCACTACTTAAAAATAAATAAATAAATAAATAAATAAAAAAACCCTACATCTTGGATGGCCTGAGGGTGAGTAAATTAAAAGCACATTTTCATTTTTAGGTGAACTACCCCTTTGAGCATTGCCTCCTAAATATAAAGCTTTTTTTATTGTCTTAGTTCTTGGTTTGACCTTTTTTTTATAGTATGCATTTACTTCTTAAAACTGGTTAAAATGGCTGACAAATGATTTGTCAAAACTTATATTTGTGTTATGAAGTGTTGTTATTAGAATAGAATAGAATAGAATAGAATAGAATAGAATAGAACAAAGTCTACCATCAAAGATCTCTAGTTCGTCAAACTGCTTCTCGCTCTGGAACATTTCCACATAAATGGCGATGGTGAAGGCAGGCTGCACTCTGATGATCCAGGAGCAGGTCTGGGAGTTGGGGTAGTTTTTTGGGAAGCCCGGACTCAGGATCACACCAGAGGAGGCAGACCGTTCCTCATTCGCAGGACACTGAGCTGTAGCATAGACACAGCATTTCAGAGGAATCATGACTATTACAAATCACAATGTGGTTATCCTACTAACAAAGCACAAGATGCAAGCTCCAGAGTAAAATTGAAAAACTTTCTCCAACATGCGCAGTGCTTCTCCTGGATTTCCCTCAGGGGCCGCGAGCCTTGGTTTGAGGAAGCAACAAAGTGAGTTGAAGCTTTTTGTTAATCCGCTTTGTGGGCGGGAGGGTGGAGGAAACAAACCAGGAGAACTATCGCTTCTTCATGGCACTGTGCAGAAAGTACAGACAAGCCAAACGGCTCAGATTTACAACTGAAAGTTTTTCTGTGGATAACTGGAATGCTTCCCCCCCCCCCCTTTTGCTCCCAAGACAGCTGTCGTCGGCTACTGTCTATTTGTTACCATACAACAAAACAATGCAGCCTCTGGGGTGTTCAGTGCCATCTTTTTATGGATTACATTTTTACAAGCTTTGATTACAAGAATCACACTAATGATTCAACATCTTTATTATTTTGGATTGGTGGTCCCCAGCCATCTTTAAATTATTTACATGAAGTACTTCTTTTTGGTTGTGTTTTGTAATTGTAATAATATTCGTAATATTACTGTAATATAGTGCTTTATTTATGCATATCCGTAAAAATAACAATAATAATAATAAATAACTAGACATGCATATTCTGGGGGAAATAGCACTATAGAAAGTTTAGGTAAGTTTAAGTTTTAGGCTTTATGCTGCACTTTGCCATCATCAGGACGCTAAGCTTGCATCTTGTTTTCTGTCAGCACAAAAATAAACAATGCAAGGTCACTATATACGATTAGGTTAAATATGCATGAGATAACAAATCATAATTCAGTATGCAGCATATGTTAAAGATAATATACTACCATGGCATATAAACAATTTGAATAATTTGCTATTATTATTATTATTTTACATTTCAACAATCAAACTGGGATTTTTTTCATTACAGTTAAGATGCAAAAAAATGAAGTAAAAAAAAAAAGATTCAACATAGGCTTTTTTCTGCAAAATATTATTGGTAACACTTTAGTTTAGAGACTAATTCTGACTATTATCTAGTTGCTCGTTAGCGTGCATATTACTCACATATTGGCTGTTTATTAGTACTTCTAAAGCACATATTAATGCTTTATTCTGCATGCCCATATTTTAGATCCCTTAATTCTACCTCATACCTAAGCTTAACAACTACCTTACTATTGATAAGCAGCAAATTATGAGTTTACTGAGGTTAATAGTTAGTTAACAGTTAGTTAACAGTTAGTTAACAGTAAGAATTCTATTCTAAAAATAAAGTAAAAATTCTATAGTAAAAATTATCACATATTTCTATAGGTTTTGTTCTTCACAGACCTTCACAGACTGGTGATGGACCTTCAAACTGAAGGTGAGAATTCAGTTTACAGGTGAGCTCATCGCTGCCAATCAATGTAAATCCAGGAAAGCATCGATACCTCACAATGTCACCTGCATAGTACAGTCAGACAGTGAGAAGAATTAAACATTTTTTAAATCATGACTTTGATATTTTTGCATAAATGGACAGCTGTTCATACCAATTTCATAGTCCTGGTCTTCAAATAATATCTCTGCTTGTTCAACCGTAGGGGGAGGAGGGCATTTCTTGAGCCGATAAGCTAAGGGGGGAAAAAATTAAGCAATTTGCCTTTATGTTCACCTTTATAGGCATAACACATTTCACACAAGGCAACCCACCCAGAGTATCAATTACATATACAACATGAGACATACAATTCTATGCATCAACATACTGGGAGCCCTCTCAAGAATAAAAGCTGCACTGAAACCACACGTCTATAACTCACAAATATGCCAGACTTGTTCTGAAATGAAACTTGGAGGTATAGATGAAAGACTGATTCATTTTCACACTCCGATTTTCCTATGCTGTTCAACAATATGCCTGCATGCTGACACTGATATCAAAGAGGCCACAGGAAAGCTTCTATTTTTGACTCTTCTAATCTCCAGAAATAACGTGATGTCATCAGAAGCAGCAGTCACGCCTCCTTAGAGTATAAAAACAAGTTGAATCCCATGTTTCGAATATATATTTCAAGCGGCACTTTACGGTATGTATTGCACTTCAGCGGCAACATTTTTCATTCGAAGGAGAAACTAACCATGGAAATTGAGGACAAAGAATCCACTTGTCGAGAAGTCGCTGTGGAACTTGATAAGAACCTGATTGAAAGTGCTGTAGGCTGACTCGAGGGCTGTGTTGCCACTGAAAATTCCCAGCTGTGGGTAGCTTTGCTCTGGGCCGTCCCTGGAAGAGGAAGCACACATTGAAATTACATTACAACCTGTGATCCTGCCATTAAACGGCATTATAATGCCTCAAACTTCCGAGTGGTTTGAGAAAATTGATTTACTTCCAAATTTACAGTGAGATTGTGCTGACTTTTGAATAAAAGCATTACATTACAGACCAGCTTGAACGAAAACAGCAAAAATGATGACTTCACAGACTAGTCTGCTTGTTTAATGGCTTTTGAAGATTAATGGACAATATTACTGGGAAAGCGCCGGAGATGCATATTTCCACATTTTTTTTAATTAACTCAGTACTGTTTCAGATTATTCAGTAGGAATTATGACATTCGGCTCTGTGATTTGTGATTATTACAAAATACCTATGATTTAAGGAAACAAGATTTCCATTCAGTCATTTCTGTAACTTCAGCAACTTTAGTAAAAGAAATGAACATGCTTCAAATAAGTCCTTGTCCAGGCTTGACTACTTCAATGCTCTCTTGGCAGGTCTTCCAGCCAGTTCTATCAAACCTTTACAATTAATCCAGAATGCAGCAGCAAGATTAATTTTTAATGAGCCGAAAAGAATGCATGTTACACCTTTGTTTATCAATTTGCACTGCCTACCAATAGCTGCTCGCATAAAATTCAAGGCATTAATGTTTGCCTACAAAACCACCACTGGCTCTGCACCCCTTTACCTACACTCATTACTTCAGACTTATGTGCCCTCTAGAAGCTTGCGTTCTGCAAGTGAACATAGCTTTATTGTGCCATCCCAAAGAGGCACAAAATCACTTTCACGGACTCTTAAATTAAATGTTCCCTCCTGGTGGAATGACCTGCCCAACTCAATCCGAGCAGCTGAGTCCTTAGACATCTTCAAGACACGGCTAAAAACACATCTCTCCCATCTTTATTTGACCCTCTTACTCTAGCACTCGCTATTCTAATTATATTCTTATATATATATATATATATATATATATATATATATATATATATATAAACATTAACACTAGCTTTTCTATTCTTTTTATATTCTATTTGTTTTCTTTTTATTTATTATACAAATAACAAAAGCAAAAAAGGCATCTAACACTAAGCTTGCTCTATTCTTTTCTATTATATCGTTTTTTCTTTTTATTTATTATATAATAAAAAAATAAATAAATAAAAAAAAAATAAAAAAACCTTGCTACGTATACTGAGTTAAACTAACTGAGACTTGGTATAGCACTTGCATATCATTGCTCTTTTGTTGATTTTGATTGCTTCCATTGTCCTCATTTGTAAGTCGCTTTGGATAAAAGCGTCTGCTAAATGACTAAATGTATTGTAAATGTAAATTGGGTCAAGAACATGTTGACCCATATTACAAAAAGCTACAATATTTATATACCACAATTTGCTGTTGTATTTGGTGGATTGGTTTGTTTATTTATTTATATATTTATTTATTTATGGATGGTAACACTTTAGTATAGGGACCAATTCTCACTATTAACAAGTCACTTATTAACATGCCTATTATTAACACATTGGCTGTTTATTAGTCCTTATAAAGCACATATTCTGCATGACCATATTCTACATTCCTAATCCTACCCCATTCCTAAACTTATCAAGTACCTTACTAACTATTAATAAGCAGAAAAATAGTAGTTTATTGAGACAAAACTCATAGTTAATGGTTTGTTAATAGCGAGAATTGGACCTTAAACTAAAGTGTGACCATTTTTTTAATACTCTATTAAAAATGCATTACAGTAATGAGAATATGAATTGCAAGTTATATCTCCATATTAATAACAGGGTATTAACTGTTTTTGTAATTTTTCTAAAACGGTTGTAAAATTATGCTTTATTTTATTTTCTGTTTTTCATGTAAATTATCCCAATGCTTTGAGTGAAAAGCTTTACAACTTCAAAGACAACTGAACTTTTCTTGAAATCTTGCTTTGCACAGTGACTACAGACTACAAATGTCAGTAAACAAAGTGGAGCTCGATTTGCGTAATGATTTGCTTGATGTATGACAACAAAAGCAGCATTAGTCTAGTCTGAAAGCTGAAATAATTGTCTTGTCCTCATCTCAGTCTGATATTTGCCAAACGACTCGTTAAATGGAGTTGTGCTCACCAGACAGCGATATAGTCAGTCACAGGCTCAGTTTGGAGCAGGGTGAAGTTGATGTAAACCCCATGACCATGGGGCACGGTGATGAGCCAAGTGCAGTCTTGAGAGTCTGGGTACTCATTTGGGTACTCTGGAGAGAAAATGGTGCCGTTTGGAGCCGTCACGTTGTAGCCACAGGGAGCTGGGTGCAGATAAACATTATTCAACCACGACTGCATTAGCAATCTATCTTTCAGAATAACAGCTAATGTTAAACACCAGGGACTGCAGCAAAATCAGAACAGTAACGGAATAACTATGACATTATTTACTCACTCTCATGTATATTTATGTACATATCTATATATTGTTTTAGCAGAACTGAAGAATTTCCATGCAGTTCTTTTTCATAATTCTCATATGGAATTATGGAGAATTATCACTTTTATGGTGCTTTTCTCTGCTTTTTTGGAGTTTTACAGATGTCACTATGAAATGTTGTTGTATGGAGAAAAAAAATATATATATATATATACAGGTGTATCTCAAATTAGAATGTCATGGAAAAGTTCATTTATTTCAGTAATTCAACTCAAACTGTGAAACTCATGTATTAAATAAATTCAATGCACGCAGACTGAAGTAGTTTAAGTCTTTGGTTATTTTAATTGTGATGATTTTGGCTCACATTTAACAAAAACCCACCAATTCACTATCTCAACAAATTAGAATATGGTGACATGCCAATCAGCTAATCAACTCAAAACACCTGCAAAGGTTTCCTGAGCCTTCAAAATGGTCTCTCAGTTTGGTTCACTAGGCTACACAATCATGGGGAAGACTGCTGATCTGACAGTTGTCCAGAAGACAATCATTGACACCCTTCACAAGGAGGGTAAGCCACAAACATTCATTGCCAAAGAAGCTGGCTGTTCACAGAGTGCTGTATCCAAGCATGTTAACAGGAAGTTGAGTGGAAGGAAAAAGTGTGGAAGAAAAAGATGCACAACCAACCGAGAGAACCGCAGCCTTATGAGGATTGTCAAGCAAAATCGATTCAAGAATTTGGGTGAACTTCAAAAGGAATGGACTGAGGCTGGGGTCAAGGCATCAAGAGCCACCACACATAGACGTGTCAAGGAATTTGGCTACAGTTGTCGTGTTCCTCTTGTTAAGCCACTCCTGAACCAAAGACAACGTCAGAGGCGTCTTACCTGGGCTAAGGAGAAGAAGAACTGGACTGTTGCCCAGTGGTCCAAAGTCCTCTTTTCAGATGAGAGCAAGTTTTGTATTTCATTTGGAAACCAAGGTCCTAGAGTCTGGAGGAAGGGTGGAGAAGCTCATAGCCCAAGTTGCTTGAAGTCCAGTGTCAAGTTTCCACAGTCTGTGATGATTTGCGGTGCAATGTCATCTGCTGGTGTCACTGTACCCGTTTACCAAGAAATTTTGGAGCACTTCATGCTTCCTTCTGCTGACCAGCTTTCTAAAGATGCTGATTTCATTTTCCAGAAGGATTTGGCACCTGCCCACACTGCCAAAAGCACCAAAAGTTGGTTAAATGACCATGGTGTTGGTGTGCTTGACTGGCCAGCAAACTCACCAGACCTGAACCCCATAGAGAATCTATGGGGTACTGTCAAGAGGAAAATGAGAAACAAGAGACCAAAAAAATGCAGATGAGCTGAAGGCCACTGTCAAAGAAACCTGGGCTTCCATACCACCTCAGCAGTGCCACAAACTGATCACCTCCATGCCACGCCGAATTGAGGCAGTAATTAAAGCAAAAGGAGCCCCTACCAAGTATTGAGTACGTATACAGTAAATTAACATACTTTCCGGAACGCCAACAATTAACTAAAAATGTTTTAATTTTTTTATTTATTTTTTTTTTTTATTGGTCTTATGAAGTATTCTAATTTGTTGAGATAGTGAATTGGTGGGTTTTTGTTAAATGTGAGCCAAAATCATCACAATTAAAAGAACCAAAGACTTAAACTACTTCAGTCTGTGTGCACTGAATTTATTTAATACACGAGTTTCACAATTTGAGTTGAATTACTGAAATAAATGACATTAATTCATGCTTTCAATGAGGAGCCGAGCCGGTGACCCAGCAGCTCAGCGGTGGTACAGCAACTGTGGCAACGGGATGTGACGTCTCCGTTCCCTACTTCAGGGAACGAGGGTTACATACGTAACCGAGACGTTCCCCTTCAGTCGGTTACTACGAGTCACATCGGTGACCGACGAATGGGATCCCTACCAAAGCGCCACAGGAGCTGTCCCCTCCAGTGCCCTGTGTAGGCCTCCAGGTCCTTCCTATAAGGCAGACGATAGGACCGGGTTCTACACAGAGAAGGTTGACTACTGCTGTTCCTCGAGCAACCCAAACAGTAGGACTTGGATAACACTGGGAAAACGTGCCCTTCCGTTTGGAAGAGTCACACTGCGGAGTCACCTCCTCCCAGAGGAGTTTTGGGTACCGCTGGCGGCTGGGCCAGTGGCGGAACAAAAACAAAATGAGACAAAATATTCTCCACCCGGCCCTCCTCCGGGGGAGGGAGTGGTGCGGTCACCATCTCCCGATGAGCAGTCTCCACCATCTCTGGGTAGCCCGTCTCAGGGCCTCTTGCACTTGCGCTTCCCGCCAGGTTTGGCGGGAAGCCAAAATGGGCTGGGCGTCTGCAGGGTGGCACCCACGGCAACGAGCAGGCTGATGGGGCTGAAAACGGGGTGGAAGCAGCAAGTTTCCTCCGGCGCATGATGTGTCTGATCGCATCAGTCTGCTTCTGTGCTGCCGAGAACTGCTGGGCAAAGCCCTTGACAGCGTCGCCGAAAAGGCCAGTCTGAGACACGGGAGCATTCAGGAATTGTACCTTCTCCTGCTCCATGTCAGCTAGACACAGCCAGAGATGGCGTTCCTGGACCACTAGCATGGACATTGCACGACCCAGAGACTGTGCAGTCACCTTCGTTGCTCGAAGCGCGAGGTCTGTCGCAGCACGCAGTTCATGTAGAACCGCCAGGTCGTGGCCACCCTTGTGCAGGTCTTTCAGGGCTTTGGCCTGGTGGACCTGCAGTAACGCCATGGTGTGGAGGGCAGAAGCTGCCTCCCCACAAGCTCTGTAAGCACTGCCAGTTAGGCCTGACGAATACTTACAGGCCTGTGAGGGGAGACACGGGTCACCCCGCAGAGTGGTAGCGGCTGTTGGACACAGTTGCATGGCCACAGACCGCTCCACCGAGGGGATGCCCACGTACCCCAAAGCAGCCCCAACATCGAGAGTGGTGAGGGTGGAGGAGCCACAAGATTTGTTTCGGGCAGTGAAAGGTGCCTTCCATGATCTATTGAGCTCCTTATGCACCTCCGGGAAGAATGGCACCGGAGGGGGGCGCTGAGAACCAGCGCAACCCCCACCGAGAAACCATTCGTCCAGCCCCTTTTATGCAACTCTGAGATGGTCATGTCCCCACAAGAGGAACATGCACCATCCACGAAAGACGCGATCACCCGTGTTGCCCTTTTAGAGAAATTGCTCTTTTAGTGCTGAAGCACGCAGGGAAGCTGTCCACCGCACACTCCTGGTGTGGCTGTCTGCACGATCTTTGTTGAAGCCACGAGACCGTGACCACCGCTGCTGTCGCCGTAATGCCTGCACTCGCTCGTTCTCTCTGCAACACCAAAGTAGAGAGCAGTAGTGATGCACCACTGCTCGGCTCCGAAGCGAAAGGAAGAATTAATGCGGTACACCTGCTGCCTCTTATACCCGCGCTGCGGGGTGTGGCAGCTGGATGTGGAATCCGCATGCCAATGTCCATTGGCTTGTTTAGTTACACTCAAAGTGGATTGGTCTCTCTGGCGAGATCCCATTCGTCGGTCACTGACGTGACTCGTAGTGACCGACTGAAGGGGAACAGAACATTCCTGAGGCTGCTAGAAAAAGACTTGGATAGAAGATACTGGCACAGAGTTCACAACAGAATAACACAGTTATGATAAAAAAGAAAGAAAAATGGCCCAATAGTCTTTGCAGTTCAGATTCCCTGCAAACGGAAGCCTAGGAAGAACAAGTTGAGCGACTGATCGATAAGAGACAGGTCGGATTTCACACTACACTACCCACGCTAATCATCAAGGCTACAATTTAGAACAGCTCCCAGTAGCATATGTCTCCACTGTTCAGGTCTTCAAAGTCTGTTCTAAAGATGATTTTAAAACACAATGCTCTTATTGTACTAGTAATACAAAGTAGTAACACTTCACTTAAAGAGCATAGTTAAAAAGGCATTTGGGAAAGTATAATACCTTTGTAAGTCTCAAAAAGTCAGAGAATTATTGATGCTTTTTCTTTCAAAGTGTGGGCAAAGAGTGCTGAAAATAACTGTGCTAATCACAACACAACTTGAGAAACTTAAAGAAATGCTAAGAGGGACAGAAGGAAAAAGGACACATTTCTTTACTTTATTCCCTTCCTTTTACCTTCACAGCGAGGAAAGGGGTGGTTCCACTTCCTGTTAATTCCATGCTGGCATGTTAGGACAGGGTAGCCGACCAGCACATATCCAGGTAAGCATTCAAATGTTATGGACTGGCCTGCGTTGAAATCGCTGTTGATGATATACCCGTTGTGGAATGGATATGGGTCTTGACAGTTTTGTAATTCATATGCTACAAGAAAAAACAAAAAATAACATATGAATATCTGTAAAGCCATGTCTGGAAGTTTAAATATGATATTTACTACTGGGCTCACTTAAAATAATTGAAAGATTTAAAAGAATTGTTTCATTTTGTCATTATTTCCCCACCCACATGTTGTTCCAAGCCCATGCAGAATTTCTTTTGTGCAACATAAAATAAGATGTTTATAATGCTTCACTGAGGGAAAAAAAAAAATATATATATATTAAGAATAACACGTTTGGAATAATACTATATTAGTGAGTAAGTGATGACCAAAATTTCATGGTTGGATTCATTTATATATTCATTTCTTTATTTACTTTCTTTTCCACCCTAAATATCTGCAACAAAAAGTAAAATAAATAAATAATTCAAACCTAATTAAATAAAATATTTTCACCACAAATTAGTTTATTAGCATAAAATATGATTGGGAAATTTAACAGATTTTGTTTGTCTCTCTTTTGCTTTAATGACAGCAGCACTCAGGCATGAAAATAAATAAATAAATAAATAAGTTAACCCTATAAGGCCTACTGCATCATAATTTATACATTGATTTCCAAGGCCTCTAAATCATTAACATGATCAAACCTGCTGAAAAACATTACCCCCTGCCTGCTAATTGATAGTACATATTTTTTAGTAAGTAAAAGGCATTTTAGTATTATTCTAAAAATGTGCATTCAGGTTGTGGTATGCATGTGTATTCTCAATATATTGAGTACCTTTTATATTGTCAGTAATATTTATTCAGATGAACACTTACTGGACAGAAGCAATATATATATATATAAAAATGTAAGTAAATGTAAGTATCAAATACAATACAAGAGGCAATACAACCATCATTGCAATTACATATTTATTTGAAGTTTAGGCCTCTGAATAAAACTGAGGTGTGTTTTCCCATATTCTCACTATATCATATACGGGCGATAAAAGCCAAAGGTATAAAATCAATTAGTGTATCGATTTTAAAATGAACATAAAATATTGTTATTTCACATTAACATTCACAAAAGTGGCTAAATTATGTTAAGGCGTTTATGACAGCTAAACATGCAAGGTGTTGCTCATCTCTGTGTATCGTCACCAGTATGGTGAAGTAGCAGAAAGCTTGTCAAACTAACATACAAGCATCTCCAGGCAGTATTTTAAGTGCAGCGCTTATGATCAACAGCTTTATAATCATATTCTTTCATCCTGTATCATTGTTTGTGTATCAAAACACGGCATCAGTATTCCCCCCCGCAAAAGCCCGTCTGGCAGCACAGATCAAGGCTGTGCCTGGCTCTTTTCAACTCAGACGAGAGTGGATAAGAAAAAGAGAGAGACGAACTGTTTGACCTACAAGCGAGGAGACCAGACAATGGCAAGTTATTTATATCGAGTGGAATCCAAGTGCACATCCAAATGCAAAGTCTTATTGATTTCAAAATGCTTTCAAGACCCCGGCTGTCATAATGGAGTGTCCTCCCAGTGATCTCAAAGGAAGTGAATCTTTAGATATTTCCAGTGATCTTAGTAAAAGGCTGTCACTCCCACATGAAGGGTCAATACAAAATCAAGGACGGCTGATGTCTGCAGAGCACAGTATGCAAGTGGAAGATGGGAAGTAACCCACCTTGGTAAGTGAGTTTGAAGCCCTGTCTGTTCTCGGAGTGGTCGCTGTAGAAGTGGATGATGGTTTCGTGCGTGCTGCTCAACATAGGGGGCGGCAGTTGGCTTCCACTGAACTGTCCAGTCAGAGAGCTGCTGTGGTGTGGCCCGTTGCGAACCTCTAAAAAATCGTGGTTATCCTCAGAGGTGAAGTTGAGAAATTGGATGTGTGCCCCTGTTGAGTGATCACAGTGGTTAGACTTTCACAGAGTCAAACAGGCTGTGTGTCATATGACTTATGTTATGTGGATAATTTACATATGGAATGTCATTAAAGCGAAAGAGTTTTTTAAACATTAAGGGCCAGTTTTGCTAACAGCTTACGCTAGTGCAAACCTTTTGGCGTTAAAATAGTACTGTCAGGATTTACTAAAGACGCGCAGCGACGAATTAGCGCTGAAAAGGCGTGGACAGTTATTTCTGCACCTGACCTGAATATGCATTTGTAGAGGTTTCTCTTTCAAATGCAAAATTTATGGGAGGAGAGTATTCAAATGAATCACGCAACAAGATTTACTAATGTTTGCGCTCGTCAAATTACTGGTATTTGCACCATTATTTAATGCCCCAGAAAAGCATGTCTTAAACTCTTTTGCGCTTGAAATGGCTGCAATTATTGTTGCTAGGAGGAGACACCGCAGAGAACAGAGTGCGCGTGGTACAAGGGAGAGGATTTTTTTCCACACATATTAATTTATTTGGAATGCCAGAAGAACACATTATCTGAACATATTGTTTGCCAAGCCTTATTTTTAATTTGCTTCAGGAAATAAAAGACGACTTTGAAACCCTCAACTAGGAGTCACGCAATATAGTTCTATTAAAACTTCTTGCAACCCTTCATTTTTTGGCCTCTGGTTCTTTCCAATGTACTGTGGCTTCTTTATTTCTTTATTCTTTATTTGTGACTATGCTAATTTGCGCTGCGCTTGGTACTGTATATTGTGTTGGTCAATATGTAAATGAGATGTTGCGTCTGCGTTCTTTCATTTGTGCATTGTTAGTAAATCACCTGCAGAAATTTCCACACCCATCGGTGCCGTTTTGAATTTGTGCTCTCGAGCTAATTTGTCATTTAGTAAAACTGGCCCTAACTCTGACTGGCCTGTACAGACCAGCTCTTACTGCTGCTAAGAGACATGATGTTAATTGCTAAATCACAAATCGTTTTTCCCTCATGTTCATATGTGTGGAAAAATGTAACAGCCGTGTCAGCACAGTAATAGGATGCCTGTGAACTGTGATACTGCAGGGAAACAGGAAGCATATTATTAACAAACTGATCTTTATCCTACAGACTCCAGAAATTTAGTTTATCAGCATCAAATGTAAGTGAAAATGTGGTTTATAGATATTAGAATCTTTCAAAAGTATTTTGTTTGTGCCTTTTTTACTTTAATAACAGCATCACTCAAGCTGACATGGACTTCACAGATTTGTGGAGTATTAATTATTCAAATGAAAACTGTCATCATTTACTCACCCTCATGCCATTCCAAATCTCTAAGACTTTTGTTCATCTTTGAAATACAAATGAAGATATTTTTAAATGAAATTAGAGGTTTCTGTCCCTCCATTGAAAGTCCATTCACCCAAAACTTTAACGCTTCAAAAAGTCATTAAGAAACGTAATCCATATGAATCGAGTGGTTAAATCCAATTCATCAGAACAGACACAATTGCTTTATATAGCACGATGAAAAGATTTAATTTAGGCCTTTTCAAACGTGCTTGCTTGATGCACAAGAGACAATGAGGTTTGTTCTCACACATTAAGAAAGCACTTTTGAGCTTCAGTTTAAAATATTTGATGTGCTCTATATATATATATATATATATATATATATATATATATGATCAGTTTTATATATGAATAAAAGACTAAATGAAATTCCTTAAACATATAAAGATATATATATATATATATATATATATATATATATATATATATATATATATATATATATATATATATTTATTTATTTATTTAATTTTTTTTTATTATTTTATTTATTTATTTTTTTAGAAGACTCGGATCAAACCACACGATTCATATGGGTTATGTTTACTGTGTCTTTATAAACCTTCTGAAGCATTAAATTTTTGATGGTGAATAGACTCAGTGGAGGGACAGAAATCATTAAAACTATCTTTATTTCTGTTTTGAAGATGAACTCAAGTCTTATGAATGTGAAAAGGCATAAGAGGGAAAATTTAATGACATTTTTAATATATGAATTCTACAGCTTACTTAAACTTACTTAACCAATTTGTGCCCAAATTTTTCTGAATGGTTTCATGCATATAGTCGTGTTAATAGTGTCCTATGTGAACGTTCTGCATTTATTTTCCACAGGTTTTTGTTTTTTTTCCCTTGAAAACACATTTGAATGTGCAGCAACTATAGTTGCCGGTGGGCAAATATGTTGTATGTACCCCTTCAATGTCAAATTTGAATAGGAGGGGAACATTTGGCATCTAACTCAAAATAACTGCTTTAAACAGATCAATCTTTATTTATGAACAAATTTATTATGTATAAAAGTCGAAGAACAAACCCAAAAAAAGCTGCATCTAGCTTATAATCTCTTGAATATGAATACACAACAAACAACAAATCCATTTGTCTTAAAGTGGTGGAACATAGTGCAGAACAAAGTGCAGCCATGCCCAGGGACTGCAGATGCAAATTTTGTTGTGCATTGTCCCTGTATAAAAATAAATAAATAAGTTGCCCCAACAGGGCATTGTGTATCAAAAAGTTAAATGAAAATATATAAATAAAAATAAAAAAATATGTACAGTGCCCTCCACTAATATTGGCACCCTTGGTAAATATAAGCAATGGCGGCTGTGAAAATAAATCTGCACTGTTTATCCTTTTGATCTTTCATTCAAAATGGCGGGGGGAGGGGGGGAATCTCATTGTGAAATAAATGCTTTCTCTCGTTCATGTTGGCCACAATTATTGGCACCCAATTATTGCAACGTCTTTTTCCCAAGATAACAGCTCTGTGTTTTCTCCTGTAATGCCTGATGAGTTTGGAGAACACCAGATAAGAGATCAGAGAACATTTCCTCATACAGAATCTCTCCAGATCCTTCAGATTCACAGCTCCATGTTGGTGCTTCTTCTCTTCAGTTTACCCCACTCATTTTCTATAGGGTTCAGGTCAGAGTACTTGGACGGCCATGGCAGAAGCTTCATTTTGTGCTCAGTGACACATTTTTGTTTTGATTTTGATGTTTGTTTTGGATTATTGTCCTGATGGAAGATCCAACCATGGCCCATTATAAGATTTATAACAGAGGCAGTCAGGTTTAGATTTTTTTTTTTTTTTTTATCAGTTGGCATTTATAATCCTGTGGAACAGGAAGTCATGGCTGGACAATGTCATGCTCCTTGTCACCCGGGTGTGCTAAAAAATGTATTTTTTTATTTTTTTTTTTGTATTTGTATGTATTTTCAGATAAATTTTACTCATAAGAATTTCTAGGGGTACCAATAATTGTGGCCAACATGCATTGGAGAAAAAAACATTTATTTCATCATGAGATTTTCTCCCCACATTCAATTGTTTTACTTCAATTGTTTTTGTGAATTTTTTGAATGAAAGATCAAAAGCATAAACGATGCAGATTTATTTTCACAGCTGCCTTTGCTCATATTTACCAAGGGTGCCATTATTAGTGGAGGGCACTGTACATTTTCTGAAGAAAATGTGAGTGGTGCTTGCCGTGGGAAAACTCGGCACTAGGCACTAATAGTAACTCTAATCGTGTTAGCATCATGTTAACAACATGCTAACAACATGTTAATTGTGTTAGCATTATGCTAACAACATGTTAACACAAGTAAATGTTAAAACAAAATTACCATGATTAGCATGTTGCTAGCATGATGTTAACATATTTTAAACAAGCTGTTAATGTGATTAGCATGATGCTAGCAACATACTAATATGATTAACATGTTAGCATTAAGTTATCATGATTAGCATGTTGCTAGCAGGATGCTAACAAGCTGTTTTTAACAAGAAGGTAACATGAGTAGCATGATGCTAGCAACAGTATACCCCCATTTCCCCATGATATATGTTATATGTACTTACAAGTCATTTGCCCACCGGCAACTATAGTTGCCGCTTGGACTTTTGACTAAGTATACAAAAAACTATAGATCTCTTGTAAGATTTGTTTTACTTGGATGATTCTAGAGACCTTCATGATTATGTACATTTATATACGGCAAAAAAAAAAAAAAAACTTATTAGTAACATGAAAATGACCTTTCCTTGGGAGGTTTTGCCTTTTTCATGCTTCCTGAAAATAGGAGTAGGAAGTTGATAGCCTCATGTGACAGGAAGGACGTGAATACCTTTTTTTTCCCCCTTGAAGTCTGCATGTCATTGAGACATCAAACATGGATAACATCTAGAAAAATACTTACAAAAGGAAAATGACAACTATCAACTGTGGCAACTATAGTTGCCGGTGGGCTTAAATGGGTTAAAATTATGTTAATACTAAAGTAAAAGGACACCATTTTGCAGTAACTACACCCATACACAGCATACACAGACACAGATGGTTGCAAACCTAGGGTGCAAAATGATGGGGGCAGCAAGACATTTTTTGATCTATTGTGCCACTAACCTCTCTCATTACTGACAGTGCTTTTGTGTTATGCTGTTCAGAGTGCCAGGAATTAATTTTGTGTACCTGCAGTTCTCATAAACTCTGCTCCAACTCAGCTCAAGAGAGAGAGACCCGCACATTCACTCTCTTTGACATGCTTTGAGTCACTGTTTTAACTAAAGCATAAGCTTTGATTGAGTTTGTCAATTTGTTAAGTCTCTTTCAAGACTAAAATATGACACATTAACATTTTTGAGGCATTCATTTGACAGTACTGACTATTTAGAAGTCATTTTTTAATGGCCTGGACATGATATTTTGTGGTATTGTGTCATATGTATGATGATACATATTGCATAGTGAGGTAGCCAACAAAACCAAGCCATATAGCCTACACCAGTGGTGTCCCAACCTGGGGTTCGTGCCAGGATCAAATATGGATGCAAAAATCTTTTTCACTTTATTAGAAAAACTCTTGACCAGTTGCCATTAACAGTAGCTGCAGTATGTCAACACACATGGGCTGCTCTCATTCCCGTCTCTTCTGAACTCTTTCCCTCACATGAGAGCATGTTCTTTTTTTTTTTTTTTTTTTTTTTAAATAATCATGAGATAATTTGTAACAGGTTGCTTGTTAAATTTATTTTACTTATTTTCTTAATATCTATGAAGTTGTTTATAATGTTAATTAAAAAGCTTTTTTTTTTTCTTCAGTAAATTTGAGTCCAAATGTGTTGCCAGCATTTCAGTTTTTTGTGTGGTGGGTGGAAGGGGTTTTGTTTATTTCTGGCTCCGTAGCTGTCACTTAAATTCATCAATGTGTAGCTCCAAGCCGCCAAGAAATAGCACAGGAAAGATGCCAGTGCGAAATTTTACAATTACGCACCGTTAACTTCACCTCATCTTCAACAATTATTTGGTCTTTGTCTCCAACCACAAGATTTGAACTTAATATTCATTACATAAAAGAAGATAGTTGGATGATACGACAAAAGAATCAAACAAGTCAATCGTTTTCACTGAAAGCATGCGTCGCTCTGAGACGCCTTGGGCAGCTCTTTTAAAGATTAGCTTTATTGTCATTCTGATGCGGTGCTATCCTCTAACTGCACTTAACTCTACCTATTCAGACTGTCCTAAAAGCTATAATCAGCACCCGCAAAGCCATCTGTGTGTCTTATTCAAATGATTGTAGCCTGTTAACAGTGAAAGCTAATGCATTTTTGCTACACAGCGCAAACATGATGGTTCTTGCTCTTGCTTGTGCAGCGGCTGCTTGATAAGGCAGAAAATTGCTTTTGGATATCTCAATGTTACATTGTTTTCTTCCAAGTTAGAGGGGGTTGGAGAAGAAATAGTTGCGCTCAAGGATAAGTGTGAATGACTTTTTTAAATGACATGCAATTACCTTGTTAACATCTGGAATGGTTATTTTGTTCTCAACTCATTTGAACTGTGAGGCGGGAGAAAGCAAATGGGCTACAACTAAATGACTTCAGAGAGTTCCATCGACTGCTCAAACAACATCTTAAAAGTTGAGATAAATGAAACCAAATAAAAGCCTTGTGTCAAGTGGCAGAACATCAAATGGAAAGAATGTATCATTTTATGTCTGACGGTATTCAGCTGTCCGTTTCTGGTTATCTATCTGGGTAAATATCTAATGCATGAGTTTAATCATGCAGCAAATTCAATGGGTGTCATGCATGAAACACAAGTGAATTTCTATGTTTAATGTTGGAAAACCATTTTGACGCACTGAGTTGAATGCAAATTTTAATACTAACAAAATAAATGTGTTCTGATTTTGAACAAAAGCAAGCTTTAATCAAATATTGACATTTTAACTATTATTTCCTGACAAAATAAATACAAATGTTGTGTAGGGTCCGAGTAATTACATGAATAAGGCAGTTTGCTAAAATTAGGTTTTCTTGTTGGTGGAGAAATGTCCCAATTTTGCAGCTGAAAAATTTTAAGTCAACATGAAATGCTGTACCCAACAAAGAATAAGCGGGTTGGAGAATGGATGAAAGGATATTTCTAAGATATTTTACCAGTGGTGGAGGTAACGAATTACAACTACTCACGTTACTGTAATTGAGTAGTTTTTTCGGGTACTTGTACTTTTTTGAGTATATTTTTAAAGCTGTACTTTTACTTGTACTTACGTACAAATTAAGCAAAATAATCTACTTTGTTACTTTTAAATCATAGTTCGTTACTGAGTACGTACACAATCTGAATTGATATTCAAACCTTTCACGAAACTTCAGTAGCCAATAAAGATATCCGAACGTAAATGGACCAATAAAAGCCCTGATATCTGAACCGGGAAAAGCAGGTGAAGAGCTGATCAGACAGTGAGGGAGCTCAGTGTGATTTATGGACTCAAAGTTTGGAGAAAGAAACTACATGGTAGTGTTAACATAAATTTCTATATTTTGATACCGATACTGAAATATCTGACACGGTTCCATAACTCATTTTCCACAGTATCTACCGATACAAGCTGCGTCTCGCTCTCTCCTCTCCAACAGCGAGTTTGACATGCACCCACCTCCTGTCAGTTACAGAGTCGGGATTGTAGGTATTCCGAATAATTTTAATCATTCCTGCGCAAATGTGTTGAGCGCTTTATTGTAACATGAGAACACAGTCATGTAATCTCAGAAAACTGGATGCGAGCTTTCAAATAGGCCTAACTTATACAAATTAACTGCCTGTCCTCTCACTCCGATATTGCTTGTGCGCAGACTGTGTGCAATCGCGATCTCGCCATGCTTTAAAAGTAGAAATTATTTCTCTTTGCTCCTGGATTAAACTTTGGCGAAAGTTATCGACCATTCAGAATAGATCCATGCCTGACCGATGAAAATCCTACTGGAAATTTTATTGGCTGTAAGTGAAATGCACCAGAAAGTCTTTCAACAATCAAAGGTGGAACTTTAATTTCTTTACAATGTAAGTTTATGCTAGAAATGTTTTGGAATGGGATATTTGTCTGATTTGCATATATAAATATCCTCAGAGCAGATTCGCGGTTGGATAGGAGTGTCCAGTGTAAATATCCAGTGTCATTTTTTTTGTAAATTCAATTCAGTTTGAAATCAAATTTGAAATCAAGCTTCCTCGTGTTGTAAGTTTTTGCAGCAAAGTTACCCTATTTCAAAGACACAAATACACAGAATGAGCAAATGTTTAAGATTGAGATTTTTGTAATGGTAATAGATCAGTATTTATATGTATGTACATAAAGGCCTACATTAAAATCTGTTCATCATATAAAGCGAATGTGTCTATTTAGAAGACTTGGATTAAACCGGTTTCAAAGCTTGAAATAACGATTGCCTTGAAAAAATGGATGGACAAAAAAAATGTAAAATAATAAAATATCTATATGGCAGTATACAGTATGTGGTAGTTTTGCCGATGTATTGAAAATGATTAGTCGTCATGAAATCAAAATTACCCTACTTAATTTTTTAGTGCACATTACTAGTCTTGTGGTGAACAATTAAACCGTGCAAGTCAATACACTGAAAAAAAAAAAAAAATTGTCTGCCATCGTAATCTTTAATCAAAAACTGAAAATTTGCTTCCGCTCTGGAATGTTGTCTCGCTCTGATGACGTCCGTTTGACGGCTTGGGGAGAATCCCCTTTTTAACCATGACGTAAGGACTGCTGTTTCCGGGTCCAAGCCTCTACTTATTTCACTTGAGAATACTATCTCAACAGCCATTTATGAGCACTGCATAATTAATATTACATATTTAAGCTAAGCATTTAAAAATTTGCTGTGCACACTACAGTCTCTGTGCTCACAGTGTCTTAGACACTAATATTTTAGCTGAATCACTTTTAGGCCATCTGGGATTTCAGTATGGAAATAAAGGTTAGGGTTATAATTTTTCAGTATTACATGACATCGTGGGTGTATATTAGCACAGTTTGTGCAGTTTGTTGTTTTTTTTGGGGCGTCTGGCAGAGCGTTAGGACCCAGAAGCGGTGAGGCGTGATGTCAGACGTAACAAGCAGATATTCTTAACCACTCCTATCCAACCGCGAATCTGCTCTGAGCAAGAGGTGGAGTATTCAATATCCAATTTTCCATTTCAGTCAATACCAGAATGGATTGTAATGAGAATGAGAGTGAGAAGTCATAATCCAAAAATGAAACTTGTATCTAAGGTGGAGGTATTTTTTATGGGTAACACTTTACAATTTGGGTATATGAATAATCATGTACTAATGCCTAAATTAACACTTAATTCATCACATACTAATGATTATTAAAGGCAGCCTTAACTACATGTTGGTACATGTTTGACAGTTAATGCATTAATTAACATTTATGGGTAAACTAAATCAAACAGCCTCTTTAAGAAGGAATAAGAAATACTCTTACTTTGAAATGAATTTAAATAATTTAATACTATCATAATTTGAGCATTTGACATCTTCAGCTTTGTCATAAACATTATTGGGTGGCACAGGATTAGCTGATCCTCCTCATCAAGTGTAGAAAATACTAAATACACTAATGACTGATCTTGTCTCTTTTATGTTCTTCTCTTTCCCTTTAAACTCACCCTATTGTGACTTATACACGGATTAATAAAAACCCACAAAGAACATTTGTAGAACAATTCCTAAAGAAATGCTCAAACTGGAAAGATTTCACTGTCCATCCAGACACAGCTGTGATGATCCTGTACCTCCGCTCTCTGGCTTCTTGAAGATCCACACAGCATCCCTTAACCAGGCTGAATACTCACTGTGTTAGTACATGTGTGTTTGATAGAATGTATAACATAAATCATGAGCTGAGTTTAGTAAGTAGTTAACAGTGAATTCATTATGTTGGGCCCTCTCAAGTAAAGTCATGCCAAAATCAACTTTAACAAGCCTTTAGTTGATGTTAGTGTATGGGTAGTTAATGAGTTAGTTATGTTGGGGCCTCTCAAGTAAAGTCATGCCAAAATCAACTTTAACAAGCCATTAGTTGATGTTAGTGTATGGGTAGTTAATAATGAGTTGACACAATGACACATTAACAATGTGAGAGTGTCCTTCTTATTCCTCACACCACCAATACAACAAACAATGATTTATAGTTATTATTTACATAATTTCACATATATGGACTCAAAAGAAAGTCCAACCATAATGTTACCTCTAAAGAAGGTTAAATGTTTCGCATCCAGAAGCTCAAATCAATGCTGTTAATTACTGTACATAACTTTCCAAAAAACAAAAACAAAAAAAAAAAACAAAAAAAACAATGCAAACATGACTTTAATTTTGTTTACAAAAGCAGGCGACATTTATTAGATTAAAATATCGACATTACCGTAACAACAAATCTTACGTGCCGAGCGAGTGCCTAGAGTGGGCCACTAATGAGTGTCCCACCTGAAACATTTCTTTAGGAATTGTTCTACAAATGTTCTTTGTGGGTTTTGGGTTTTTATTTTTTTATTAATCCGTGTATAAGTCACAATAGGGCGAGTTTAAAGGGAAAGAGAAGAACATAAAAGAGACAAGATCAGTCATTAGTGTATTTAGTATTTTCTACACTTGATGAGGAGGATCAGCTAATCCTTTGCCACCCAATAATGTTTATGACAAAGCTGAAGATGTCAAATGCTCAAATTATGATAGCATTAAATTATTTAAATTAATTTCAAAGTCAGAGTATGCCTTATTCCCAGTGTTGGGCACATCACTTTAAAAAAGTAATTAATTATAGTTACTAGTTACTTCTCACAAATAGTAACTGAGTTAGTAACTGAGTTACATCATTATAAAAGTAACTAATTACCAGGGAAAGTAACTATAGCGTTACTTTAAAAAAAAAAAAAAAAAAGTTCAAATGTCAAATAACTTGGATGCCCCCAATATTAAATATGTTAAATTAATGAAATGGACTCTAAATAGAATAAATTATTATAAAACATTGTACATTAATCTACACTATTTATCCACTGACACTTAGCATCAGTCAGTCAAACATTATAATATGATATTATGATAATTTAGCATTATATGATGATAGAACTTTAGTAATTAGAATAACCAAGTATGAATGCATATTTGTCATGTTGACTGAACTTGGGACTGGTGGTGGTGCTTAAGATGTTGTTTGTCATTTAGTGTTTCTATAAAAAAAAAGGGGGAAAAATTGATAACATAACAAAACTACTACGAATTCTACTACTAATAACAATATAAAACGCACTAAGGATTAATGAGCTGCTGGGTTCATGAATATTAATCATGTAGTCTGCATCCGCTCGAATTGATTTGCTGAAATCAAAACAGGGACGATTAATAGGTGAGCGCCAGCCAATGAGATTGTCCTTTGTGCATTAGCTCCGCCCACTACCAGGGAACCCGGCAGTTCTTAAAAGCTAAAGAATTCCAAAGGAACTCCATTATTTTGACAGGAAAATACAACAAAGAATATCGTTTACATGTAGCATGTCAATTCTGCATGTTATGAAAGACCCTCTTGCTCTGTATCTTTCTTCGCGCGTGTGAGACAAAGCGACGGCGAGTCGTGCGCCTTCACACTAGAGTTTTCAAATACAGCTACACTGCGCATCCATTCAGATGAACTGAAAAATAAAATTATAATAATATTATAATAAATTATAGTAACGCCGTATTTGATTATCAGTAACGGTAACGGCGTTGTAACGGGGGAAACAGTAATTTGTTTGATTACTCGTTACTGAAAAAAATAACGCCGTTAGTAACGCCGTTTATTTACAATGCCATTATTCCCATCACTGCTTATTCCTTCTTAAAGAGGCTGTTTGTTTTAGTTTACCCATAAATGTTAATTAATGCATTAACTATCAAACGTACTAACATGTAGTTAAGACTGCTGTTATTCATGAATGAATCCATATGACTCCAGTCATGGTTAAGGACAGCTCTTCGTTAGTTCATAGTTAGTTAACTCCTTTAATAATCATTAGTATGTGATGAATTAGGTATTAATTTAGGCATTAGTACAAGATTATTCATGTACCCTTATTGTAAAGTGTTACCTTTTTATGTTTATGTTAATTTAATGTTTATTATTTGTTCATAGTAAGACCAGGAAAATCCATTAAATTGTGTCATCATTTACTCACCCTCAAGTTGTTCCAAACATTTATGAGTTTCTTTCTTCTGTTGAACACAAAAGAACATATTTTGAAGAATGTGGGAAGCCAAACAGTTGCTGGTAGCCACTGACGTCCAAAGTATGTATGTATGTATGTATGTATAAAAAAATAAATAAAATAAAATAAAACACTCTCAAAGTTAATGGCTACCAGCAACTATGTGGTGACCAACTTTATTTAAAGTATCCTCTTTTGTGTAAAAAAAGAAGAAAGCAATTTATACAGCTTGGAACAAACTGAGGATGAATAAATAATGACATTTTTTTTTTATTTTTGGGTGAATTATATCTTCAAGTAAATAAACAGGGTCAATTTTAAATTCATGTTTAGTCTTAAGTCATATAATGTACCAGCACACTGGTTATAATGTACCAGCACACTGAAATGTACAAAATGAAGGGGAAAGTCTCCTAGAGAGAAAGCATTTGAAGCTGTAATCTCCAGACAGCTGATTCAGTATTAGCTCTCAGCGCACCCACCGTATCCAACAGGAAGCACAATTCTCCAGGTGCAGTCCAAGTTTCCAGGGTAGTTCCCAGGGAAACCCGGGCTCAGGACCACATTGCTCATATCATACAGGGTCCCGCCGCACTTTGCTGAAGAAACATAAGGAGACATTAAAGAAAAAGCCCAGGGTGTTTGAATATTAAAAAACTATGAAAATGCCATATGATTAAAAAAATAAATAAATAAAAAAAAATAAAATAAAAAACCTGCCATCTGATTATTATGGAAAAACTTACCAATACAAAGTGGAGGAGGGTAGTTCCAGCGACGCACAGTTCCTGGCATACACGTTATGTGAGAATGTCCCTGGAAAACAAGAGATCACATGATACAGCAGCTTCTCCATCTTGGTTTTTTTTTTTTTTTTTTTTTTTTTTTTGCACTTTTCTAGCCATGTGCAGGTGAAGCATGTTGTATTTGTGTGTCAGGGATGCAGATAATCAGCAACTCACCTGAAGCACGTACCCCGGCTCACAGCTGAATGACACAACCTCATTCACCATGTATCTGTCGCCATTCTTGATGCCATTGGCCGGGATCACAGGCTCCGGGCAGGTCGTCAGTCCCACAGCTAAATGGGTCAGAGAAGGCATTAAGACACATTCTTAATACAGATTCAGCATGTTACACCACAGCTCTCATAACGGGGTAAAATTATAGTGTCAGGTATTCCTAATCATCTGAACGCATGTGCTCATTGTAATTTTATGCTGCCTTTTATCCACTCGATTTCAGCAAGTAAATTCGGGACCATAATAGACTGTGCGAGGCTGTTGCCATGGTGACGGCTGTGGTGTGGTTCATGAGACCGTGATTTCTGCATTCTTCTTGTTGAGATATGCCACACGATGGGTGGCACGGTGTTTTGTGACAGTGTGTGCTTTTTTCTGTATTTTTGCAAAAATCACTCAGAGTGTACTGCGGAAATACATATACAAACAAAACATTAAGAGAGACTATTGCTTTTGTTACCTATGATGGTCACTATAACTCAACCAATAATACATTAAGGGAAAAACAGATCTGAAGAGAATCATACTGCGGAGAAAAAAAAAAAAAAAAAACTCGTATTTGTTAACTTTTCTCAAATTACATTTATGGTTTGGCTCAGACCGTAAATTTTGACTATATATATCAATAGCTCATGTCCATTATATATATATATATATATATATATATATATATATATATATATATATATATATATATATATATATATATTTATTTATTTTTTTAAATTATGTATTAGTAAATGTTGGAATCAACATTGACTAAAATTAATAAATTATTTAGAAGTATTTTTTTATTGTTAGTTTATGTTAACTAATGTTAACAAATGGAACCTTATTGTGAAGTGTTACCAACGTTATTTATTATAAAGACCAAATACCTATTTAATATATTTTCTTTAAACAAACCAAAATCAAAATACTGCTTGAAATGTAAAAATAATAATTCTTTCACAATTGATTTTTTTCTTAATAACACCATGAACGAAAGATAGGTCAGCTATAATACGAAAGTAAAATTTTCAAATTTTGTTAATCAATGTTTAAAGGTGCCATAGAATGGAAAACTGTATTTACCTTGGCATAGTTAAATAATAACAGTTTTGTACATGGAAATGACATACCGTGAGCCTCAAACACCATTGTTTCCTCCTTCTTATGTAAATCTCCTGCATGAATAAGACCACTGAAAAACAGGCGAATCAGAACATAACACCGACTGTGACATCACAGTCGGGATCACTACGCCCCCAACATTTGCATATACCCGCCTATATTCTAGGCCAGCTGCCAGCCGAACCATCAGAAGTTCTGCAGGTATTGTGAAGAAACAAGCGAGGACAACAGCGAAAATGGCAGATCATGGAAATAAATGTTATGTTCCAGGCTGTGCAGGGGATGTGAAGTGCAGGGATGGATTGGTGTCTGTATTCAAAAAGGCACGGAAAGCAAATAACGTGTTCTAATAAAATAATGCGAGCCACTAAAGGGACATGGTTAGCTTGCTATCAGTAGCCTGTTACATTACAGAACATAAGATTTCACGTACCACATAAACAGAATAAGGAGAGATGACTGCTGATGATGGCGAATGATTTACAGATCCTGAGCACCACTGACAAGCAGCTGATCTTTTAAAATGTGTGGTAAGTACTGCCACTACATAGTATAAACAGAGTTCGTGCGATCGCGAATCTCGAAAGTGAAAGTGAAACTAAAACGCGATCGTGCATTCAAAAGCAGTTTCAATGCCGCGCATATTAATAGCGGCTCCCTGATGCCCGCATTTTATATACAGTATAATTACCCAATGATATAACTGAGAGAGAAGTATTGAAATGTATATTTTCCTCCCTGTGTTTCCTTCCTGCTGTGTGAGCTACTGAATTGAGCCGCACTGTGAAACAGCCAATCAGAGCAGAGCTCAACACTGAGCCGCACTGTGAAACAGCCAATCAGAGCAGAGCTCAACATTGAGCCGCACTGTGAAACAGCCAATCAGAGCAGAGCTCAACATTATTATTCATGACCCTTCCAAATAAGGTAAAAACAGACCATTTCATTGTAGAGATAAATGCAAGGGTTGTAAATGGACATGTAAAACTGTTTCTGGAGATTTTTTGCCCTTACCTAAGCCACATACCTTCTATGTAGATATCAGAGAACAATTTAAAATACTGTATCAATGCATTCTATGGCACCTTTAATTTAATTTACTTACTATAAATTAACAAAACTCTGAAATACCTTAATCTTTACGTATTTATTCTGAAAAAACAACAACAAAAACAACAAAAAAACAAAACAAACAAAAACAAACAAACATATTTTCACCAGAAACATGAATAAACCCACAATAATTTTTCCAGTTAGTATATGCTTTGCTCATTAGCATTCTGGTGACAAGTGAAAATAATATTTAAACAAACAAACAAACAATTTATTTAATTGTTTGTTTGTTTGCGGTGATAGCTATGTGCTTTTAGACAAACTGAAGAAAAAAAAAACAGGTTTAAACTAGAAACCATGATTTCCAATTGGATCAATATATAAATGCATTTTAAATAAATAACACAGTTGTTTCACTGTTTTCATTGTGATGGTGAAGCAGAATTTCTCACGTGTTTTACTGTAGGGTCTCAGAGGATGCACTATGAAACTGGGCAGGGAAAGGGCTGAGCCAAAGATGACAGCTCAAAGCTGATGGCGATGCTGCAAAAGGAAACGGTTTGCCAAGAACCTCTCTTTCTCACCCCATTTCATCTTTATTCATAGCCCTCCAGTAAGTCAGAGTCAACATGATTCTCAAATTTTCAACAAAGCTAATGTTGCAACATATATTAAGCTGAGTGGCATGTGATGGTCCTGAAAAGAAAAGGCAAAGTCCTTCTTAGCGTTGGAGCTTTTTGTAGTCCAGTTCCATTTCAGTAAATAAAGTTCCAGTTTTTCTTGATGTTTCTGGGTTAAAGTCATAAAGGAACAACATTTATCTTACACGAACAACAAGAACAAATAAATTTTATATTATTTACATGCACTGAAAAAGGTGAAATTGACAATGTCATTTATTAAAAACAGTGCATTTTTACACCGGTTTAATCAAAAATTGTTTGCAATTTAAACTTGTTTTGTTCAATTTGTCTAAAAAGCATCTTTATATAATAAATTAAAGGAAATAATTTTGTTTAAGTAGTACTTAAACAATACCAGATACCAGAGTGTTTGTGTACAAAACACATGGCTAGCTTTACTGACTGCATAAATTATTATGGGATTTGTTAATTTTTCCAGTGTTTTTCTTTTTCCATTGTTTCGTACATAAGAAAAAAATAAATAAAATTAAATTAAAAAAAAGCTTCAAATGATGCATATTTTAAAAAGACATCAAGATAAAAAAATAAGAACATTTTCGAAATTGTCTTCATTTAATAGGAAGTAAACTTAATAAAAAACAAAATCTTAAGTGAAAATTGCACTTTTTTATTATAGATAATTAAGCTTTTGTTTATGGTGAAAATCAGCTGAAAAATACAAAAGATTATTATATTGACTTACATTAAGTAACATTCTGGTTTATGTCTAAAGAAAATCTATTGATTAATTATAGTCTTTATAATAAATAACATTTTTTTTTACGTTGTATGAATGTTTTTGTCTTTGGGAAAATAAGATTTTTTGATTAATATTAAATCAAAATTTAAGGTTTGAACCAAAACCATAAGAGAAAAATAATGCATTTGGCTAGAAAAATGTCAGTGTTTTTATAAAATATAATTAATTTATTATACAGTAAAATCAATTCATGCCTCTGTAAGTGATTTATTTATTTATTTACTTAATTAATTACTTACTTATATACATACATTGCCTTGACAATAACAGATACAATAATACGAGAAGCATATTTTGTGTGTGTGTGTGTGTGTGTGTGTTACTAACTGTTGTTGTTTGGCTTTTATTATTAACTGAGTAACTTAATTTAACTTAATTTAACCGAGTAGTTACTAAAAATCAGGTCACTTACAGATCATCATTTTTAAGTCATTTCAATCTTATTCGTGATGATTTCTCAGTGGTTGAATTGTTAACAGGGCAATCAGTCCACAGACTGGTTTCAAACATGAAATTCTCTGATATTATCAAATATAATCGCTTTCACAGAGTCATCAGACAATTATAGCTCAATGGAGGCCCTGCTTCTTCTAACGTGACTTTCACCTGTGTTGTGCTGTTACACCAACATACACATTCACGAAATGCTTCCAGAGCTCACTGAGAACATTATGACCTTGAGGGATAAAAAGATGATTTTACATCTGCTGGTGTCGCTGTTGGACAGTGTTACTTAAAACGACTCATTTACACATTGTTTGATGCATATTTCTTTTGCCTCATTTCTGTACAGTTATTTTCTCATTCGTTTTTTGGAAGATGCGCTTGACAGCTTTTCCTCCATAGAGAAAACGCCCCTGATTAATCCGCTGGAACACATACAGTAAAAAAGACAGAGCACAAGAAGGGAACGAGCGATAAA
This sequence comes from Spinibarbus caldwelli, assembly GCA_039654775.1. NCBI lineage: Eukaryota > Metazoa > Chordata > Actinopteri > Cypriniformes > Cyprinidae > Spinibarbus > Spinibarbus caldwelli. The sequence continues at coordinate 28,177,372 of CM077243.1, forward strand.
GAGAGTCATAGAAATAAAAAGAAGAGGGGAGCTTATCTAAACTCAGCCCAGGGTCAAAATGCCCTAAACTCACAGAACTCCACATCGCACTTATCTGTGTTTACTAACCAGAGAGATGCAGATAAGTGATTCACGAGGCTGGTTCCACTGTATCATAGTAGTTACAGTGCTTAATGTTGTTTTTGATGGAGTTGATTTAGTTTGGCTTTACAAAGTCAACATACTGTTATTTAAACCTTTTATGAGACCAACATGTTTAGATGTGACTTCTAGTGCTTTCAGATGATGAAACTTTCTATCTACCTAGCTACGTGACTTGTTACATGTAACATTACTGCAGGCAGTCCTCCCTCACCAACCCTTTCACAGATGAGAGAAAGAAAAATGGATAAATTGGGCTGTCCCACTGAGAACACTGCCCTCACAAACGGACAAATGGGACAGAAAGTGAATTGGTATGATGGTTTATATGAGGCTTGGTCTGAGCACACTAAAGGTCACAGTCTGAAAGGCTTGCAAATACACACACACACACACACACACACACACACACACAAGCTCAAACTTAATGTTGGTAGAGAAATACTGGCACTACTGGAACTCAGGGTTAGTTCAGACCAAGTCTAAGGGGACATTCACATGGAGAAATCTCATTGGCTTTTTCCATTTTATTTATTTATTTATTTCCCCCCAGCAAATGATTAGTGAAAAATGTTGTTTTATTCATATAAATGTTGATGATTATTTCATATAAATAAATAACTATTAATTCAACAGATCATGTCAAAATAAAGGTTTTTTTTTTTTTTTATTTTTTTTTTTTTACGATTTAGATTTTTGGATACAGTCAAGAATATTAAGACCACTGAGGTGGGACAGGCCAAAATTACCTACATAATACACATACAATTATTCATTATAAATAAATAAATATAATAATAATAATAATTGTGCTTAAAATGATTTAGAAATGGTAACAGACACCAAAGAGTACCTTAATGATAGAAAGTAGCTGCATAATGAACTAATCCTGTGGTCACTCTGCTACACTTGTGTGTACTTGTGTGTAACTGACTACATATATCCATTAAAAATCACTGGCAGCTGGTTAAAAGTCACTGTAAGAATGGCTCAGAAAAGTGAAATATAAATAATATGCATGCATTTGTGAGTGTCCAAATACATAATAGATAGATGAACTTTTTTCAGTTATATTTTAGTTCTGAATTTTAAATTGTAAACGTAATTATTTATAGCTGTCCATACAAAAGTGATAACCGTCACCTGCAAAATCCATTTAATACTTTAGTCTATTATCTGAGAACAGAAAAGGTTCTATTTATTGATGTCTAAACCCTCGCTCCTGCTGTTTGGTTAACAAGAAAATTATTGGAATAAAAACTTTAATCATGTAAAAAGATTTAGTATTTGCACATTTGACAATTAGATTTTAATAATATTTTGAATTAGACTTTATTTTTCTGTTTTCATTTTAATTTTAGTTACATTTACACATTTATTTATTTATTTATTTATTTATTTATTTATTTATTTATTTATTTTTTAACATGTTGTATGTCTCCTTATCTGACACATTCAGTTCATGTTCAAGCTCTATGCTACGTAGTAGGCCACTGTAGATCACACTGAAAAAAAAAAAAAAAAGAAACGTACGATTGAAAATATACTTAGAACTTTTTAAAAGATTTTTATGAACCATGTAAGGTTGAACTGGATCCCTATTGTTTTCCAATTTTCTTCGTGCTGGTATCGCCAAACACAGACGCCGCGGCCGAGCAAATAATGAGAGCTGGAGTGCACCGTCTTCTGCCTTTACCTGGCAGGAGAGCAGCGAAAAGGAGAAAAAATTCAGCTCAGTGTGTGTGCCTGTGTGTGTACGTGTGTGTTCGTGTCCCCGCCGTGTGTGTGTTTGCCGGTGAAATGTAGCGGCGAGTCTTGCTCTGGACTGTTACCAAGGGCAGAGGGTTCAGGCTAATGAAAGCACCATAGTGACATGTTCTATACTCACTTTTGTACTCAAGGTGAAATCCAGCCGCGACGACACTGATATCTGTATGGAAGTGCAGGTAAAGCTGGTTGGAGGTGCTGTTCAACAAGGCTGGAGCTGTTGTACCTGGAAGATAACACCAGAAAGGGGCATGAGCAGGAAAAGGGCTGGAGTTATCACGCACATGGACAGTGTGTTCTCATTCCAGTGCTCACACACACACACACACACACACATACACACACACACACACACACACACACTAACTTAATGATGAGTGTGTGTACACATGCAGGAACAAAAGGGCAAGGGAGGTAAGCAGCTGTTAATCACAGCGGGTGTATCGCTCTCGTGAAAGACTCGCCTGTTTTGGACATCAGCCAAATGAAACGGAGTCAAGTAAAAAGGGACAGCAAAAAGGAAATGTTTGACAAGCGCTAGTCATTGAAGTGTGTCGCTATCCTTCTGAGCTTTCAGGGGGGAACTTTCATCACAGCTCAGAGGGAAGAGTCACTTATCATCGGACTAAAAAGCAAAACAGCTACTGCCACTCTGGATGCAAAGCAGAGGATTTTTCTTCTGCTTATACATATATGGACAGAACTAATATAGAGTGTGACATCTTTAATACGTGGAGAAAATGTCATGAATACTATATAACATCCTTAAAGTCAACATGAAACAGTGCTGCAGTAAAACTTCCATAATGTGACATTTTCGAGTGAAACGGGAGAGAAAAACTGTTGGTCGGGACTTGATTTTATCCTTGGAATTGGTTGGATTGTGAAAAATTGGCATAACGTACCAGAATAGAGTCAGGCAATTGGAGGGGCAGATCAAGGACTGAACTGATAAATTGTTCACTGTAAAAAAAAAAATAAATAAATAATAAAAAAAAATGGCAGTTGTGGTTCTATGAAAATATATCCAAAAATCTAAACATTTATATAACAACCTGTAAATTTAGGCGGAAACTATTAAGAAACACCAATTAACAGGTCTATACTGTAGAATTTTTAGAGTTTTATACAGTTAATCAGAGCTGCCAACTCTCACGCATTCAGCGTGAGACTCATGCAATTGACACTTTTCTCACACTCTCACGCCACACGTCCATTTTCTCATGCAGTCAAAAGCACCCTCAGTAAAAACTGTAATAATTGGATATTGGCTAAACAGGTTTGGTAAACGCTCCCGTGCGTATTTGTGTTTGTGCTCTGGAAAGATTCTATTTACGGTGTGTTTTCGTAGCGCTGAGCAATGTAGCCAATCACATACATATCTGTTGATTTCTTGAACACCTGTGATTTACCGTTGAGTTCAAGTTAGAATTCACTCACCTCTAAACACCGGGTTTTATCCCTGCAAATTAACGTGAGATCGTGATGAACTGATGCCTTTTTAATGATTATAAAGTAAGGGCTATTTGCACACTTTCTAGACTAAATACTGTATAATCTGTTCAGAATTTGAATACAAGTTTTTGAATAAAAATGCAGGATTCATTTCGAATTTTCGAATATACAGTATATATAAAAAATTATCTATTAGTCTGCATATAAATTATATATATATATATATATATATATATATATATATAATTTATATGCAGACTATTATATTAATATTAAATCACATTAAAACCAAGTATTCAATCACATTAAAACCAGAAATGTGAAATTTTGGTTTCATGTTGACTTTAATATGTAACATTTTCTATGTCATATTTTTGACCCTTAGCCTATACTTTTTTTGACACTTATCATGTTTGAAAATGTTTCTTTGCACCAAAATAGTTGTAATTAACTATTTTCTACCTCAACATACAGAATTCAACAGGCTATATCATTAAGATATTCCTGCCAAGTTGCTGAACACTGAACAGGTACTGATAAGTAAATGTGGGCAGACATGTGTTAAAGAAATGTTCTGGGTTATGCTCTACTGACATGTGGCCTGATATCAATTACCACACAAATAATACTGAGTCGTACTTCAGTTTGAAAAAAAAATAAAAATAAAAATAAAAAAATCACATCAAAATCACTTACAGTGTAAGTTTATGGTGCAAAGCACTGCACTAGGCTAAATGTTAAAATACATACGGTTTGGAAACAATCGCAACAAGACCGGCAGTAAAGATGGACATTGAGCAGTTCCTGTGTTTAGTGTTGTTTAATAAATGGTGTGCAATACAAACATCTAAATGGTACTGGTTAAGTAGGTTAAGCTATTTGTCAGAAAGTATATTTGCATTTTAATTCAGCCTATCTGACATTTTTTTTCCGCACTGATTGATCTGAACAGACAACGTAGATATCGCATTGAATGTTTGTGACAAATTCATTTCAAATTAGAACAGGCCTTCAGGCTATAAATAAATAAATAAATAAAAAAATGTTGGCAGCACTTTACTATAAGGTCCCATTAATGTATTGCTCATTGTTAGTTAACTAACATTAACTAACAATGAGTAATACATTTGTTACTCTATTTTGGTAATGTTAGGCTAATTGATAAATTACAAATATTTTTGATTTTAATCAACTTTAGATTTTAATAATGTATTAGTAAATGTTGAAATTAACATCAACTAAGATTAATAACTCTTTGGAAATATTTTTCATTGCTAGTTTATGTTGATTAATGTATTTAACTAATGTTAAGAAATGAAAACGTATTGCAAAGTGTTAGCATCTCAGTTAGGGCAATGTTACAGGCCCTGAACGCGTTAACGAATGCATTTGAAGAATGTGATTTATAATGTAAAAAGATGGACAACTGTATCTCACAACACTACGGTAATACATGAAGTTGAGCTCTGGCACAAAAATGTACATTTGTGCAATGCACCACATCAGAATCCAACATCTCAGGTTCCTACAGGCTTCCCAGTTTCTTTTCTCCTTTGAGCTTATTTGCTTTTAGCCATATTCTTTTTATCTCCCTGTGGGAATGAAGGTACAATTCAAATACTGTGTAAAAGTAAATAAGGTTGGAGTAAACAAGATTGTAAAAAGAATCAACAAATACTGTTTATAGTATTCAGTGCCTTAGTATGCCGCCGCATAGCGACTCGGGATGAATGCTTAAATACACCCACATAGCCATGGCATGCGCTTAGAGAACTGTTTAGTTTGAGAAGAAAGATATTTTTCAAACTCACATCTGTAGCGTTTATTCATACATAGCTTGTTTATATCTTCCACAAATGCCCAAAATGCAGTTGCAATGCAATGGTTCCCCGGCATCTTTTGCATTTAAAACATCCTGCCGTTCTGACTGTTAATACTCCAGTCGATCCAAGTCCAAGTACATTAGACTGATGACCGAAGTCTGAAAAATGCTCCTTTGCGCTTGAATGATTTGACTAATAATTTTTGGATGAAGTTTGACAGCTCCGTAGAGCTCATCCAGTGTCCAGCTATTCAGCAGTCTATCATCTCTATTAGGGACAAGGCAATCTAGAGAGGATCTTAAAACGCTCAGACAAGACTCGGATGAGCTTAAATGGACTTTGCCAGACAGAATATGTTACACTTACAGTACTGAATCACATCAGATGCCAAATAGGACAAGGAGTGATGCATCCTCACAGATTAGGGGGATTTGAGAAGAAGGATTCTTTGTGAAGTACATGCCCATGATTGGATTGAACCACTACAGACCGATATTCCTTCTAAGCTGAGCACTGATGTTGCTCCAGCACAGATGGGAAAAAAAAAAAATTGCAAGCAGAAGGCAGACTCAAAAATGTGTGGGGTGAAAGTGAGATGAACAGACAGCGTTTGAACTGGAGTCCGACCACATGTCCATTCGTTTTCAGTATGCAACTGAAGCTGTGGGAGATATGCATGGAATAATACAAAGTAATTATCAACTATACAATCATATTACATTTAGTAATAATTAGGTTTGATTTTATATACAATTTAATTTATTGATTATATATTAAAATATAATGTATTTCTGTGATGCAAAGCTGAGTTTTCTTCAGCCATTAGTTCAGTCTCCAGTGTCACATGATCCTTGGGAAATCATTTCAATATGCTGATTTGGAGCCAACTTGGCTCCAAATTTTATTATTAAGTTTATTTAGTTAAAATAAAGGCCACCTTGGTGAGCATAAGAGACTCCCTTACAAAAAAACAAAAACAAAAAAAAACAAAACAAAAACACATTACAAAATCTTGCTTATGCTTATGTATATGATTGTATATATGATAAGTATATGATTCTGCTAAAGAGGCCGAAAGGGGCTGGGAACATTGCTGAACACTTGAAGATGCACCATTGTTTTTGTGAATTAAAAAGCTTCTTTTGGGGAAATGGTGATTATAGTCTGATCTCGACCATTTTTCATCTTCAGAATCATAACGTGCAGTCAGAATTAGTTAAATAATGACATCTTTTAAAGACACACAAAAAATACATGCAGTTGTAATTAAATTGGTATTTGTTGAGCTGCAATTAATCCAGAATGATGAAAAGTGTGGGGAGACAGAAACACAAAACATATCTGACAGTTTAATTAAGGGTATTATCCTAATGGATTTGTGACTAGAGGAAGAATGAAACGACTGATTGTGATGGGCGAGTGTGCGGGGGATATAAAAGGCGAACACGCAGGCAACAGGAGAGTGGAGAGTGCATTTTAATGGGCAGCCAAACACCATGCCTAATGACACTGGCTCCTGATTCCCTGCCATGTCTTACCAATGCTCACAAATGACTCCGGGCTTGTATAATTTGGACCATTGAGATCTAAATGAGGAGAAATTACCATTTTATCATCAAATTCAATCATAGACTGGTGTCAGGTGTCTCGGGAGACCGGGTGAAGATGGTTTAGCATTTAAAGAGCTTCTCGGCTTTTGAGAATATGGCTTGTGGAAGGTGAGGAGTGCTAGACAGTGTGAAGTGCCACTGAACACATGCCTTAGAGCAGACGGAGCACCCTGGCTGGGTGACCTTTCATCAGCATGCTAGTGTGGCACAGAGGCGGAGTTCATTACAGCCGTGTTGAAAGTGTAGCTAGAGGCCTGGCCACGATTCTGTCTACTGGGAGAGTCCCCAAAAAGGTTAAGCCTCCTCTCTCAAAGGAAGATCTTGCCCCATCTTCCTAATCCTGCTGTGCGACTTTTTTTTTTTTTTTTTTAAATGTATTTTTATTTATGTCATTTATTTTTTCATTTTTTAAATAGCTTGATCTAGTCTGTTTTTGACTCTCATTATATAATTTGCATATTTTAATTTATAGCTCTTAAAACTGTCTGGGTAGTTGGTGCATAATGTGCCTTTTTGGGCTTTTGTGTGTGTGTGTTTAAATCAATATCATGTTTTTAGGTTAACATTTATATGGATGTTTTAGGGAAATCTTAGGTCATGTAACTGGTACACTAGTTCTTTTTTCACTATTTTAACCATTCTTTTTTGTCCTAAAAAGTTCATTTTAAATGTTGGTGATTTTTACATATGCAGCCTCTAAGTTATATTAAATAAATATGACGTTATAGATATCAACTTTCCAAAAGTATTACATGCCAACTATGAATTATTTAAATAAATAATCAATCAAACAAACAAACAAACAAATAAACACTTTTTTTTTGTAAAGTCAGAGAAGCCTAAACTACACATTAAAACGCAAGCGGTAATGATGGCATTTATAATACTCATAACATTTAATCTTTCAATTTTAAACATTCAGCTTTTTGGTCGAGAACACTGTGATAATGAATTGGGATGGAATAAATGTGGCTGGTGGTTTTCCAACTGGAACCCAAAAGGGTGTAAGAATTGATACTGTTAATCAACCAAATGTAAAATGAGGGCATTCATCTGTTATGTAAGGGATGGCACATGGACAGCCTTCCAGGACTGAAGCTAATTTCAGCACTTCCAAGAATCCAGGGGCATAAAACCAGTGGCGGGGATTGGCTCTCAGTTTTATTGCAATATGAAACTGTAATGAGCTATAAAGAACTACATGATATGCAAATGAGCTTTAGGAGAACTTCTGTAAATCAGATGCCGAATCACTCCAACAGACTATTATTGAAATAAGCAATTAAAAGGGGATTAATAAAGACAATACGAACCTGAAAAGCTCCCGAGCTTTGGAGCTGTCATATCACCACCGTCATAGATTTCTAACGAGTCCCAGTTATGCTCGGTGGCAAAGCTCATGACTTGGATCTGCCAAGAAAATCGAGATACACATTATGAGATGACAAAATTCTGCACAATTAAAATTAATTCATGTAATGGCCACACTTTTGCAGCATTGCTTATAATCGTAGCTAAGGTTTCTTTAATCAAAAACAGTAATTTTGTTTCATGCAACAATTCTCCACTCCATTTTATTACTGACTGCTAACTTGTTTTAAATATTGCTTTAATTTCAATAAATTTGATTATTTTTAATTTTTTTATTATTTTAAACTAATTGTAAATATTATATTTAGTCAATATTTTAATTTGAATATTTTTGAAATACCACAGCAGTCAGGATCTTTAAAGTTATTGGTATTGAATGCATTTAATAAAAATGCAACCCAGGCTCAATGGAAATATGCGCTTCTGCTGATGCTTTTGCAACACCGATATTACACACATTCCTGCACATTTCGCAGCACGTTCAAAGTACGTTGCTTCAGGTACATATTGTGGCAGTTCACAATTCAAATGTCTGGGGAGTGTCGCTAAAACGTTAATTCTCTAATGTGTTAGAAATACCCCCTACACCAAACCCAACCCTAAACCTATGTGATAGTGTGCAAACAAATGTTGTTTTGTCGATAGCTTCACGGGATTCGTACCAGAGCTCCTCACAGTGCAATCATGTGAGCTACCGAGCAAACCTACTGTGTTAGAAAAACCAAACGTATCAAGCTGTATATGTAAAGCTAATGTTCAGAAGTATCAGTTTTCAAATCTTGCAGCACGATAAAAATTATTCTGAAGTCATAATTAGTAATTTAAGTAATTGTGGCAAAATAAGGCTTTCTTAATCAAAACTCTGGTCCTGTAAATCATACGTTGTCAGAGTTGTACTGCCTCTAGTATTAATTTCAACTGGAAACTGCAACGATTCGTACATGTAGGTACATTTTTTGTAGAAAGGTAGGTAGAGGCACGCATTTCCAATGAGCCTAGGGAGCAACAATGCATACAATGCCACAATCAAAATTTTTCTGATTTATCTTCACTTACATTTATGGGCATGCTCTACATTTGGCATCCCTTTTGGATCTTTTTACATGAAACAAACAGTACTTTTGAACAGCATAAAGCATATTATACAATGCTAAATTTAACCTGTGTAATTCACTCCCTTGCTGCTTGCAATGGAATCTTTTCCATCTTATCATTTCAGCAGGCGTAGCTTTACTGCATTTGATGAGTTCACACGTGGCTCTTTTGTACTTGCCTGGATACCAGCTCCTTCGGTAACAATGATTTTCCACACACAGTTCAGGCTGTTCCCATAAGGCTCCGGGAACCCAGGGGAGAGGATGGTACCTCTCCTTTCTGTCAGATTCCCGCTGCATGGGACTGTGGAGCAAAACAGAAGCAAAATGAGCTCATGCTGAGGATGGAACAGCACAAGTGCCTGAACTGAGTCCTGTGAGAAAGGCAGCAGACTCCTTTGACACAAGATGCGATTACGCCCGAGGTAACATGAACCAAAGCCATCATCATCTTGCTAAAACATACATTCTCTGCATGAGAAATGTCTTTCTGGGAACACTTTATATTTCCCAAGAAACAATCTTATGTCACTGCCTTTGTAAAGCCTTATTTTTCTAGCTGTAGAAGCCGAACAAATTATTCATAAGTCAACATGATCAACAATCAAAGTTGACCTTTTTTAATGCAGGTTCCTGGACTTTGAACAAAAAAGAAGAAGAAGAAGAAGAAGAAAAAAAAAGAGGATCTTGCGCTTAGTTCCATTCACTTCTAACATGATTTCAAGTCAATTAATAAAATCCACCAAAGAGCAAAAAAACTAAATTCTTGAAATTTGTTTGTTATGTATCCAAATAAGAAGATTCTAGCAATCTTCTTTATTCTTATAAAGTGCAAAAAAGTGTTCAGTGCATATTAAAATCAAAAGATGTTTCCGTCATGCAGGACCTTCCTCAGTGTTCATATTCTATTGAAACAGTTCATTTTTATACTCAGTTCCTCACGAATTCTAAGCTTATTTCCTCATGGGGAAAAAAAATAAATAAAAAATGTCCCCACAATGATAAAAATGGTATCTGGTACTGGTATTACTATCCTTGTGGGGACATTTGGTCCCCATGATGTAGGCAATACCAGGTAGACACACATACGCACACAGACACATATACACCCAATCCCCAGCCTGATTTCTGAACATCATACTTTGAAGGAGAAAGATGAGAGGTTTTGTTCACGGCACTTCACTTCAGAATACTTAAAAATGTAAGGAACCACAAAATGGGATTTGCTGAAGCTCTGTGAAATCAAAACTGACCTTTTAATGCACATTCCTGGAGCGATTCCTTTTCAGACGATGTAAATTCCTGTTTTTAACCACTCCTCTCGAACTATCTGACACATTCAGTTATGTGTCTTGTTTCACTCTGAATGAAATTACAAGATCAGTTATGTATCTTGTTTCACTCTGAATGAAATTAATATGCCAGATTACAAATTATGTAAGCAAATGGGTTGGGCAAACTATTTCATGTGGCCCGGTATGTTGTATAATATGTTCATCCCATTCTGTTGATGGGCGTTTAAAAATTGCAATTATTCCATTTAATTAAAGTAGATGTTTTTCCAACATCTGACTTTTGTGGAGGTTTCTTAAAAGCATGAAGGAAACATTTTTTCTGCAGCTCCAGAGAAATAGTTCCATGGCATTTTTGGCTTCAGCTCTCTCCATTGTGATATTATGGACTGACCTTCTTGTTTAGAGAAAATTGGTTCCAAATGGTGTTTCATGTTGACTTTAATTCATGGATGAAAGAGATGAACGAGGAATGACTTATGTTGTGATTAAAAAGCTAAATATATTAATTTCTATTAATATTTAATACATATCTACCTTTCAGTTTGTAATTCCTATGAAAAATGGGAAACTGAGATTTGAAAGCAGAGTGAAATGAGGATGTGCGTTGGGAACGATAAAATCGTGACAGAACTATGGAATACAGCGACAGCTAAATGCTCAGTATTAAAGCCTGGAGGTTACGGCTTTGAACTGAAGGCTGTTGCCCAGAGCCCCTTGGATTCAGCTCTCAGCCCCTTGAGGATGGCAGTATAGAAGGAAATATTAACTAGAGGCCTGACATTTTAAATCCTCATAGAGGCCACCGCCATTTCGTCCTCCAGCAGGATACTTAACCCTTATTAGTTAGCTCAAGGTTAGCAGAGACCACAGGATATGCGCACATTTACATTCTCTAAGGACTTGAGAAAATGCAGGGCTATAAATCAGCATTTGAATGATGGTACCTGTTAGCAAGCATATAAAAGTCAAATGGAATTTGTACTCTCTGTGTTGCTCTATTTCTAGTCCTGAATAAAACATGACTAGTGTGCATTTTTCTTGGATAAATCCAGGCTAGCTTACCTATACAATTCGGGATGGTGTCATTCCACTGCGCCAGAGCGTTAGGGACTGCGTGACACTTGATGGCTTTGGATCCCTGGAGAAGGTATCCAGGGTTGCACTCGAAACGAACAATGGAGCCAGCTGAGAATTCTGAGCCGATCCGCCTGCCGTATCTGGGCTCTGGGATGGAGCTGCACTGTGTATCACTGGTGCGTGGAACAGCTAGTGGACAGGAAACAGATCTCTAATCAAAATGGGGAAGATGGAGGCTTGGAAACACACCGGCTCTGTTTCAAAACCTAGTAAGCTACCTTTACATTGTTACAAAACAAATCAAACAAATGCTATTTATTTGAACTTTCTCTTCAGCAAAGAATCCAGACAAATATGTAACATGGTTTCCGAAAAAAAAAAATAATGCTAACATTTCACAAAGTTCCATTTTTTAACATTAGTTCATTACATTAATTCATGTGAGCTAACAATGAAAAACAATTCAAAAACTTTTATAGTTAATGTTCATTTCAAAATTTACTAATACATTTTTAAAACCAAAACTTGCCTTTCAACATTATTTATGGAGATAAGCTATCATGAACTAACAATAAACAGCTGTATTTTTATTAACTAACCTTAACTAAGATTACTACTAACTAACAAAATGAATTTAATTCATTTAAAGGTAACACCTTAGTTTAGGGACCAATTCTCACTGTTAACTAGTTGCTTATTAGCATGCATATTACTAGCATATTGGATGTTTATTAGTACTTATAAAGCACATATTAATGCCTCATTCTGTATGACCATATGTAAGATCCCTTAATCTACCCCATACCTAAACTTAACAACTACCTTACTAACTATTAATAAGCAGCAAATTAGGAGTTTAGGAGGCAAAATTCATAATTAATAGTTAGTTAATAGTGAGAATTGGTCCCCAAACTAAAGTCTGACCAAAAGATACATAGACAAATAATTCATGCTCCTAACACACAACTCACAGAAGACTCGACTCGAATAAATTAATACCAGTTTTTTTTAACTGTACTTTTCCATTTTTAATAAATTAAAAGCAACAGTTTTGTCTTTATATTGGCACCTATGTAGCTTTTTAAACACAGACAATGTTCCAAATTTGTAACCTATTGTATGGTTACCAGTGCAGCGGTGTACACTGTGACTACTTTAGCACACTTTTTATAGAAAACCCACATATATACATTTATCTAGCACATTTTTATGAGCATCTTCATGACCCTAGCACAGAGAACTTTGCTGGTTTTGCTGTTTTTGCTTGCGAATATTGTAGCAACTTGGTTCTTTTTTTTCCTGTTTGTGCCTTAACTTTCATCTGACAGCTGTGAATATATAGGAAGAGGCTGGTGGGACCATCCACCATCACCTGGATGCCTCCATGAACCAAATGAACTGTCCTAACTGTCAGAGAACATTTCTCATACACCCACTGTTCTCTCTGAGCCCATTGCTGTACACTATAAAATGGCGAGGAGAGATATAAAGAAACATAGCAGGCTTGCCGCGGTCTGCGCTGTGTGTGTGTACACTGATGCGGCCATGAAAGATTCCTATTGTATCTTTTTATAAGGCAGCTGATAAAGGGAGATAAAAAGCGTAATTTATACAGTAATTTACGGCATCTTTTAAAACGAGAGAAAATGCCTTGCATGGCGTGCGGCACGCTGCTGCTGTCTGGGGAGTTTGACACATAAGAGGTCATTTAAAGGAACAGTTCACCTAAAAATAATTTACTCACTCCAGTGTTACCCCCAAAAATAATACACACAATTAAATGTTATTAACAAACAATGAGTAATACATTTGTTAGAGTATTTATTTGTCTTTGTTAACGTTACTTAATAAAAATACAGCTGTTCTTTGTTAGTCCATGTTAGCTCAGGTCCATTAACTAACAGTAATAGAGAGAACTTTTCATTTTAATAATGTATTGGTAACTGTTGAAATCAACATTAGCATTAACTATAGTTAGTTTATGTTAACTAATGTAGTTAACTACTATTAACAATTGGAACATTTAATTGGATGTAACACTGTAGTTTAAGGATCAGTTCTCACTATTAACTAGTTGCTTATTAGCATGCATATTACTAGCATATTGGCTGTTTATTAGTACTTATAAAGCCTTATTGGTAACACTTTAGTATAGGGACCAATTCTCACTATTAACTAGTTGCTTATTAGCATGCATATCATTAAAATGTTGGCTGTTTATTTGTACTTATAAAGCACATATTCTGCATGACCATATTCTACATCCCTAATCCTACCCAATAGCTAAACGTAACAACTATCTTACTAACTACTAATATGCAGCAAATTAGGATATTATTGAGGCAAAAGTCATAGTTAATGGTTTGCTAATAGCAAGAATTTGACCTTAAAATAAAGTCTGACCACCTTATTCTTATTAATGCCTTATTCATGACCATATTTTAGATCAGTTAATCCTACCCAATACCTAAACTTAACATCTACCTTACTAACTATTAATAATCAGCAAATTAGGAGTTTATAAATGTAAAATAGTTAGTTAATAGTGAGAACTGTTCTCCAAACTAAAGTGTGACCACTGAAATATTAAATAGCTCTGTAATCAAACAAAAGTAGCAAAAAAAAAAAAAATAAATAAATAAATAACTGCAAGGCAACTCTGAAAATATTCACGAGAATAGCGCTGAAATCATTCTCCCATTCGGCTATACTCAGAGCTAAATGCATTACAAATTATATCAAATTCAAGCCCCTTCCTCATTTGACTCTATTGTGTATTGGTTATGACATTGTGATTGCAGCTGTTAACTTCTCTGTGTGAAATATAAAGGCTATTTCCCACAGTAAGCGGGCTCAGGCATACTGATCAGCAGGCCGCCCCTACACTTCAGAGGCGTGATTTCACCCTATACACGGTGCCAATATATACACAACACAAACACACCAAAGGCTAACTGAATGTTTCGGATTTGAAGATTAAAAACAAAGCCTTGGCTCTGCACAATGACCTGTTATTGACTGAAAGTTGAGTGCTCGCTTACCTTGGTAAACAAAATGGAAACCTTTGGCGGACGGACCACTTTTTGCGCTGAATCTCAGCATGATTTTGTTTGTGGTGGCCAAGGGCAAGGTTTCTCCTGCAAAAACACAATATGGCAGATGCTGAAGTCTCTCAGAGCTGCTTTTGGAGGCAAATGTGCCGCAACCAACTGTAGTCTTAAGGTAGCGTACATGACGGATGGCTTAATAACTCGGATCAGCCTCCGGGGCAAGGGTGGAGAGAGCAGGTCAGCAACAATGGGCCTAAAACTGATGGATACCCAAAGAAATACTCAAGCTGTCTACGGCGTGTTCAGAGATGTAGTGGGTAAATTTGAGCTAACCTTTGAGCGTTCAGATCCAAAATCAAAGTGTACTTTTAAAAAGTTGTATCCAAAGGAAGAAACAGAGTGCTGATACAGATGGCGACTGAAACACTACAGTTGAGCCTGGAGGGTTAAACACTCTAACTATGAATTGAGTGGCCTGTCAGGATTTCTGGACCACTGCTCACAAAGCTGAGATAGAAATGATATGAATTTACAGCACTTCTCATGGGAATATAGTGTTGCACAGCAGACCATGAAGATATACAGTATAAAAATGCCATACAAACAGTTTGTGTCCAATGGCCGCCATCAATCCTGCAAAGACTGTGGAATTAGCAGTGATTTTTGTTTTCTTGCCATTTTATTACCTTTCACTCAATAATACTGACAATAATTCAGCAGGAAGCTGCAAGGATAACATTTTCTTTTTAGAAGGAATTAAACAAGTCTGGAACCAAAGGGTGAAAATGACAACATAGATCCAAGATTTAAGATTTATTCTTGATATAAATATAGTGGGCCCAAAGAGTATTGGACACTTAAACCACAGTTAAAATGTATGAATGCTAATGAAATAAATAAATAAATAACCAAGCAGCATTTTTTTTTAAAGGAAGATAGCTTCTCTACACAAGGTTACTTTAATAGAACACCTCTATGAAAAAAAACAAAAAAAAAACAAAAAAACACTAGTTGCTTTTTATATTGTGTTGTGTAATGCAATAGCATTCAGATGTTTCAGTCAGTATATGTATTTTATAGAGCACTTTAGTGAATAAGAATTTAGATAGTTTTGTTGGCAGAAAAAGACTGCCAACTAGCATATACTGTAAATGATCCCAAAGCTATATGAGACAGACTAAAGTCTAGAACTGATTTCATTTGGTCTTTCAGGGTGATGTACATGTCCAAATATGTATTTTTTAAGATTTTATGAATATTTTATTTGCAAAAGAAGACTTCATTTGCCAGAGGCTGAATAAGTGCGTGCTCACTGTCTGTATAAATAACAGAAATTTCAAACAATCAAAAACAAATACAAAACTATTAGCAAACGCTTGCCAAAAATGACACTCCTTCTGCACTTCCCCCTCTGAAAGGAGCCATTAAACCTCACCTGAGACCTCGTTCACTGCTCAGTTGTCTCCACAATTGTCTTTTCACAGATTTAAAAAGCCATACATGCCTGTTTGGCTCTTTTCAAAGGGTTCTGTGTATTTCAAAGCAAACTCAAAGCAACAAAACTGGGGTGAATGTAAAGCTATTACTTACCGGAATGAGACCCAGCCAGGGAGCTTAGCAGCCTAGAATTCTGATTGGGCCCATCAAATAGCTCAACAGAGTCGTTCATGGCTGTCTGGAAATGGGCAAATTGCCCAAACACCACTGAGGAAACAAAATGAAGCGTGCAGAGCGTGTTACTATCACCACTGCTGAGAAGAGATGCTAACGAAAGAAGTACAATAAATGAAGACATAAAGTCACATAAATTTCCCATCGACACACATGCTTCAGGTCGATGGTTTTATAAGTGTCCATAATATGCTGTCTGCACAGAAGTATGTATAGTCACATCAAAATGGTACATGAGATTAAATTCATTATAATAGAAGATTTTGATTACTGAAATCATACCATGAAATTGTGAATAAAATGTGAGTACTGTAAACCCATACAGCATAACACCATTTTTAGTACTGCAGCAGCTCTGTTCTAAAAACAATGACCTATGTGGGAATTATGTTGCAAATCGCAAGCTGGTTCTTTGCTTGTGATTCACAAACAAATGACTGAACTGGATTTTTTTAAAAGAAGAAACCAAATGACTCACAAATTAAATTCACAAGATGTTAATTTACCCCTAGCACTTCATGCTTGAGAATTAAATTAGCGTATTTACTGAACTTGTTTTACAAATAACAATATATAGCTAAAGAATTAGCTGGAACTTGTGTTATAATAATAATAATAATAATAATAATAATAATAATAATTTTCTTTCTTTCTTCTTTTTTTTTTTTTCAGTGTTCAGATGAAAGTACTATAGTGTAACCATCTCTTAATACCTAAAATCATGAACCTCTGTCTATAATGTATGCATTATGTGTATGTTTGGTCCCGTCTGGTGTCCATTCCCTCTGACCTGGGACCAGTGATGAAGCTGTGATTAAACACGTTGGCTTGCCAGAAAGGACACATGGTTCACGCGGTAGTGCATGAGAGACCAGGGAAATCACAGAGGCATGCTGTGCATGTCAGGTGCTGGTGTGAGAGCCAGCTAAGCAGAGAGGGGTGGAAAGGGGTCACCCGGGCCACTGCGATGACTCTATTATCTCCTCAGTAATGAGATGTCGGCCCTCACTTCATACTCAAACAGTACAGAAAACTGAAGGGTCGCTGCTAGTGGCTTTGTAAATATCAGTTTGACTGGATTTCTGTTGGCTCACAAACACTTCAACAAACTTCATATGTTAAATCTTTACTTACACTTCTATTTGCTATGCATGAACTACAAGGATTTGCAACGGATTTAGTAAACTGTGGTTTTGTGCAGTTGTGGATATGAAGTATGGCCAAAAATATATTTCAGCAACTCGCATTAAACATTATTTCTGTATATAATGGAACATGATATATATTTCAGTATATTTCTTTCTTTCTTTCTTTCTTTCACTTACATTATAGTGCTCAAATGTATTTAGGACATATTTAGGATATTTCAGGAAGGAGATTAGACTATGGTAAGTGGTGCAATATTCAATTAGTAAGCCATTTCATAACAAATTGCAGGCTTATTTAACATTTTAAAGTCGTGGTGCATGTTACTACAAGTTTTTGATAATGTTCATGTTTTCTTCTGAATGTTAACAGGATTTTGGATAACATTCGCTAATGTAGTTCGGTTATTGAGAATAACCAAGTGAACATCTTGCTGAGTAAGACTACTAATATAGCTGACCGAGTTGAGTTTAGATGCTAACTAACCAATTAGCTTAGCTATTGCATCATCCAACACTGCAGGTGTTACTGTAGCTAACTACGTCTGTGTTGAAAACGATTGCCTTTTACATAACTATACTTTTTCATGTTAACTTAATATAGGCAGACATTTAATGTAAATGTGAGCATAAGAACTATGTGGATTTACTTAGAGTTTATGCTTTTTGCGTTATTATTAATTTAGTGTAATTAATTGCACTAAATTATTAATTATTGTGTGTTGTTTTGGCAGGAAGTTTTACATCAGTTTATAACTACAGACTGAGGACTCACCACTTGAATGAAGCAGATTATTCAAGGTAATTGAGTGTTTACTTGCTATACAACCTACTAATTAACTTTGTAGTACTATATGTGTGATGACAATGTAACCTTATCTAACTCTAATGTTCTTTTGTAGAGTAAAAGATGAGTGAGGACAGAAGATTAAAATACATTAGTTGCTATATTCTTACCTTTGTTTTATCTGTTAATAAATTGTTAATGCATTTACAATTCAGCCATTGAATAAAAAAATAAATAAATGTAATATGACAGTCTAACAGTTTTATTGGCTTATGTTCAGATATTTTTACCGAATGCATTATGAGTATTTATGCATTTTGAGTATTAGCATTACAATTATAGTATTCTGAAATGTTGAATTAAAATTTATTAGCGATTTCTGAGTGAACATCTTTTTAGCTTTTGTTGTTGTTGTTGTTGTTGTTGTTGTTGTTTAGCTTTCTAAGTAAATCCTACTCCAATAACTTTATAAACTGAAATGTGACCTTTGTAAGTAACTGTATTTACTTACCAAATTCTCCAGACACTGTGATGTAGTAGGAGCAGGTCTGGCCTGTTGTGTAGTTAAGAGGGTAATTTGGGGATAATACCACTCCCTCTGATCCAGTGTACTGCCCACCGCATGGTGCTGAAAAGAGAGAAACAACCCTAAAGGTTCATATTTGCTCTTGTTCAGTCCATATGACACAAGGTAATGAAGTCATTTTTAATACTGTATTAGATACATGATGACCAGTGAGGCTAAGGGAGCTCTCCAAATTTCAAAAGAGGAAGAGAACAGAAAACTACAAGCAAAGTCATGTTTTCATTATGATGGGTCAGATCTGAAAAATGTACTTTGCCTTTGTGCTTTCAGGAGTCAATTTGTCACATGGCTGAGTGTCACAGACTCTGTTTCATGTGAAATTCTGTGTGCTTAAGGTACGTTCTAATCCCCCGATAGCGCACTTCCAAAGTCAATATTTGGCCAATATAATTTAATTTTAAACCGTAAAGGAATAGGGATTAAGTGTGCATAGGTGTATCAATTCACAGGAAGTGAACAGTGGGATTCAACAATTACATACTACTATAGTACTGCACAAAGTTTGGCTAAAATAAACTATGATGAATCATTTTATATTAATTCACACACATATATAAGCACACCTAGACACATTATATATAATGCATGGTGATTTGCATAATACTTATATAAAATTTATATAAACTATTATAAACTAATACATTAATACCAAAAATTAAAAGTCACATTAAATTTAATACTACATATTGATCACATTTATCACTAAATTTAGGGGTTTATGCATGATAAATGACAACATTTTTATAAATTTTCTATAAACACATGGATATACATATTATATGAAAGTATGATCATTTACATCATTTATTTACATGATCATGTCATTATATTTGAAACTCTCAGTCTGCACGACTTAATTGCTGCCTGTGTTTGATGACGTTGTAGGGCATTGCAAATGAATGAATTTTGCCAAGCAAAATGAGCTTCAACAGAATTCCCTGCTGAGTGTGTAGGGAGCAAAAAGCACGATTGCAAGGCAGACCTTATTTAAAAAGAAGGCACTGTTTGAATAAAAGATGAGTGGAGTAATTACCAGAGGAAATTAAAAAAAAGAAAGGAAAAGCAGTTTTGACTGACACACTTTGAAACTGCTGTTTTTAACAATAAATCACTGTACACCAAACATAATTCACATCAAAGACAGAAGTAGCTCTCCCTAATAACAACTCAACAGTAATCACAATTCAGGCCCAGTGGGTGTAGGTATTGTGTGGACTCATACAAGCTAATGACGCCAGATCATTGCATCCTGCAGCAAGTGGTTCGCTTAACTCCTAAACATTTATTGGAGCAAGAAAGTCAATAACAAGGTATTGGAAAATGTACATACCTTTATACAAGCAGGGTTAATTTGCTTAGGCTTGACATTGATTGCTCAAACCAGCTTTATGGTAGCGCTACTAGAATGGCCTACAATTAACACATCATGCAAACCGTGTGGAAGGGCTATTGGAATTGCTATAGCCTCTGACAGGTATTTTAGTAAAACTGATTCGTAATTCAGGTCTGAGCGCAAAGAGGGAGTATTGAGGAGGAGCAGCCAATGAAGACTATAAATCATCTGTGTGTTGGTGCATTGGCGTGTGTTATCTCTTTATCAGGCCCATAATGGGCAGAGGCAATGCTTAGGTGTTTGACTGTGCATGACAGGAAAAACAAGTGAAAATCAACCACAAAGGTCACCAAGAGGATTATTGACAGTGCCAAGCGTAAAAATTTGAGGCTAAGAAGGTCAGCGAAGAGTATTTGCGGAGATATTAATCAATGTCAATGCTTCTGTCACACCTGGCCCATAGCGTATGACCTTGTAACCGATGGACCACCTGTGATAAACAGTGCTGGGGAACTCCACTTTTAGAAGTTATTGTAAGAAATCAGCCCATATTTTGGCATTTATATATAACTGTGGTCGATAACAATGCCTGCTTGGCCGATTAACAGAAGTGCTACCCACCCCCGTATCAGTTCCAAAATCTCAGCAAAGTTATTTATTTTTTCAGACAAAATGCATGCAATAGGAGTTTATAAGTGTTAATGTTACACATGTCATTTTATCATTCATTTATATGAACATTATCTCAGTGTAATATATCCTGCTCTCCAAACATCGGCCATCAAGAAATTAACTAGTGTTCTCTTACTATTCATTCTTTGAGAAGAAAAAAAAAGATACTTTTAGGACACATTGAATCAACATTGAAATGTAAATTATGATCATCCTTTCTTCCATATAATGCTGTATATGCGAGTTAAATGGCTTCTCGAATGAGAAGGGAAAAAAAAACAAAAAAAAAAAAAACACATATGCAGCCTATATATCTCATGGTAGTTACACCATCTAGATACTAGGGGTGGAACGATACATGTATTCGTACCGAACCGTCACGGTACGGACATCTCAGTTCGGTGCATGAGGCCTTACAACGAATACAGGTAATTCACCCCCAATCCAGAAGGGGGCGCCCGCAGTAATGCAACGCTGTTTGATAACCGCGAGCAGAAGAACAGCGAATGCCATGAGTTGGGCACTTGAAAACAAAGCCCCCAGACAGTAGCTGTGTCCGAAACCGCTCCCTATCCACTATATACTGCACTATGTCGGGTGTCAGCCATTTTGTAGTGCTGTCCGAATTCTGAGTGAAAGACTTCATTCCCTACATTCGTTCACTACTTTTTACCCACAATGCATTCTGATTTCAAGTGTACAACCGATGTACACTCGCTGAAGCACTATTTCCCACAGTCCAATGCGGAGAACCAACGAGCTGTTAGAGAGAGCGGGAGCGAGCGAGTTTGAATGAGAAATGCTGTTTAATTTACAAAAATGATGATAATTTGGTGGATTTTTTTAAAAAGTTTGTTGGTAGTGTATTCATTCTGATGTCAAATTAGCGGTCGCCTGAGGGCGCTCTACGGCCATTGTGTACAAAAACGCTGCTCGGAGAGTTTCAAGATACTACAAACAATAAATACATACAATTATTAACGTGCTAATGTGAGTTTATTTTTGTTGACAATATTTTAATAGTATGTAATGATTATTGATTATGACCATATAATCATTACAAAACAAATTAATAATATCATCAATGAAACCACAAAGCTGATTACAATATAAAGTCAGTTTAAGTGTTATTGTTATTAATATTATTTTCTAAAATGAGGTACATGTAATATAAAAGTACATATGTGACTAAGATGTTTTTTGCAACAGCCAAGTCTCACGCGCAGTGTACACGTCACATCTGAATCCGTTCACTTCATTTCGTTCACTCCTTTCTAATATAGTGCACTCAACTGCCTTACACTATATAGGGATTAGTGAATGAGTGAACGAGTGAGCAATTTCGGACACAGCTAGTGACTATGTGCTGATTCTGAATGAGCCTCTCACATAGACTGACAAAGGAGTATACTTTAAAGGCTTGCGCACTCAACTGTTTGCGAAATGGAGCTTTGTGCTCGTGTATCCTACCTCTCTCATTCGGCACAAATCCAAATATTCCATAACATTTCCATATTTAAGATGTAACGTATCTGAATGCTAAACTATTATTTATTATGTAAATGATAGGCTTTGTACTTCAGTCGCATTCCAATGGTGACACAGAGGCGGGCGCGCTGATGTTTGGTTCACTGTATTTTATTTTGATAAAGTACCGAATGTGCTGTCAAGTTAGCAATGCTGGAACTGATGTGTATTGTGTGTGTTTTGTGTGTGTGTTTTGTGTGTGTGTGTGTGTGTGCGCGCTCGCTCTGGCGCGATCACTTCAACTGTTTCCTTATACCAGCAGAATCAACTTTAAACACTTATTGTCTTATTAATAATGCATCACTGTATAAAGGTCTGCTTTTATTTGTGTACACTCACAATGAAAACAAAACTTACTTTTGTAAAGTAAGGAAAACATATAGAATGTTGCTTTCTGCCATTTGAGTTTCCTTTCTGTGAACAAATTAAACATGTCACAAAATTAACTGAAAAACTCAGCATATACAGTGGTGTGAAAAATTGTTGGCCCCCTTCCTGATATATATATATATATTTTTTTTTTTTTGCATGTTTGTCACACTTTAATGTTTCAGATCATCAAACTAATTTAAATATTAATCAAATATAACACAAGTAAACACAACATGCCGTTTTTAAATGAAGGTTTTTTTTATGAAGGGAAAACAAAATTTAAACCCACATGGCCCTGTGTGAAAAAGTGTTTCTGCAGGCCTCACTTGCCTCAGTGTTCAGTGGTCAGTGTTCATGACTCCACCATAAGAAAGAGACTGGGCAAAAATGGCCTGCATGGCAGAGTTCCAAGACGAAAACCGCTGCTGAGCAAAAAGAACATAAAAGCTCGTCTCAGTTTTGCCAGAAAACATCTTGACTGACGAGACAAAAGTTGAACTTTTTGGAAGGTGTGTGTCCCATTACATCTGGCGTAAAAGTAACACAGCATTTCAGAAAAAGAACATCATACCAACAGTAAAATATGGTGGTGGTAGTGTGATGGTCTGGGGCTGTTTTGCTGCTTCAGGACCTGGAAGACTTGCTCTGATAAATAGAACCATGAATTCTGCTGTCTACCAAAAAATCCTGAAGGACAATGTCCGGCCATCTGTTCATGACCTTAAGCTGAAGTGAACTTGGGTTCTGCAGCAGGACAATGATCCAAAACACACCAGCAAGTCCACCTCTGAATGGCTGAAGAAAAACAAAATGAAGACTTTGGAGTGGCCTAGTCAAAGTCCTGACCTGAATCCTATTAAGATGCTGTGACCTTAAAAAGGCGGTTCATGCTCGAAAACCCTCCAATGTGGCTGAATTACAACAATTCTGCAAAGATGAGTGGGCCAAAATTCCTCCACAGCGCTGTAACAGACTCATTGCAAGTTATCGCAAACACTTGATTGCAGTTGTTGCTGCTAAGGGTGGCCCAACCAGTTATTAGGTTTAGGTTTTGGGGGCAAGCACTTTTTCATACAGGGCCATGTGGGTTTGGATTTTGTTTTCCCTTCATAATAAAAAACTTCATTTAAAAACTGCATGTTGTGTTTACTTGTGTTATCTTTGATTAATATTTAAATTTGTTTGATGATCTGAAACATTAAAGTGTGACAAACATGCAAAAAAATAAAAAAATCAGGAAGGGGGCAAACAATTTTTCACACCACTGTATAGGCTACTTTACATGTCACATTGTTTTTTTCCCTTGTTTATCTGTAAACTAAATCAAATATATTTCAATAATTTATTCCTTGTATGCATATGTATATAAAATCTGCTGTACATATATGTAATAATATTTAGTATTTCCACATCTAGGTGGAAAAAATTGTAATTTTTACTACTGTCTGTTCAAAATAAATGAAAAGAAACCGAGCATAGTAGATTTGTTTGTTTTTTTTTCCCCTGTTGTACCGAAATCATATCGAACCATGACCCCCCAACCGAGGTATGTACCGAACCGTGACATCTGTGTACCATTCCAACCCTACTAGATACATCTGACTTTTAACATAAAAATAAAATTAAAAAAAAAAAAAAATACAAAAATAAAATTAAAATGAAAATTAATTTTGATTAGACTTTAGTTTGGGGACCAATTCTCAATTCTTCTCTTTAATTCAGAAATTCCTCACTAAAAAGAAATCTGATTACATAAAATGCTATTTGTAAAACACCCTTCCCGAGAGCCACTAACTGTGACGATCAGTGAAAGAGCATGAGGTTAGAACTAAACAAGTTCTCTGTGTACCTAAACCCTGGCATAACTCAGCTCGTATTTGCCTTTATCTCCATGCCAACGAGTAACCTGGCCTTCCAAAATCGCAGTCCACGCCACCTGTGATCTTTCTGCTTTGGCTGTGTTCCTTTCATCCCTCAGGTCTCAGTAACAATGATCTTCAATTGAGATTCCTCACGCATCAGTCCCATGCTAAAGCCTCTGGGCTCTGGCACCCACAGGTCTGTTGCTTCATCTGCCTCACAATGCTTCTGTGAGCTCATGAAAAGCTGGTGTCAGAATGCAGCTGAGGCTCCCCGTTTTCTGCATATCAAACTCGCTCCTGTAGCTTTGATCACATCACCTTCCCTTCACACTCACCATGAGAAGACTGTCTAGAGCTACACACACACACACAGAGTTGTGCATGTTTGTGTGCAAGTGGGCATACGCAAATACACGCACGCAGACACACACACACACACACACACACACACACACACTGTGCCTTTTGTTGGAAGATTTGCCTTTAGAAACCTGCAATTTCAGACTGAGAAGGAAGGAAATTTCAGGTTTTTGGAAATATACATTTTTCAGGTCTGACTGTCTGGGGTTTCTTTCTTTCTTTGTCTTTTTTGTGTGTGTGTGACAGGCTGTTAATAATTGGAAGTTTTAGAAATCCCTTTTGCCCCCTTTGCACCCGCAAATAGCACATTTAGTAGGCCATAGTAGACTAATTATTTAGGTACAGGGATAAAATTGCTATCATACATGACAGCCACCCATCTTGAGGTGACAGTAGATGTCATAAGTCTCTCTGTAAAAAATATAAGGTCACATTTTAGTTTGGGGACCCATTCTCACTAACTAACTATTACCTAGGACTTTTGTGTGATGTACAACTGTTGTAACACTGTTAGAAAACATGGACATCAGTTTACATGTAAACAAATGCTACACATATAAAAAATTAAGCATGATGACCTGCTAGTTCAGTTCTTTCATTTAACATGCATTACCCTGATTGAAAATCAGATTATGATTGCAAGTGAAGTGTTGATTGTAATCCAAAAGTGTCCTGTTAATATAATATAGTAATACTTTAGTTTGGGGACCAATTCTCACTATTAACTATTAACTACTACTTTTGCCTCAATAAACTCCTAATTTTCTGCTTATTCATAGTTACAAAGGTAGTTGTTAAGTTTAGTTTTCTTTTTTTTTTTTTTTAAGTGCTAATAAACAGCCAATATGCTAGTAATATACATGATAATAAGCAACTAGTTAATAATGAGAATTGGTCACTAAAGTATTACCGAATAATTTCGCTAATTCAGTTTGCATATTCAATGATTGATTTATAAATAAACATGAACGACTGTTTTGGCTGACAGCAAATCAGATTAATGCAGCTCAAAATATCAGTGCAATGATCTTGAAGAATGAGACAAAATCTCTGCAGAAGGACATCAAAAAAAGATTAGAATCTTAAAAGAGAGAATTATCAAAACCTTGTGGTAACCTATGTGCACTAAATTCAGCCCTATTTATTTTTGGATTCCTATCTGTTATCATTTTATGTTCAGTAAACACCCACTGAAAGCCCAAAACAGCTAAACAAAGAGCACATGACATCAAAACACGCATTAGCCTACATAAGAACAGGTCACTGCAGGATAACTGTATCTTCCCTAAGACGGTAGCTCATTAGCTGATGTTAGCAGCGCTCTGTTGTGCCCAGACTGCATGCGTGGCTAAATGTAGCAGCCCATGTGTTCCTGCCACACATAAGCATGAAGACAACAGCTGTGGCTGCCACCTGACCGAGCCGAACTTCACTCGCAAATCCAAAGCTTGAACATAGCTGTGCAAAATCATGCATACATGAAAAGGAGGCTTCGACAGATTAAAAGCGGCCGTGTATCCGTACAGCCTCTGTGAGGCGCCATCCCACCATGCTCCCAACCCCCACACCCTCTCACTATTTACAGCCAGGGAAGAGTCCTCATTCAACAGTACCGAGACAGTCTTTTAGTTACTATGGAAACGAATAAAAGATCTGTTTGGGTGAGAGAACCAAAGAAAGACAGGAAAATCCTTCATTATTTAAAGGGATCTCACCTTCTAATGAGTTTTGTCTAAAAGCTTGAAGACGTGGCTCTGGGCTGCATCAGTATTCTAAATGACAGTATGGAAATTACAAGCACGTAAAAAAAAAAAAAAAAAAAAAAAAAGACACACGGTCAGTGCCTGCTCAATGACTTTTCCAACGTATAGTCACAGCATTTACTTGTTAAGCTGTCACTAACAATATTAAAATCAATTCTCTCGTTTAGAAATGTCCATTCTGCAAGCAGTAAATGTTAAAGAAGCAGAATGGTACTTGAGAAAGGCAGGATTATTGGCTGTTAGTGGAGTTATTGGAGTGTTCTGATGAAACCCCATTAACCCTGCATGAGCCACTAATGCATAAAACTCTGTGGCATTTCATCAGATAGCTGATGCTGGACTGATGCTCATGGCAATTGCACATAGAAGCCATTTCCATGCATGCAGTCTTTGGTAGAGAGGACCTTAACATTCAAACCGAGTCTTCCCAGTCCTGCTCATCCTGATCTGCATATCCGCCACAAGACCTTCACTCAGAGGCACCACAGAGCAGTGCACTCTCAGAGGAGCAAATCCTATAGTATAATTTTGGGCGAACAGTTGACTGAAAGTTGCTAAAATAATCTGGGGTGGATTTCCCTAAAGCATTGTTAGCTACCAATGGCTGCAAGTTCTGTTATCATCAATGCAATTCAACAATTTGGTACAGCTCTCTATCTGTGATTAGATTATTGTTAGTATCATAAGAGGTATCATATCGATCACAAGTACAGTATGGATTACCACAAGGCTCAGTACTAGGACCGCTGCTTTTCACGCTTTACGTGTTACCCTTGGAAGATATCATTTTGTTAGTATGACGTGCAGAGGTGTAAAATACTTGAGTAATTTTACTTGATTACGTTACATAGGTATTCTTTTGGGGGATTTGTACTTTATTCAAGTACAATTTAAACTGGTTACTTGTACTTTTACTTGATTACATTTCTGCAGAAAAAAAACAGTGCTTTTTACTCCTTACAATTTTATTTCATCTTAAAAAGTACATTACATTTTTATTTTATCTTATGCACAAATAAGGTAAACGGAAGTTCAAATGTGCGCGCTTGACGTGAGAACCAGTGATCATTGTTTTCACGCATCAAGCACACACATTTCTTCAGTTGTGACTTTCATCAGATAAATGTCAGGCTTCAAAAGTACACCATCAAATCTGTGGAAGCATATTGAGGTAGCAAAGTTGCGCTTCCCCCAAAAAAGGTTTATTCATTATTCTTTTGGTTTTGATAGAGCCATAAGCCGTGTAATATATTGGCTGAATGCACAAGATTGAGTGCATATAAATCAGTGATGATAATTTAAATACAATTCATATTTTTGTAGGAACAATTGTTTATTATTATTATTATTGAATGATACAAATCTCCAAAAAAAAGTGTTTAAATGAACATTGTATGTGAAATAAATTGTAATTTATGTTTAGTGATGTTCTTTCCAGGTAGTGCATAAGCTGTATTTATAATGTTATCATATGACGCATATGAGTAGCAATTAGGACTGTCAATTATTTATTTATTTTTTTTTTTTTAAATCTTAATAATTACATGATTTGCTCATTAATTAATTTAATTAGTCATAAATAATTATTTATCAATATTTGCTGAGGAAAAAAAAATACTAAATGCCCCAAATAAACAATCAAAAGTTTAATTATCCTTTTAGACCAGCGGTGGAGAACGCTGATACTGGAGGGCCACTGTCCTACAGAGTTTAGCTCCAACCCTGAAAAAAATAAAAATAAAAATAAAAAGTATCCTGATTAGCTTGTTCAGGTGTGTTTGATTAAGGTTGGAGCTAAACTCTGCAGGGACACCGGCCCTCCAGGATCAACGCTCCCCATCCCTGTTTTAGACAGTGATGTTGAATAGACAACACAAAAAAGTGGCCTTTCAAAACGTTAACGTGGTATGTTTTAATTCTATGACTCTCCTCATTAATTCAACACATTCTTGTATTCTGTCTGGAATATGTTTTAGCCTCTGCATCACATCTTGCTATTCAAAGGAATAGTTCACCCAAAAATGAAAATTCTCCCATCATTTCCTCACCCTCATGTCGTCCCAGATTTTTATGACTTTCTTTCTTCAGATGAACACAAGAAAAGATTTTTAGTCTGTATAATGCAAGGGGACAGGACCACTTCAGAAACCACACAAAGTGAACATGACGGTCAAGTTTAAAATATTGGTATTTGTATTTTTTGTATTTATTGTTTCACTTAAGCAGACACTGATTCATTAACGGGTTGTATGAGTTGCTGTCATATTAATTTTTGGACATCCCCATACACTTGCATTATTCAAAGAGAGATTTTTTTTTTTTTTTTTTTCCCCCAAAACTCTTAGTTTCTGTTCATCTGATAAATGAAAGTCATATGGATAGCATGAGGGTGGATAGGATAGAGTTTAGTTTAAATCCCTTTCCCTGTATTTGTTTGTGTGTGTGTGTGTGTGTGTGTGTATATGTGTGTGTGTGTGTGTGTGTGTGTGTGTTCCACTGTGCTGCATTTTAAATATTGTTGTTGCACTAGATGTATGTGTTTGACCTGTGCATTTTGTTTCATTTTCTCCCTTTAACAAAACTTCTATATATCTGTTAGCAAAAAAAAAAGAAAGAAAAGTACTTCTAGTTTTTTAATACTTGAGTAGAATTTAAATTTGTACTTTTTTACTTTTACTCAAGTATGTTTTTGGCCAGATACTTGTACATTTAATTGAGTAAAATTTTCACTGAGCATCTGTACTTTCACTTGAGTAAAACCTTTGAGTACTTTTTACACCTCTGATGATGTGTGATCAGGCTCTTGGGAACAACAAGCAAGCTAACATGCAGTAAATTCTATACATTCTATATATTCCTTCATTCCACGTCAATATATACATTGTTCGTTCTATATATTTCAGTGTGTCAACAAGCATGAACAATAAATGCATAAGGGAACCCAAGAGTATGATGTAAGAGGGAACCCATTATGATTCAAACATCAGATAAAGCAAAATGATGGAAAACAGAAATAGTGAAGTAAACTGTTAGACATTTCTGTAATTTCTACAGTTATTTACTGCATATCACCCAGTATAATACTGCAAATTCCCTTTACAGTAAATAATTGTAATACATTTTGCAACATGGGAATTTTCTGTGATGTCAAACCCCACATACAGAGACTTACTGTATTTTTTAAAATTGCTGTATACTACTGTATTTCCCGTAACGGCCTCTTTGGCGCCATTTTATTGAGGTTGTTTTATTTTCCTAATTTCTTACATTTGGATTGACACGATTTGCACAACACCGTTTCTACAACGCCGCAACAGCTCGGGACTGACTACACTGGACCAAAGACTGTAGCACTGGACGTGTTACATCGCTTGTAATGATTGGAAAATCCGTTTGTCCTTCCTGTCAGAAACAGGGCGAGCACTTGGAGTACATCTGTAGGCTACGTCAGAAATATACCGGGGCATCACTTTACTGTCCGCATCCACTGTAGATAGTATAATAGGTTCTATATGGTCTTTTCGAGTCGCGCTGCGTTGCGCCGCACCGCGCCACTCGCGTCCGAGGAAGACACGGAAGCAGCGGGGGCCCCGCCGCGGGTTTTGCCCGGGGATGAACCCGCGAGAGTGGAAGAGCTCCGGAGAACATCTGCGCTGTGTATCGATGCTCCTTACGAGAGAATAAGACTTGCAAGCAAGGTAAAAATATATGTACGTTTGTCTGTGTTTGTGTCATATTTTTGCACACTAGTTTAACCTATTAACATTTACCCGTCAACATGGCGGTAAAAAACTTTACTATGGTAAACTGTGCTGTCGTTACAAACGACTTTTGTCAGCTTATTGAATTAAGTTACCAAATTAAAATTATTTTTAACGAGCAACGCTTATCTTATATTAACATTAAGTTAACTAATGTGAAATTTTGTTCAGGTGTTAGTAGTTAATGTTGGCCAGTAGCCTATTGAGAAAATAAAATCATATGTTAGCTAGCTAAACAAGTTTTATGGCTAGCTGCCTTTCTAGTTTTAGAATTAGTTTGTTACAGTTTTTAATAGAATTTAAGATTTACTGCATTTTTTTTTTTTTTTTTTGTATTTGTGTTTTAAAGGCAACTGCAATGAAGCATCAAGAAAGACATGAGCATGCCAGCCACCCTGAGACTGATAATTCATGGTAAGAGAACAACTATGGTTTTGAGAGGTTTGTGTATTTTATATGGGGTTTGCCTTTTAAAAGTGTGTCATTTCTACTTCTTGTTTTTCAGAGAAGACATTTCTGTCACTAGCAAAGTGGATGGTGAGCAAAGGTGGTGGCCACGTTTTGGAGCAGCACCTGAGTTTTGCAGATGGCAATGTATTTTTGTGAGGATAAATCCAGAGGATACAACATTATGCACTGCAAAACGTCCTAAGACAGGAGAAATGGTGAAGATGCACTGTTCCAGAATTGGAAGACTGTATTTTTAAGCGTTATACATACAATGTTTTAAATAAAGAATTTGATATTTTGTAATTATTGTGTCTCTTTTAACTGAATGCCAGTAGTACCTATGTAGAGTAAAAATAAAATGAATTCTATATAAAAATGATCAAATCTAATGAAATCTATATTAAAATGAATGAATTACAGTAGTGTACTGATGAATTGGATTACTTTTACAGTAATTTAATGTAAAAGAGAACAGTTTGCAACTGTAAATCAAATACTGTTTGCTACTGTGAATCTTATTTACAGTAACTTACTGGAGTTACTGTAAAAAACCCTTTGAAATGTCTAACAGTTTAGTCCTCAGATGCCATTTTCATTACAGTAGCATCAGAAATTATGTTGTGCAGAAAGCTGTTGACTGAATGAACTGCATGTACTTATATGGGAGTAAATTCCATACTGCATATTAACAGTGAACAGTTTTCTGTTGTTTGTGTAAAAGAACTATAATAACTGACATTAACTGTGTTCTCAAATCAATGAATTAGCAGTTATTACTCCACCACCTGCACATGACAGAGGTACAACCATGTTACTAGCTTGCATATTACTAACATATTGGCAGTTTGTTAGTACTTATAAAGAGATATTAATGCCTTATTCTGCATGACCATATTTTAGATCCCTTAACCCTACCCTATACCTAAACTTAACAACTAACCCTACTAACTATTATTGATGCAAAAGTCATAGTTAGTAAATAGTGGGAATTGTTCCCTAAACGAAAGTGTGACCAAATAAATTTTGTTAGGTTATGTTCCTTTATTAGACTATGCAAGCATTAAATTGGTTTTACCGGATTCAGTGTATCTTGAACTTTAAATTTTTGTTGGATCTGGCAGCTTTGAGCAGGAAGTTCTTATCCAGTCCAAGTTTAGAAGAAGTCCTGGTTTACACACTAGCGTCCACACTGATTCCTTTGCTCCATCCAGTAGTCATCAGCGAAAAAACAAAAAACAAACAAACAAAAAAAACCTTCTCTACAAATGCATTGCTTGGTTATTTTCCCTGCTTTAGCTAGAACATGGCATGATGGCAACACAAATGGATTTTTAAATGCCAAACACATTTTTTATTATTCTATTTCTTATTGTCATATTCTAATGTCAGGAAAGAAAATAATAATACAGACATAATAGCAATGTTGGACATATCATTCATCTTGCAGGACGCGGGGAAAAGCTTCCAGTTTCAGGACTGCCCCATCACCCTAGACAGTTGCTATTATGTTCTAGGTGGCTACTAGGGCATTTACAGATAAGCAACACATTCAGAGATATGCAGTATGTTAATGCATGATGTGGAGATGTTATGAAAATGAAGATAGATTTGAAGTTTGAAGGGGTGTGTTCTGAGTGGTTGCTAGGTTGTTGTTTGGGTGTTCTTGGTGGTTTATATAATGTTGTTATATGGTTGCTCAGGTGTTGCTAGAAAAGGTAGGTGGCTGCTAGGGTGCTCTAGGCTGTTGTCGTAGCATTGCTAGATGGTCGCTAGTGTGTTGCTAAGAATGTTCTGGGTGGTTGATAGGGTATTTACAAAAAATTGTTGTATAAAGTGATTTGCAACGACTGGAAATCATTCATTTTCAATGAGTGGCAGCAATGTATGCTGTTGCTCATAGAAAATAAATGACTTCCCGTCGCTGCAGATCATTGTGTTATGTGGGCATGTGCAGCGGTGCGGTAAAGTTGAGAGCAGTTGCAAATGAGCAGCAATTTGAACGGAGATTTGAAGTTTTGCCAGGTGGTTACTAAAAGCTTTTGTGGTTGCTGGGCAGTTGTTATGGTGTTCTGAGTGGTTTCTACAAATGTTGTTACATGCTTAGGTATGTTGTGTGTGTTAATGCCACCTTGTTGTTAGATGAATTTATAACCAAATTAGCCCAAATATCCAATAATCAAATATGCAAAGGGTTGCTGTAAACCTTACAGGTGTTTTTGTTTCCTTGAAAATCTAAGGAGTTTTACGGGTGCAGATTCTGTCAAAGTGCCTTTAAGGCAGGTCATTTAATTTGGTGGCCATCTTGTTTATGTCCCTAGACAGCATTTTTATGTGGGTAATTGTAAAAAAAGCAAGAAAGAAGAGAGGAAAGAAAAGGAAATACTTTGTTTTCTTCCATGGTTTGCTTTACAGCTTTTTCTCACGATAGCCAAAAGATCAAGGAATTAATTTACAAAAACTGACGTTAAATTGCGATCCTGTTTGTTCAACCCTTTTTTGTTTGTTTGTTTGTTTTTTATTCTTTTTCTTTTAGAAATGTGTAATATTCATAGGAATAGGAATATTAGACAATTCTTGGTTAAGGCTGATATGTTTATTGCTATAAAAATGATGGCCAACTTTTTTTTTTTTCATGTCAAAGTTGTGCTTCATGTAAGAATGATAGTAAGAAAGATAATCATTTAAGGGTTCTACAATGGGTTCTGTATATAATAATTAACAATTTTATCCTTCTAAAGGCTGGAATACGCAAGATGACTTTCAAAATCTGAACAGATTTTAAAATACTGAGCATCACACACTTACTGACTTTGTAATAGCCATAGAGGAAAAACTGGCCATCATACACCAAATGACTGAGAATCATACAATACCAATCACAACAAACTCATGCACAAAAATGCGCCTTGCTGCTAGGAAACACATAACAAATGAAAAGTACATTCTAAAATCGGTTCAAAATATCAAAAATGTTTGATATCCTCAGACTTTATGGAATCACAATCTGAAGCTAAAAAATGTGACCATCATACACTCGGGGATTTTCTATGAAATCTGTCAAATCAAATCTGCAGACTGGCTCTGACTTTCAGCAACTAGCATCAACTTTTCCAGAATGTAAATTAGGGCAAAATCAGGGCAAAAATCGTGTCATGTATTCCAGCTTTAACAAACAACATGTGGGAACAAAAACTACAATACAGATTAAGACACTGATTATTAAACTCTTGAGAGCTTTTAAACATTTCTGTTTTGATGTTGTTTTTTATTTTTTTTTATTTTTTATTTTTTCCAATGTATAGTACAAATAAAGCGGTTGTACTTTTATAAGTATGAGGGGAGTGGCAATGTTTCTATATGTAAGTTTATATATGAATGAAGTATAAAATATTATTATTATTATTATTATTATTATTATTATATTTCAATTGTCTGTATTATGAGAATAATGGTTAGCATGTTTTAGAAGTAGAACAGCAAAAGACCTATTAATGAGATCATGTGCCGCCTTGCACATGTGACGCCTCAAAAGGTGAAAGACTCAGGATGTTTGCTCCTACTCCTAATATGAGTATTGCATTTTCCCTTATTTGTTTTCCTATAAGTGGTTGGTCTCCTGCTGTCTGTGACTGAACATGGGCCTGTTTATTACAGTCATGTGTCTGTGCAGAGAACATGTGTATTGTACGTATGCATCTGCTCGTATGGCTTAACTGATGAGAGAGCATCACACCCCATTAATTCCTAAATGACCTTGTTAAAGTCATTATCCTGGCCTAAGGCTCCTGTATGTTAGCTATGCTTTGAACAGTATGTGCATTGTGTAGCGCTGGAGGTCGACACCATGGATAAATGCAGTGATGGCGTGCTGCCTCTCCTTGCTGAAGGTCAAGTCAAGTCAAGTCACCTTTATTTATATAGTGCTTTTAACAATACAGATTGTGTCAAAGCACTTAACAGTATCAAATTGGAGGACAGAGTGTCAGTAATGTATAATAAGATTAAACACTCAATTTTCAGTTAAAGGCATTTCATTATTGAATTCAGAGATGTCATTGTCTAGCTCAGTTTAGTTTAAATAGTATATATGAAATCAAATTGATGATAATCGTTAGAAATTAAGTGACATAACAGATTTCGGAGACTAGAAATAAACTGAAGTGACAGACAATATGATGAAATGGCCCGTGAAACAGCAACATTTGCTTCACATCTCCCTTGGATTTCAAAACAATTTCCAATTGTGCCTACTGCACTCTTTTCAAGCCATCACCCACCCCCCAAAGTGAAACCCAGATACGTCCGTTCATCCTCTGCCGCCCCCCAATCAAATCTGACTCATTCTCACTGGACTACTTGGAAGCACCCACTTTGGCTAAAAGGTCATAAGTACTCAGCAAGCCATTTACCTCATTAGCTTTAAACATGGGCTATTGATAAAAGGAAGCTGCAGCAGCAGTGTATAAAAGCATCACAAATGGCTCACAGTCTCTCGTCTAGTTCGTCTAACCTCACACCTCTGCACTGAAGAGCTCTGACTGAGGACGACTAAAAGGATTAACCTCCACAAACTACTTTCTGCGAATCAATGTGCCATGACCACCACAAAGTACTTCTGTATGTCATTGATTATTGTATGACTTCTGACTGACAAACAAGAAGATTATTGAGACATTTAGTAGGGTCCAAATATCACAGATAATGTTGTAACTCTGAGATTCAACATATAATTTAAAGGGATAGTTCACCCAAAAAATGAAAATTCTGTCATTTATTCACTGTCACGTCATGCAAAACACAAATTAAGATATTTTGGTAACACTTTAGAACAGGGAACACATATTTACTATTAACTAGGAGTTTTCCCTGAACAAACTCTTAATTTGCTGCTTATTAATAGTTAGTAAGGGTAGTTGTTAAGTTTAGGTATGGGGTAGGATTAAGGGATCTAATAAGGATATCAGAATAAGGCACTGATATGTGCTATATAAGTACTAATAAAAAGCTAATATGCTAGTAATGGATAGTTTATTATAATATTATAATAGTCTAGTGGAATGACCTGCTCAACTCAATCCGACCAGTTGAGTCCTCAGCCATCTTCAAGAAATATCTAAAAACACATCTCTTTCATTTTTATTTGACCCTCTAACTCTAGCACTCTATATTCTAATTCTATTTTATCTATTTGTTTTCTTTTTTTTATAAAAAAAAAAAAACTAACTAAAAAACACACTTGACCCAAGACTTGCACTCAATTTGTTTTCTAACTGCTTGTTCTCTTTAAAAAAAAAAAAGGTCTCTAACACTAGCTTTCTCTATTCTTTTTCTATTATATCTATTTATTTTCTTTTTATTTATGATAAAATTAACAAAAAAAAAAAAAAAAAAAAAAAAAAAACCTTTGCTACGTATATTGCGTTAGGCTAACTGAGACTTGTCACAGCACTTGCATATTATTACTCTTTTGCTGATTTTGATTGCTTCCATTGTCCTCATATGTAAGTTGCTTTGGATGAAAGTGTCTGCTAAATAACTAAATGTTAATGTAAATGTAATAGACATGCTAATAAGCAACTAGTTAATAGTGAGAATTGGTCATTAAAATAAAGTGTTACCGATATTCATAAATTGAACCTGAGAGGTTTCTGTCTCTCCACTGAAAGTCCAGGTAAAATTTAGAAGATCCAAAAAGGTAATATCCTAAAACTATTTCATATTAACTGAGCAGTGATATCCAAGTCTTGTGAAGAGATACAATTACTTAATATGAACCAATATAATTTAGGCTTTTATTCAGATATAAACAATCGACACACATACAGCACATCACATATAGCCTAACATATAACACAAAATGGATTTATTTTACAATGCCTTTATAATCTTCATGAATCTACTATATTTTAGTTGCCTAGACTTTCCATGGAGGGACAGAAACCACTCAGGTTTCTTTAAAAGTATCTTAATTTGCGTTGATGAACAAAAGTCTTATGGGTTTGGAATGATATAAGGGTGAGTAAATGACAAAATTTTCATTTTTTTGATGAACTCTTTAAGACTTTTAAAGATTTGAAGTAAAATAAATAAATAAATAAATAAATAAAAATGATAGACAGCAAAGGTAATCTAAATGTAAAACAAGTATTACTTGATGGTTGCTAGTGTGTTGCTTAGAATGTTCTGGGTGGTTTGGCGTGCATAAAAAAAAAAAAAAAAAAAGTTGTTGAATTTCTTTTACGCGCCCCCCACTCTACCCTACTGTTGAACTGGATTGCTATGTGGTTCACCAGCTAGAAAAGGACCAAACCAGCACCATCACAACTACAGAAGTGAAGTTCAAGGCAAACTTTGAATGTTGGATTGACAGCCTTGCCTAGAAGTTTTAAAAAGTCTGAATGTTATATGAGCCTTTGAATATTTTGTCAGTTTGAAGAGGGATCTGATGTTTGTTGTGACGTAGGCCTTTTCATGTGGTTGTGAAGGTGTTCTGAGCAGTTGGTAGAAAGTTGCTATGGTGTTTCCAGTTTGTACAAAACTGTAGTAAATCAGCTTTCTTGTGGTTTCAACAGGACTGTCTAACTGAAGCAGCAAAATTGCACGGTTGAACTGCAATTGACTGCAACACTCCATTATTAAAAAAAAAAAAAAAAAAAAAAAAAAGTTTATCCCTGCTACCATAACACTACATTATTAAAAAAATAAAAATAAAAAAAAGTTATCCCTGCTACCGTTATTTAAAGAGGCTGATATCGACTGAGCCAGGCTGTCCAACCTCTCCAGGATCCAGTTGTCTCTGGTAGACATACTCACAAACTCACTCGACTAATAGAGGAGCCGGGGGGATTCTTAGCAGGCAGAAAACGAATGGATCGTGCGAACGTGGGCTTGCGTACACTCTGTGCGGATTATTAAGATCAAATAAAGCATCTCTCATGACACAATCAGATGATTATGTTAGCTCAACAATGACCTGTATAGGAATATGTCTCTACCCCACAGTTACAGCTCATGCATAAAGATGGGCGAAGCAACGTGCTGGAAATTCCATCAGTGAGGACAAACAAAATGTTCCTGGAGTGCGGAAATGAGGCTGTCTCGCAAAGGGCATCAGCAGCTTTCCATCTCCATCAAAGGAGGTTAAATAATCAGCGGATGCTACTGAGGTGCGAAAACCCTTGTTTGACCTTTGGATTGGGGTCAATGATGTTCTTTGCACGTTCATATCTATAACCTGGTGTTGTATTTGAACACAGTTCAGAGGGATCACACGCTTCTTCTGTCATGATCTGAGCTATTACTACAAAAACACTGGGAATAAGAGCGAAGTGTGTGATTTCTGTGCTGTTAGCGGCACAAATCAAAATTACAATCTGTTAATTTGAGTGGACCAACTGGGCTGGACATAACAACACTGACAAGATGGGTTGGGGGATGGGCGTTGGAAATGTGTTTGTGCAATTATGATTGGTCGGATTATTGAACCACATCAATATGTACTTTACTGTACAAGATGAATTGTTGAAATATTTTTGAAGTGCAACATGAAATTTGGGTAACACTTTAGTTTAGGGACCAATTCTCACAACTAACTAGTTGCTTATTAGCATGCATATTACAAGCATATTGGCTATTTATTAGTACTTATAAAGCACATATTAATGTCTTATTCTGCATGATGATATTTTAGATCATTTAACCCTACCACCCCATACCTAAACGTAACAACTACCTTACTAACTATTAATAAGCAGCAAATTAGGAGTTTGCGGAGGCAAAATTCCTATTTACTAGTTAACAGTGGGAAATGGTCCCTAAATTAACGTGTAACACCATATGGGGCGTTGGGGGTAGGTATTTGTTTTTTTGTTTTTTGTTTTTTTTAATAATTTGACTATGTTGGTTATGAAACAGATAACAGAAGCATATATAGTGCTTTTTCATGAAATTGATAAAAATGAATAAATAAAATAATAAATAAATAAAAATAAAATTATAATAAATATATAAAAGTATTTTGATTACTTTTCCAAGTCTACAAATCACTTATTAACACAACCTGATATGTCTGTGCTTTGCCTAAATATTTGACCAAAATGCAGGTTTGAAAAAAATGAATGGAAGACAGACAGAGGGAGAAGCTGAAGAATCAAGAAAGGTCTCGGGTTGACAGGAAATGTGCGAATGAGTGGCACTTGTCACCACCCAGGCTCTCTCATCTGTCACTGAGGGACAAAGACCTAGGCGCTGTTCTTTTGAAGGCCTCTGTCTGCATTTGTCTCTCTCTGTGTAAGCCAATGGGAGCACCAGACGGTTTCTCCAAACCCAATGAATATTGGCTGGGTACTGGCAGTGTGACAGAGTAGAACTATGCATATAACAAAGGCCTAATCAATTAACTCTCAAGATTGAAAACAACAAAAGGAATACTGTCTCTGATAAGCAGGCTGCTGCTAATTTCTTTAGATGAAGAAGTGCTTAATCCAATTAACATGCATCAATACTTTGAATTTAAAACTACAGGAAAAAAAGGCAAAAAAATCAAGGTTCTAAAATCATTAAAACTTTCAACTAGTCTGTGAAAAAAAGAATGAAAAAAAAAAAAAAACAATAATTAAAACTTTCCAGTACTAATGGGCAGTATTAAAATGGAAAAAAAAATGCCATTGTAGGAATAATGAATCTTGGTAATGGAACGGGAAAAAATATTTATGTATTAAATATTCATGTCATAATGTCTATTTTTAAATAATCCAGTGAATTAAATACTTGACAAACAAAAGGCACTTAATCGCATTAATTTTAATATAGAATTTGATAGACGCAAGCCAAAATATAAGTCTGCTATCAGTGTAAAAACACATTATGTACCACTTGAGTGAAAAAAGCCACATTCTAAGCATTTGTAAAATAATCAGTTTAAACACCTGTGAACACGTCAGCTGAATTGTATATTAATGTGACAAGTTGTTCATTGCTCTGCAACAATAAACATCTAAACTCCTATTTAACCCTTAATGCCTCTGTACAGAAACTGCATTTTCAGGTCCTACCTTTACACGTAGGCAGAGCTTTGTCCCATACAGGTTTCCCATCAGCCCCAATGATGCAGGTGAGCGTGGGTGGTCCTGCAATGGTGTACCCAGAATCACACTGATATGTAACAGTTGATCCCAACTTGTAGTCCATTCCCAGTCTAGTTCCGTTCATTATGTTCCCAGGATCAAAGCATGCTTCTCGTGGCTTTTCTGTAAATGAATAAGAATAAGCATAAGCATAAGCATAAGCATAAGCATAAGCATAAGTATAAGCATAAGAATAAGAATAAGAGTAAGAATAAGTTTTAAAATTGCACAGATAATGTGAAGCATATAACAATTTACTTCAATTAACAGATGCCCCATTTTGTTTCTGACACAGTCCACATAATTTTGAACCTTCAGTTTAATGTTCAAGGATTTGTCCGGGGAAGTGTTAGAATGTTGCAGACCATATTCTTTTTCAAGTAGCTATAGGTTTCAGCTTGTCTCGCCATGAATCTTTAGTATAAATCCGCCTTAAACAAATGCCACCTTCCAGCGTCCTTCAACATTTTGTAGTGAATTTTGCTTTCGCCACCTAAGGAGGCAAAATAGTGTAGTGATGGGTACTCACGTCACAGGTGACGTTATGATTTTTGGATCACGTGTCACTTAAGGTGTGGTTAGGAGTACATCACATAAGAAAGATTGGTGGGATACCTAACTTGTAGAACCTTACTGCATTATCAACACAAGGAAGACACAAGTGTAATAAAATAAATTTTATTAACAAAAGATAGACAAGCATAATCAACAACTACTAAATGAATACCGTGAATGAAAAAGGAATAAAGTGCACAAGATGCATAAAATGCAAGTGATTATGTTGGATGTTGCTATGTCAGAGCTACGTTATCTGGAAAGATAAACTGTCACTACTCTGAAACAAGTAAGGTGAAGAACCTTATTATGCATCAAACAAATACCTGAAAGATTATTTGTTATCAACTGCAATCAGCTATATAACATCTAATGTCAATTAGAAAAATCATATACTGATAATACACAACAATGCCAAGGTCTCTGGAAGAGGTTTGGATAGGTGATAGTTACGTTCTCTGTGGTTGAGTGAGCAGTCCGGTGGCAGTGACTTCATCCACTGGTTGTGCTGGTAACAATGCAGTGGGGAAAGGAGCAGGGATCCGTTTCGACAGCCTTGAACACGAAGCGCTGGAGGATGCTGATCTCCTGGAGCACCAAAGGGTCCTAAAATCTGGAACACGCAGATGTGACCCTGAAATAGGTTCAGAAGGTCCTTAGCCTGGAACACGCAAGCAAAGGTACCTTGGAGTGAAGGTTTGCTCTCCGGAGCTTAACTTTGTTGCAAATGTCTGCGTGTCTTCTGCCTCTCTGGGCTAGAGACACAGAATTTGGTTGATCCGCTTTGTCTCTCTAGGATGGAGACTCAGGACGTGCTGCATCTGTTGTTGTCTCGCTGGGCGAAGACTCTGAATGAAGTCTGAACGTAGATTATCTCTTTCCTCGCAGGCTGGAGGCTCAGAATGTGGTCATATCTGTTGCTGCCTCAAAGCTGCAGACTCAGGACTTGGTATCTGTTGTTGCCTCTTCCCTCAAGGCCAGAGGTTTCGGTGTTTCTGTTAGTGTCTCTCCCTTTCAGGACTCAGACTCAGAACAGATGTGTCCATTACTGTCCCTTCCCTTATGGGCCGGAGACTCAGAACAGGTTGTTTCTGTTGCTGCCGTCCCAGTAACAGGACTCAAACTCAGAACAAGGAGTGTCTTTTGGAAAGGTAGCTTTATCTCTTTCCGATGAGGAGGAGATTGCAATCTGGCGCTTCATTTCCAGGCTGTGATTGGCTATTTCCATCAGAGTGGGGGGACATGGTGTGGCCCACCCTTCTTTCCTCCTGTGGAACTTATTTGCATAGTCCAAACACACATTTAGAAAAGTGTCACTAAAGTTTTACCAATGCATCATTCACTTACTAAACCACAACCAGAATACCTTTGGCAATGTTACGAACACATTAAGTCCAAACATGATGGAAGAAGATTGAACTGTCATGCATGCATTCATTTGTCCATTAACAGCTGAGTTTGTGTAAGATGTTGCACTACACATCGCTGTCACTGAGAATACTTATTTCTCTGAATAAGTATGAGATGTGTGTGTTGTAGTGTGCATCAATTTTAAGGTTTGAGAACATAGTTATGAATGGATTTGAATGGAACTTTGTGACTCTGTTTCACCCACTGCTGCTACATCCAGAGGTCCTAAGGAATTTTTATGGTGGTCACAGGCCAAAACCTGAGGATTCAGTCTGTTGGTGGGTGAATGGCAGAAACTGCATTTTGACCAATAGGAAGTCCTGTCCTTCCCGGGCTTTGTACCAAAGGTCTTCTTCTTGCCCTCTCAGAGGTGTCTGGCTGTTGTCCTGGCATCTTTATCTGATGGCGTTGGACAGTTTGCTTATGTTAGTCCACCAATATACAATCAAAATGTAGCAAACCTTTGTCCACTATTGTGGTTAGAGAGGAGTCCCGCCATAAACTGGGCCCTGAAATGTGCTGTTCACTACAATTCTCAGAACACGCCTGTTGAGAAATGCTGATTTCAGTCATTTGATCACATGATTTTTAATTGAATGACAGCCCTATAGTACCTGAAATTCAACTGACCCTGAACAAAATTAATCAGATGCACAATCGTATCCAGCACTCGTGTTCCCTGCCAGCCATTCCCAGGGCAGAGAGTGGTAACAGACAGAAGGAAAAAGAGAGGTAGCATTAGAGGAAAAAGCAAGATCGACAGTGAGTGTGAAGAGGGAGCAGACAGTTGCTTGAGGGCATCATTGCATTAAAGCGAACTAACACCAGGGGAAAGGCAGGTGAATGTGCCGGGGCAGCAGAAGATGGTCTCTGTCCTTCTGGCACCCGACACGGGGAGAAAGACAGTTGGAGAAAGCTCTGGCGGTGGTGCTGGGAGAGGCTGACAAACAACTTGACAGTTAACAGCTATCTGCCTGTGCTTTAGGGACCTGCGAAAGTGGGAAGGAGGTGGGGAAGATTCTATCTGCAAAATTGCAAGTGTGCAACACAATCTTCCTCGTTTCTGCAACAACAGAGGAACAGCGAGTGCACCTGGAGTGCACCACACAGACTAAAAGGAAAAAGCCCCAAAAAGGAATATCCTGTCATCATTTATAACATACATACTGCCTTCAGGAGTTGGAAGCTTAACATTCAAACAGAATCTTCACAGTCCCGCTCACTCTGATATGAATATCCGTCATGAGATCGCCCACTTTCACTGCCATGATATATATCAGATTTATTAACCCCTTATTACTAAGCCCAAATGAAATGTGAGATTTTCTTTCTTTCTTTCTTTCTTTTTTTTTTCCTGATTTTGGATGGAATTCAAATGAAATGTGTCAAGATTGCCAGCATGAAAGGTACAGTTCACTCAAAACTGACAATTCTGACAAAAGTTATTATTAATCATTAATGCTTATAAAAATAAAATAAAATAAAATAAAATAAAATAAAATAAAATAATAAGATAAGATAAGAAAAAATAAATAAATTGGATCCATAAATTATAAATTAATCATAAATAAACTCTGTTTGTATGTGTTTTTAAGGGCCACTATAATATAATAATATTTCTCTATTTATCAGTCTGTTGTGTTTTTCCTCAAGGTATAAAAGTCTTTGGATTGTAATATTGTCATATTCATTTCTTTCCCCAAGTAAAGGCATTAATAACTGTGTTTACTGGTGTGTGATGAACAATAGCAGATAAAAGATTGGCTTTATATAAAGAAACACAGTGAACAAATAAGGACACTGAATTAATTAAAAGAAAAAGACTCCATTGTCATATACGACACGTTCTAATTAAGGCTTCAATGAAGAGAGTGAGATACATATTTAGGCCTCAGAATAGGGTGTTGTTGTTGCAATCTAAAGCCAAGAACAAACAGCAAACAATGATATAATCACTTTCAGATCTGAGCTTGGGAACAATTACACAGACAACACCAGTGATCCATCAAGGAGAAAGAAACATCCTTTCAGTGGCTCCTACTCCGAACATGAGCAGTTCTAATATTAACAAGGTCATATCAAACATCAAATGTCCACTTATAATGTTAGTCAAGGCTATTTTGTACCTAAAATTATTTAGCTTTTCATGACCATTTCCATCCTCTCCCACCCGTAAAAATTAAACAGACCATTTTTATACATAGCGTTTATTTAGTTATATTGCACAGTTTTTCTGTTATTTATTTATTTGTTGATTCTAACATTGTGATTCTAATGATATGTTGAGCAACAGTTGCTACACACATCCAGAAACAACACTAATGTTCAACTAATGATATAGACTTTAAAACTTTTTAAAAACTGTTTTAGCAGAAATTACATACTTCACCTTTAAATTGGAAGTCAGAAGAAGAAATGCAATGAAATACTATCAATAATATAATCAATACTGCAAAATTAGGTGCTTCACCAGGATTTCAACCACTGAATTCGAATAGTCCCATCACCTGTGTGTTGTGATTGTGTTCTCTGATGAGCTTTCACGGCAAAAATCAAACTCCCATGCGTCACTCAGTTTTCCAATAAACACGGGGCAAACCTAATGGCACGACATGAAAGTGAAATCCTGAAGCATTGTGGGATGTTGAGACCATCAACAAAGCAACATAATACATTGACAAGCAAGCTTTTAAATGCATTGGGTATTCATGTGGAGCAAAGACAAAAGGTTGAAGTCAGAGTTCATCTAGACTGTGCAATAGGCTGCCATTAAAATGATTACAATTAAAATATTCAACAATCCATGAACTGCACTTTTACTCAACCATAAT
Organism: Spinibarbus caldwelli; assembly: GCA_039654775.1. Lineage (NCBI taxonomy): Eukaryota > Metazoa > Chordata > Actinopteri > Cypriniformes > Cyprinidae > Spinibarbus > Spinibarbus caldwelli. The sequence goes on from CM077243.1 coordinate 28,222,265, forward strand.
CATCATATAAAAAGGGCCGCTGGGACTGGAAATGATTTCAGGGAGGTGCATAGCACGTTAGGGACGGTGCATTGTCATTGTCGCATGCCCTGATTTTTGAAATACAAACTCACATTCTTTTTAAAAGAGAGAATTGGGAAATGCTTTTCCCGTGGGGGAATATTGCCAGGTATTCACTGAGAAAGGTTAATAGTATTACTGAAGAGAAGCACAACATATAACTCAATACCACTTAAGAGCTTTTTTTTTGACTAATCACAGGAAAGTTGCACCCTTGCGAATCATTTAACATATGCTCTTTCACTAATGCATGAATTTAGTACTCCAGGAGAGCATTTTCCGTACAACAATGTCACTCACTGATTAACTACCACAGTGCAATGCATCATTGTGGAAACTAACTAGCTAGTCATGACTGTTTCCAAACATGGTCACATTCATGATGTCACATGAATATGGTGGAGTAACAACTTTAAAGGCAATTTTCTCAATATTTTGATTTTTTTGCACCCTCAGATTCCAGATTTTCAAATAGTTGTATCTCAACCAAATATTGTCCTATCCTAAAAAACCATACATCAATGGAAAGCTCATTTATTGATGATGTATAAATCTAAAAACAATAACCCTTATGACTGGTTTTGTGGTCCAGGGTCACAATATATAGATTGAAACATGTATATATATATATATATATATATATATATATATACACATACACATATATATATATATATATTTAAACGGAATGAAAGATACAGAATGTACTGCATGACAGCTTGCTTATTTTACCCAAGAGCATGATCTCTTTAAGTTCTCATGTCATACTAGCAAAAAATTATGCTTGAAACAACAGTTTATGATGCTGTTTGTGAATGTTCATTTGAACTATGGTTTTGGGAAACACAGAATCGTTGAACTATGTTGGTACCAACGGAAATTGTGACCATATTTGGCTAACAATGATTTTGGGAAACACACCCCAGTATGGGTGCCAAACTTCCAAGTAAATCCAAAATCTGGCAGTATTGTTAAAGACCCCATGAAATGGCTATATGAACATACAGTGATTGTCCTACCTGTGGCTGCGTTGATGTATTTCTTACTGAAAACGGAATTTGGGACAACATCCAACATCCTTATGTTTACTTTCTATCTGTGATTAAATATTTGCTACTTGTTATTGCTTCTCAGGGGACATTCTCGTGGAGAGCATTTTATTGGACCAAATTTTGGATGAGCCCCTGAGAGCAAGACAAGTCATCAATATTTTGTGTTCAATTTCCTGGAAGAGAAAGACTTATTTAGAAGTCAAATTTAGGAATACACCAGCAAACTAATCTAATCTAATAGACATGGGCTAAAAGCCACAAAGCCCTCCAAATGTAATTCAGTGTGGTCTTTAATATCAGCATCTCAAATATATAAAAATCCAGTGTATGCTTTTAACATTTCAGAGCTCCCTTCTTAGCGTGCGCAGAAAATAGTTGCAAAACTCTAGAATCCTTATCTGGTCATCAGGGTCAGTGGTTAATGGATGTTACAGTATTGATGAATTCTTACTCGAATTCGTAAGTTACAAAAGGGATGCTCAACATTAGCTATTGTCCTGTTGAACCTAATTACATCCAAGACACAGTTCTTAGATAATTCAGATATTTTACCAGCCTTTACAGTCCACATAAAAGACAAAAAATCTATTGTTAGTCATTTAAGAGGAAAGCAAATCTAATTACTGCAGGGTCCATCAGCTTTAACTGACATAGCAGTCAAAACTATCTGACGTTCTTGGCTTTTATGGCCAAGAGAATTATGCAGTTTAAGAGAAACTAATTTTGAACATCTCTAGATCATATTTCACTCCAAATATAAAAGGAAAAAAAAAAAGAAAAGAAATTGTAAATTGCCTATTATTAGGATTGCAAAGATTTTTTGCACTTTCACGGCAATTAAGTACATTTCCTCCTTATTGCATCATTTTGATGATCACAAATCTCATTTGTATTAATATAACGTGTGATTAATAATGATAAAAATAAAAAAATAAAAAAAAACATTCAAGGACAAGGAGAGATCAAGGAGAATTCAAGGACAATGTGTGTTTAAATGTCATAACGCAAAAAAATCTGCCCTTGGCAGCACTAAAAGTTTTTTTGTTGTTGTTGTTTTTTTTTTGTTTTTTTTTACATGTGATCTGGACATGTTTTCATGATATTCGCCCCTTAAATGTAAACTGAAAGTGAACACTGACCCAGTGGCTTCGCTTGTTTTCCCAGCCCTGCCCTCAAGGGAACAAGCCAAACTTCAGGTGAAACTTGCCTTTATATTCGATAGCAAAACCAGACATCCCCAGGGAGGCATCACTGCGGAAGGCCAGAAAAAGGCTGTTTCCACTGCTTTCAATGCGCTCAGGAACTTGATTGCCCTGCAAACTGATGATCAGGGGTCCGTTGGAGTCCTCACCCTCATAGATATGGAGGAAGTCATAGCTGGGCTCCATGTTAAAACTGCATAACAAATTGAGAAAAAATTAGAGATTGCTATATATTTTTGTTCAGTTGTGAGACATTATGCATAAGGTCTCACCAATGCAGAAAAGTATATATATATATTTTTATTTTTATTTATTTATTTTATAAATTTGACAACACCTGGTTTCTCCCAAGCATATGTTAAGTTTTGGAAGTCAGTCTTCTGCATTGAAAGGTCATGTGCAGGTGTCCCAACCAGGGAGTTTGAGATGATTAACCAACAAGGTGCCCTTAGACTAAACTGTATGGCATTTTTCATTAATTAAAAGGTTTTAGTAAAAAATAAATAAATAAATAAATAAATAAATAAATAAAATGTTGATAAATATTGCTTTGTAATATTATGTGTTGATATATTAAAGCATACAATAACTTAAAGAGACTATTTTTATTATTTATGTGATAAATGCTTTTAATAAACAAGGATGTTAATCCAGGAACGTGTTCAACCCATGCATTCTTGCTTAACCTGCTTCATCAGAAAGCTCACTAGTGTCCAGAAGTAAATCCTTCTTTCTAGTTGGTCTGTTTTGTAATTATAATAGAAGTCCATAAAGTCCTGATCATTTTGGCTCAGTGAAACATAAGCAATCAGAGTCATAATCATTCTAAAGATTCAAGTATGTGAGTTGATGATTGTGATTGTGGATTTGTGTGCCAGGGCTGAGATACATGACACTCATAATAAACTGGAGTGATTTGAATTCATAATATGTTTCAACAAGTACAAAGAAAAAAAAAGAAAAGAAAAAAAACGAAAAAAAAAAAAACAATCATTGGCTTCTTAGAAATTCTGTTTCAGGTTTTCATCTTCTGAACCTGCTCCATGCAGTCTGGCTCCATTTTGAAGACTTTAGGGTAAATTATAGTATTCTCTGAAATTACGTGCCCCACTATGATCTATAAATTAAAGTTTATTTATTAAGCATAATGAAATATTGAGTGTCAATGTAATCTGGAAATTATATATTGATTTGTCTAGAAATGCCACATATGTACCAATCACACTCCCTGGTCACTGAATGTTTGTTTTTTAAAGAGGTCATGAACTACATTATTATTATTTTTATTATTTGTTTGTTTGTCTTAATAATGTTTCCTGAGGTGCACTTATAATGTTTTTTTTTTTACATCAAAAACGGTCATAATTTACAAATAAAATACCATTTTCCACCCTGATTTTAACCTCTCATTTAAACGTTTTGTTTAATGTATCGTTTGAAAACGATACAGCGAGCTCTTATCACATTATAGTCCTCCACGTCTGCTGCGTTCTCAAAACTCTGGCCATTTGATAATACCTAGAATATCAAAATCGACTGCGGGCGGCCGATCCCTTTCCTATTTAGCGCCCAAACTCTGGAACAATCTACCTAACACTGTTCAGGAGGCAGACACACTCTGTCAGTTTAAATCTAGATTAAAGACACATTTCTTTAACCTGGCTTACACATAACACACTAATACACTTCTATTATTCAAATCCGTTAAAGGATTGTTAGGCTGCATTAATTAGATCAACCGGAACCGGGAACACTCCTCATAACACACGATGTACTCGTTACATCGTAAGAAGAATGGCATCTACGCTAATATTTGTCTGTTTCTTTCTTATTCTGTTTCTCAGTCCGTGTCCGGATCAGATGGTGGATCGGCGCCGGGAGATGATGTCTGCGACCCTGACCGTCGGCGGAGGCCAGACACCTGGACGAGCCCCGGGGACATATTCCCAGTGAAGACCTCGACTTAAATACAATAAAACTAAAAATAAAACAAAATAACTAAAAATATAATAAAATACCTAACTACATAATACTATTATTGTTAGAAATTGCATCAATATAAAAACAGAAATATAATACATTTATACATTTAAAATTTAATTAAAACAATAATTAAAAAAAAAAATAAATAATAATATCCTGGCCAGAGGAGAACTGGCCCCCCGACTGAGCCTGGTTTCTCCCAAGGTTTTTTTCTCCATTCTGTCACAGAGGGAGTTTTGGTTCCTTGCCGCTGTCGCCTCTGGCTTGCTCAGTTGGGGACACTTAATTTCTAATGATTATCATCAATTTGATTTCATAGATACTATTTAAACTAAACTGAGCTAGACAATGACATCTCTGAAATCAATAATTAAATGCCTTTAACTGAAAATTGAGTGTTTAATCTTATTATTATACATTACTGACACTCTATTCTCCAATTTGATACTGTTAAGTGCTTTGACACAATCTGTATTGTTAAAAGTGCTATATAAATAAAGGTGACTTGACTTGACTTGAAAACCTTTAGTATGTTATTTACTTGTACACCTGCTGAGATTAATTATTTGATGAAAGGGTTGATTATAGCATTACATTTAGGTCTACTACCATTGCATAAAAGGTTGCAGTGCTGAACATTGTATCCCAGTCATGTCTGTTGAGTGTGCAAACGATCTGATCTTCTCATTATAATTTGAAATTTGCACTCTCACAAGCACTTTCATTATAAAACAACACAACACAATGCAAGCACAATTTAAATATGAAGGGAGTATTTTTTTTTTTTTTTTTTTGCAGTGAAATCACCAGTTAATTTCCTAACATTAGTGTCCTTTGAATAGTAATGTTATTTTTAGTTCAGTGATGCCTTTTGATATTTTTATCCTGTTCATGGATGGGCCAGAGGCAATGATGAAGAAGCAGGCGTTGTTCTGTGTCTGTGCAGGGAATCTTGTGCAGATGTATTAATCTCTATTGTGTAATAAAAGGAGGAAGTGCAAAACAACTTGTTTTAGCAGCTTGATTTCAATTAAAGCCATTTTTAGACTAATGAGCAAGGTCTGAGTTCTGAATCTTACAGTATATTTATGTAGCACAATAAACTTGTAAATGTCAAGAGATCAGGGAAAAATTCATTTCTGAATTCACAACCCCATTTCACAATTAAAATCAGGCTAAATATGTTCAAATCCACTTCAAATTTATAAAAAAAAAATTCACCTGTGAATAGTGAATAACCCTGTAATAGATATTACACCCCTTCGGGTGTCATGAGAGTGAGAGGCACTCAGCGCTGTATGAGCACATTACCTTTTGAAGATTAAAGCGATGACAAAGTCAGGGTTGACTTTTATCCGCCAGTCACACTCTTTTCCTGGTGGGTAGGGTTGGGGATAGTTGGGTGATAGAATTACCCCAGCACGCCCTGTCACATTGCCCCCGCAGGTAGCTGTCATAACAAGGAGAGTGAGGACGAGAGATTATTTAATGTGATCCTTCAACACAGTAAAAATAAACAATGTTACAGCAGCCTGATTATAGGATGATTACTCTGAACTCATTATCAGTTAATATAGCAGGACAAGCACACCCCACAACATTAAATAATAATAATCAATAAATGAAATAAGAAGAATTGTAAAGGAGATTGGGCAGGACTTTATTATCCAACCATCTAAGAGAACTGTAGATGTGAAGGGGATGTCTTGCTCTGAGAAAACAATCATTGATATACTGACTACTACTGACTGCTATTCTTTAACATGCTTAGAAGGTGCAGAGCATACTGCCTGACTGAGAAAAAAAATGGAAGAAGCAGAAAAAATACTGGAGGTCTGAGAGAAGGTCATGGTAATAATATACAAGCAACTTTGCAATGCAGTGGGTGAGACAGCTCTACTTTTCTCTATAATGCTGAGCTAATATGCATCTCTCTTAAATCTCTATACTAGAAGACCACTTGATACATGAACGCTAAGTTTTAACAGTTTTATAATGCTATGACTTTATGATTGGTAGTGAACAACTGAGTAGAGTTACAAAAAAATTACTGTGGTGGTACAATGGTACAGTGATGGTTTTAGATTTTGAAATACATTGCCTTGCAAAAGCATTCAGTTCTCTCAGGTTGGATTGAGACAGACGGTGGACAGGCATTTTCAAGTTTCTCAAGAAATGTTTGACTGGGTTTAAGTCTGGGCTCTGGCTGAGTCTCTCAAAGACATTCACAGAGTTGTACCTAAGCCATTCTTGAATTGTCTTGGCTGTGTGCTTAAAGTCATTGTCCTACTGGAAGGTGAATGTTCAGTCCAGAGGTCCTGAGTGCTTTGGACCAGGTTTTCATTAAGGATATTTCTGTACTTTGCTGTGTTCAGGTTTCCTTCTACCATGACCAGTACCAGTGCCTCCCTCACAGCATGATGGAGTGCAGTCACCACCAACCCAGGCTCATTGAAAATGCATGCTTGTGGCTACATTTCTCCAACATCGATATTACGTACCTAACTGCATGTTTTGCAGCAGTTTCAAAGTAAAATGTCCAGTGAGTGGCACTAAAATGCTTTTTTAATGTGCGACCATGGCCATGTTTTTATGATGATGGTACAGGCACGCATTGCTGCATTTAAATACATTGGTCAAGGTACGTATTGCGGCAGTTCAGAATTCAAATGTCAGAAGTGTCAGAAGTGTCGCTAAAAGTTAATGCTTTATTGTGTTAGAAAAAAAAAACATGCACCAAACCCAACCCTAAACCCACCCAACAGTGTTAACAAATGCAAAGTGCTATAAAAACACATTTGCTGATGCAACTGTGCTATTTTACTATCTTTTGTAGGTTTGAGCCTTAGCTTCACAGGATTCGTACTGGAGCACTTCAAAAAAGCAAACTGTGTTGGAAAATCCATACATTTGATGCGGTATATGTGACGCTTATTTTCAAAAGTATCAGTTTTCAAATCTTGCAGAATGTTAAAATTATTTTGAGGTAATAACATAATATTGTGCAAGTAATTGTGCAAAAATGTGTCTTTTTTAATCGAAAGTTTTACTGCCTCTAGTGTTCATTTCAACTGGAAACTGTAGCGATTCGTATATATAGGTACGTTTTTTGAGTTTTGCAGAAATGTAGGTATAGACACTTATTTCCAATGAGCCTCGGTAGGTCACCACATGCTTCACCGGTGATAAGCAGTGCTTGGTTTCCAGATATGACGCTTGGAATTGAGGTTCATCAAACCAGAGAATTTTGTTTCTCATAGTCTGATAGTCCTTTAGGCGCTTTTGCAGATTTCCTAAGAAGAGGCCACTTAGCCAAAATATGGCTTTGTTTTTGTTTTTTTTCTCTGATATGCATTAGACCTGTTATACCTTAATTAAATATACATGCTAGACCTTATATAGACAGGTGTCCCAAAACATGTCCAGTCAAATTAATTTTGATGGACTCCAATCAAAGTGCAGAAACATCCTAAAGATGACCCAGAGAAACTGGAATGTTCCTGAGATCAAGAATACTTATGCGAGGTAATTTCAGATTTAATTTTTTTAATACACTGCAAGGTTAACCCAAATCTGTTTCCAGCTTTGGCATTATGGGCTATGGAGTCATTTAAAAAAGTAATTTAAAGCATTTTAGCATGAGGCTGCAGCATAATAAAATGTATTAAAAAATAAAATAAAATAAAATAAATAAAATGCTGTTTGTTACAGTATTTATATTAAAATCCAATGTACTTCAGAGAAAACTATATTATCATAATAATGTGTAAAAAAAATGGTACCATATCAATGAAATAATCTGAATTTCTGAAGTATCTTTGTTTGTTTCTGTAATTAATCACTCTAAATTAATGTATTTTATTGACAGCTGTAGTTTATATTAATATTTCACTTTTAAAATGAAGGAATGTATTTAACAGCATATCCATTTTTTTACTCTGTAAGGAGCTTTCCAGTAAGGAAACTAAAAAGCACAGAGTCAAGCTGGATCTCACCGATGCAGGTGGGTGGGTCCGGCTGCCAGAAAAATCGGCTGTTGAGCTGAACGCAAGTGATTTCAGACACTCCTTGAATCTGGTACCCAGGGTCACACTGAAAGGAAATGGTGTCACCAGGCTCCCTGCTGTCTCCGTAGCGTGTTCCATTTTGAGGGGTCCCTGGGTCGTTGCAGGTCGTGGCAACTGTAGCTGAAATAAAAAGATACATTTTGAATCAGCTGTGGATCAGTGAGACATTAGAGAGAGCGGAAAATCACTTATTCATGAGAAAACGGACCTCTGCTCTTGACTAAATATGCCAAGTCGCACAGCAGCTCACATATGTGATGGTGTTAAACTCATGTTTATGGAGATTTTAATTTAATTATATTTCATCAATCATATAATATTACTGTCAAAAAGTCAAATGAAATATGCAACAGTTTCTGCTCTCTTAACAAAAATATGCTCCATATCCACTTAAAAATACATAAACAATGGATAATAAGAGCAGAGAGATCTGAGGAAATGAACAAGAGAGAAAGGTTTATTACTTACTGCATGTTGCACAGCATACACTATAATATTCACTACACTGCCTGCCATTGTATTTATTAGATGACAGACTTACCATCTTGGAAATACAATTATTTTGTATTTTCAATGTAAAAACAAATTTTTGGCAGAGCCAAGAATGAATTGTATGCTGATGCAACATTACTAACGCTGGTAATAGAAAATCAAGGTGAGCGCAGTGTATTGTAGAATGGAGTATTCCATGCAGTATGGTAGGTTGTACTGCACATCCAGTTGCCATAATATTGAAAAGCTGCATACAGTACACAGTATGCATACTGCAAAGATATACAGATATATAAGAGCAATATGCTAGTATGGTGTTCTGAACACAGTCACGGAGAAGCTGATACATACTAGAGAACTGGATGGAGAAACCAGACTTGCTAATGAAGTAATCGCTGTCAAACTGAAGCGTGAGGATGTTGAAGGTACTGTGAGTGTCCTCGGGTAAAAGCGACCCACTCCACTCTTTCAGCAGAATGCCACTCTCCGCTGGTCCATCCCAAACCTTCAGAATGTCATGGTCCACTTCCGTGTCAAAGACTATGAAGTGGAGGCTGGGAAGATCAAAAATAGTGAGAATATTCAATTTTGCTATATTTTCTTTCAAATACATTCAAAAACATTACATCCATAATAATAAACACAAAACACATGCAAATTAAAATATAATTAATTTCAATTATTTGATAAAATAAGAAGTCCAGACTTTGCAACGATATGCTCTAAATTAACTCACAATTCATAATTAAACCTATATTAAACTATGTAACTTATGGCTCTCTAGTTTAAAAATAAAAATACATGCATCTTGCAGAAGAACATTGCTTGGTTTGTTTCGATTATGCTCCTTGAATGTGGTTCGAGGCACAGATATAGATCTTAACAAAGCGGGAGGACAATTAAATAGCATTATTGTTGTTGTTGTTTTTACAAAAGGTGATTCCCAGGAGTTTGCCATTTTGAATGATCATCATCATCTTCATCAGCATCATATTTCTCGTTTGTTATGAAAAAATAAACATTCATCTTCACACTATCCACTACTGAATCCACATTTCTTTGTGTACAGATATGACGTAACAAGAAATTTCCTGTGAAATGCATTTTGACAGCTCTAAATATAAATTATTATTATAAGTTTATCAAAGTGTATTTGGATATCTCCACCCTGTCATAAGTGACATTTCATTCACCAGCAGGGTCCATTTTGTTAGCAATTGAATTGTATTATGAGCCTATATAACGTTATATAGGTATGACAATAACTTTTCTTGCATAAAATTGCAAGAAAAATATTATCAGTAAATAGTTTAATTACACATTATTAGTAAATTGTTTAATCTATATTGTTTACATAAATTTACTTCACTAATTTAAGACATGGTTTAGTATTTCTTTTTTTTTTTTTTTTTTTTTGCACACACTTATTAATAACATTTTGTTATTTGAGAAAAAAAAAAAAGTTACAGGCTAGCTTTAAAAAGCTGTTTCACAGAAGAAGCAGATTTAAATGCTGAACGTTACATAATACGATCTTATATTTTAAAAGACTAAGCAAAATTTGACCTCATTATTATGTCTGGATCATCTTTGCCAATAATATAATACTTACTAAAACATTTTCCTCAGCACTGAACTGATCAAAACAAAAGGCCTTCAGAATATATTTATTCCTATACTGAGCCACTGGGATTTATATTATTTACACTCAACAGGGCTGTAGTCTGACCTCCCTGAGTCGAGCACAGCACTGCAGCTGGCATGTAAACACAGCACTCATCAACTTAAGTCACAACAATGACTGTCTCTGTGGAATGTGTGGGTGGACAACCATGAGTTCTGCTCTCCACAAACACAGCGTTATTCATTCAAATATCTCCACACTGCTCATAAGTGACATTTCATTCACCAGCAGGGTCCTTTTTGCCAGCAATTGAATTGTATTATGAGCCTATATAACGTTATATAGGTATGACAATAACTTAATAATTTTATCAAAAAATTGTTTAATTACAGATTATGTATTAGTAAATTGATTAATATATATTGTTTACATAAATTTACTTTACTAATTTAAGTTAAAAGTTACCATAAAAAAAACAAAAAAAAAAAAACATGAAATATCCCTTGTGAAACTAAAAACATCAGTCTGTCCTCTCGAACAACCATATCATCATACTAATGCAACAACCTCACAACTGTACAGAATTTCGCAAACATGATTTCACTTAATACATCTTGAGCCTAGACGATGTTAAAAAAAAACACGGTTACTGTGCAAATTTATGCCATGGAGAGAAGACACAGAGGGGGTTCTTTCACCTGTGAGCTGGGAGCGAGAGATGGAGTGGAGTTGTAGCGGAGTGATTATAGACGCTTTGAGCACGGAGGGGAAATTGCTGTTGCTCCACTCCACTCACATACTCTGCTCGCCAAAGTCAATTTTTACCAGCATTCGGTGCTTGGCAAGCATTCATTCTGGACCCTGTATGTATAGAAATAGTTTAAACACCTGCAGCACGCAAATGACATGACTCAAGTCCAATGGTATGGATTACATCCCACTCTTACAACGCCTCCTTTTATCTGCTCTTATAAGCCATATTCTCCTTAAACGGATCAACCGAATTGGCTTACCTGAGTTTTGCTCCATTTTTGAAGGCTTAACTGGCTTATCGCTTTTTGTGTCTCTATTCTTTTTGCCCTTTCACTAACCCTCCCCTCTGTGTAATGGTAATGCACTTGTAAGAACAGATGCCAGCCAGTGGTAGGCCGCGCAGCGGGGTGAAATGCAATCACCATGCTCCTTTATAGGTTGTATGGGAATTATATGGAAATTAAAGGAGGGGTGGTAAAAACATAACATCGTTTGCAAGCACTGGTTTTCGTACCTGATGGTTTTGCCTGTGTCCGCCTCAATGGACCAGGTGCAGTGAAGGTTGTTGTCATAGGGGGCCGGGTAACCAGGAGACAGAATCCGTCCAGATGTGGCACCACTAATGTGTCCTCCGCACTCGGCTATACACACAAGAATTTAGGTCTTTAACTAGATTTGCATTTCCAGAAGGAAATATCAGTGCTTGCAAGCAACAAAACAATAAATCAAGTTTTAGTTTACTACAAATTACTACAAAATTAATTAATATGACAAATGATAATTCAGTATGCTTATGAATCTAAAAAAAATGCAAATATAAGATGACATCACAGCTGAAGGTTACATCTTGAATGCGAACCATGAAGCGGTGTAAGCAAAGGGAGATTTTTAGACTGGTTATATTTTTAACATTAAATTATAATCCAAATATAAACATTTAAATGAAGCTGCATTGAAGTTAAATTATAGGATACTATGGGTTTTTTTAGCCATTAAGTATATAATGTAGCTTGCAGAGAAAATAGAAAATGGGTTTATTATGTCAACTAATTCAAATAAATGCATACAGTACAACGTCGGCTTAAGGCAATATTCTCTGTTTTCCACACCATTCTCTCAAACTGCATATTACTCAACAAGGTTTAATTAAGGAATGAGTACAGCATGGTAAAAACTGTAATGCGTCTATCCTAAAATACTGTCTGTGTAAGTATACAGCGCTGAGCCTACAGAGTAATCATTTACCTCATCCTAACCAAAGTGAGAGAGCATCTCTCCATTCCCCCCAAGCAATTTATTTGCTCATGGGTCTCACATGCAATTACTAAAGTCGAGTCTCATAAGGACGTTCTCTTCATCAGAATTACAGTATGAAGACACTCTTGCATTTGGTTCATGCTTAGTATACCACCCCATTGTAGACAATGCACTACAATACCTTTTGGATGTCCATACTTCCAGGAAGTCACAAAGTACAATACCGTCAACATTTTTTTTTTTTTTAATAATTTATTTGAGATCAAGAATTTGTAATTGTTTAATGCATTCATTGTGGTGCTGTTTTGTGTAGTATGCAAAGTATTGTACTTTTTGATAACATTGATTAGGCATTAACTACTACTGTAACTACTATACTATTCTCTACAACTATTCTGATCTGATGACATGATCTTTCCATCACACAATAAATTCCTTGGTGGTACCATGATACAGTGATGTATCAGATGATAGTAGCTAGTTACTTGATATACAGGCCCTCAATTAATGTATCAAGGTATTTACATGATACTTAAGGTCAAAAATTTGGACAGTTACTGTACTAATTATATTTGAGATTCTTTATGGTAAAGATTCTACCTCTACTCACTCTGGACATTCATTTAATCAACTTTATAAGGTGCATTTTGGGATGCTTTTTTAAACAGTATTGAAGGAATTCACATGTATGATGGACAATTGTTGACTACTTTTTCTTCATTATCTGATCCAAATTATCTATTTGCAAAAACATCTAGTTTTGTATATAAATTCATAGTCCAATGAATATAATTCATATAAATGAATTTATATTTGCATAAATATGTGTTTTGCATAATATCATAATAAAATGCTGATAATATATAATATTGCATATTTCTTACTTCATTGTTATTAAGTAGATCTACTTAAAAAAAAAAAAAAGAAAAAACTTAAAGCACTGCTTGTATCGTTCATATATTGTATTTGTCCTATTATTTGTACTTACTTTTATTGTTCTTATTTTTTAATAACAAACATGAAGTAAACAGTTATTTTGTGATATTATCATGAAATAAGATCGCCCACCCCTACTCTAGTACATTATCTTAAGTAAATTAAAATATTTTTAAGATGTTACTTTTTAAAATTATCAGTGAAGGCAGTGATTACCAGAAGGCACAAGCAATATCCTTCTGGTTAAGATAAAGCAAAAGAAATCTCAGAGGGTCTGCATACTCTACATACCAAAATACTGAATATAATATCAGCTTTGGGAAACATGATCAAACTTCATCACCTTTCTTCTGTGATGGTACATGCAACGGAAATTAATCTATGAATAGTTAATGAAATTCCCTTTGCTTAAGTCCCATTTGCTGATCTCTCTTCGATTACAACCTGTTACATGAGTTGGAGAGGACAAAGAATAGTGTAACTGCTGAACTTTATCATCAAAATGTACTGAACCAAAAATAAATAAATCCAAACCAAATATATGGTAGGGTACAAGAGAACTAAAGGCTCCTTGGGCTAAACTGCCTAACACTAGATAGAAAGAAACACCGCCAAATGTCTGTTTATCACTAAATACTAAAAAACTTTCCTGATCCATTAGATTATCACATGCAATTGCATAATAATAATTTTAAGGTGATTTTATTTTATTTAGTTTTTTTTTTTTTTTTAAGTCTAAATTTCATAGCACTTGTATCTGAATATATTACTTTGTTGCAATTATTTTCCATAACTAAGCCTTCAATTTTCATTTATAAATCTTAACGTCTAAATTTCATAACTTTTTTATCAGAATGTATTTTTGGTATTTAAGGTTTGTTTTGATATTCATCCTTTCCAGTACTCAGTTTTTTTTTTGTTTGTTTGTTTTTTCACCTGCTTTTCACTGAAGATTTAGAAGTGATGACAAATGTTGACAACCAATTAAGAGAATCTTTGACAGGTTTTCGTGAGGAATAAGAACTCAAGTCCTTCCCTGACAAACATTTAACAGCGAAGGGAAAACATTCACTTGAAAGATCAAATGTGAAAAGAACCATTCTCTTGCAAGACAAGTATAGCAAGACATCACTCAATATGAAACAGCTTTAGATGGGTACAGATTATGGTCTAATATTTAGGATTTTTATATCATCTAAGTAAATAAATTTGTGTAGTTGTTGATGTTGTAAACTCACCAATACAAGATGGAAGTGGTTTGTCCCACACCCTACGGTCTCCACTGAGGCACATCAACGTGCTGCTTCCATGCAGTGTGTATCCAGGATTGCAACTGTACAAAACGTATGTATCTGCAAAATGGCCATCGTCTTGGATTTTGTAGCCATAATTAGGTGTCCCTGGCTCCTCACATTTGACAAGGTCAAAACCTGTAGAGAGGTAGGATCAAGGTAAGCCAATTTAAATGGTAAAAAAAGACATCTGGCCACCTGAAATCAACCCCCTGGCGGGCTGGATCAGCCTCTTGCTTAATAATGACATAAAGGTGGTGCAATAAAAGCTACACCTGCTCACAACAATTACCTAAGCAGCCCCCAGGAGCCCAACTCAAATTAATACCAGCAGAGCATATGCTCAACTCAAAGATCACCCTTTCAAACATGCATCCATACTACCTGGTTAACGCTCATTTTCAATGCAGGAACTTTTCAAGCTAAAGCCTTTTCAAAAAATGTGTCTGAAAACAACAAACCTGCAGAGCTGCTTTTTAATACATTTACTATTCTCCTTCTTTTGGCTGGGAAGATGGTGGTAGTCTTAACGAGGAAATAATGAGGAGTGGATAATGAGGATATTATCAGACCGTCTCTGACCAGCAATTAAAACCGTAATATCTTGCACATGCTGTGTCTTTACTGTCTTTGTTTCTACTCATTCTTTCTTGTAATTAGAGTAGTAGTATATGATTTTTATTAATTTACTGTCAGAATGTGTGTGTGAGTGTAATAATAACAATAGTATGTACGTATGTGTTTATTTATTTAAATTATTCTGCTTCTAATTCACAACCTTGATACTCAAATGATTAAAAAAAAAACGGTTTGTTTGAGAAATTTTGGATAATTTCCCACCATTTAAGTAGGTCCTTTAATAGTTAGCAAAAAAACAGAAAGCAAAATGGCTACTTCATTTAGAGCATAGGGCAATGTGCAAAATATGATTATTTTGTCAAAACTGTCAGCAGTCAGGCATCAAATTACTGTCTCACAGTGGTGACAATTCAATAAATTGAGCAGAAAATCAGTTTCAAACCATCCTGAAACCACCATTCATTTTTAATCAAAGTGAATGCCAGATTTGTCAGTGTTTACAGTAAATATGATCTTTTATTTATTTTATTTTTTTTTACTCTCTGACACTGTCAGTATACTGATTGTAACTTTATATTGAGTGACAGGGAAGGAAAACACGTTTGGAGGGAAAATTGAAGAAGCAAGATATTTCATCCAAACACAGGTGAATACCACTAGACATGCTTATAAGATTCATTCAAAAGAATTACTTTATATATAAAGCTGTTTTTGCGCACTTCTGTAGCTGTTTCTAAAGAATTAGTGTGTGAGGATGGAGCCTTTACTGCCATATTGTTTAACTTACTACTGTACGACAGCTTGAATCCTTTGCTGGTACTGGTACCGTTGCTGTTAAACTCCATCCAGAGATGGTTGGACGTGCTGTTGAGGATGACATCAGACATGTCGTTTTTTGTAAAATTGCCCAGGAGTCTTGATGAACTATCTTGACCATCATAAACCTATGAAAACCAAAGACCAAAAGAAGCAAGAATGTTTACTTGTTTTGTCAGCAGTCAGTCACAGAACTGCTAGTTCTGATGATATACCTTGTGTTAAAAAATACAAAATGAGTGTTTTCTCAAAATATTGCCTTTTGGTGTCTGAATTATATAATTTCTTTTTGAAATTGCATATATTTTGAAACAATAACCTCTGCAAAGAGAGGGTGGGAAACACTGTGGCATATGGAAAAATATTAAAGGTCATAAATCAATGTCAAGCAGCAGTTTTCCACTCTTCTGTGGCGGAGGACACTGTTTCAAGCTTTAATGGAAAATATCATGTGATTCCAGATTGCATGTGCAGAATTTGCCACTCATCTAAGGACAGATTTTTTGTTTCCGCTGATTGTCTACAATGGTGCAAACTGATAAAACAGCCTCAAAAATCAACTAAAACGGCCAATCAATAACACCAGTAATGAGGGAATAGCGGTTTCCTTATAAATCTTGCAAACCTTGCCAGATATACAAGTCTAAGACCTAATTTGCTGACAGATAAATATCCCTTAATGTTGACAGAAAATATTTTGATGATTCATTGCAATAGAATCACTATAGGTGTGGCAAAATGTGTGTGTTTAGAATTGCTAAAGCACCTCATTCTTATCCTTCATTTGTGACTTAATTAGTGGCCTTATTGGTCTTAAGGGACCATCTTTCTTCTGTGATGGTACATGTGCCTTGAGCACTGTAACGTAAATTAATCTATGAATAGTTAATGGTGTCTCCAAGTCCCATTTGCTGGTCTCTCATGGATTACAAACTGTTACATGTTAACAGTATTGCAGAGGTGTTGCAATCACCAAACTTCATCAAAGTTCTTGAAACTCTATTTGGTGTTTGCAACGTCACAACTGACCATATTAACATAGAATTCAACTGATGTGGCCTTTAGAGTCTGACCTATAAATTTTATGATTGCAATTTAAACAGTCGTACTATTTAAATGAATGAATGAAAGAATGAATTAATAAAATTAGTAATATCCTAGTTTTTAAACCCGTTTAATCCCTCTTTTTCCAGATATGAAAATATTCAGATGATGTGTCATTAGTAACCCTTTGAAATAATCAATCTGTTTTTTTTTTGTTTTGTTTTTGGAAAAGTTGTGTTTTATTGTCAGTCACAGTTGTGACCGGTGGGATAATGTGTGTACTGAATTAACATATTTCTGCAGTCATCAAAAATTTTACATATCTCAGCCCAGCAATTTTAAACTGTTTGATCACATTTTAGGGTTACTAGTATGCATAAAAACCCTTATACAACCCTGATATGAATACTGAGATAAAATACAAAAAAAAAAATAATAATAATAAAATACAACCATCAACATATTTCAAAATTATTATTTTATTGTAACCAAAAAAAAAAAAAATGTTATATTAGTGCTACCCGTATTACAACATCAATATTGTAACTTATTTGTAACATTTGAA
Organism: Spinibarbus caldwelli; assembly: GCA_039654775.1. NCBI lineage: Eukaryota > Metazoa > Chordata > Actinopteri > Cypriniformes > Cyprinidae > Spinibarbus > Spinibarbus caldwelli. The sequence continues at coordinate 28,239,987 of CM077243.1, forward strand.
CTTTTAATTTAGTGCAGTATTTTGTCAATTGTGAATTCATATATTAATACAAGATACCTTAAAGATAATGTGGACCAAACATCTTTGTCATACCTTTATGTTAACATACATTACTAGGCTTTTGTTTTGCAGCTTTGATGCAGTCATCATCTTCTCATGGTGCAAAGAGGAAATAAACTGCTCTGGTCATGTGACAGTTTGCACTAACCATGTGAAACTGCACATATTTAATTAAGACCCTTTATTTTTAGCAGGAAATGCACTAAAACATCAGTCAATAAGATTTTTAGAGCTTTATAAATGAAAACCTTCTTTACAGTCACTACTGTGACTAAATGGGTTAATTCACTGCTTGATCCATTATGCATATTTACACAATTATATAACATTTAAACTAACCAAACATCCAGCTAAAAATAATGTACAGTGATATAAAATGATTCATGTTGGTCATTCCTACCTTGAAGAAATCTCCCTCGTGAAGCTGGAAGGTGGTGGCTGTGATTTGAATCCCCTTTCCTCTGTCGGTCTCAATGCGGTAGATGCACTCATGGTTGTTATCGTAATTTGCTGGGTAATTGGGGGACAGCAGGACACCCTGACTGCCCACAGAAGTGGCTCCACACTCAGCTAGGCAAACCCAAGAGGTATGGATGGGAAAGATAGGTAGAAAAAAAAAAATACATTGGTGAGAAGCCAAATGTTCACATACTGAGGGCAGAAAGCGCAAACTTATCAAAGCTGCACATGGCTGTGAAAAACTAGGGGTTGGTAACAAATATGTTGGGTTCCGTTGAAGCCTGTAGTGCCCTGACAGCTGCTACTCCATTTCCTACTGACAGGACAATTTTAGGCCAAGGTTTTGTACCGTCTGGAATTTGAGTCTTTGTCATTTTGATGAATCACTGCGAGGACAACTTCAGAGGAATACTAATTAATAGAGGCTTATATGCATCAGCTAGTTGCTGGTCACGAAAGCTCACTGCTGTGTTAGGATCAGATGTCCTTCTGTTTATTATTCTGCACCAGCGACTCTATAAGTATATAAGCAGATGTTGCTTCAAGACCTTGAGCTCAGCAACTTAAGGTAAAACTCTCCAACAATGGCCTCCTGGTATCCAGACTTTTTAAAAAGATATCAGTTCCTTAGAGACAAACTACTGTGAGAAATAAGTTTTTTTTTGTTTGTTTTTTTAGTGCCAGAGGATACTAGTCAGTAATTAGTTTGGTCTGACACAAACCAAAATTTAAAAGGGACCACCATTTTAAATGTGATCAGGGATATAAAAAAAAATGCATTTTACAGATTTCATTTAGAATTTTATTAATCGGAGTGTCTATTTACACTAACTGCAAATAGCTCGCCTTGTTGGCAGAGGCTATTTACACTAACTCCGCCCACCAATGTGTGACTGGGCTTGTCAACACTAAAAAAAGACGCTCATTTAACATCAGTTTCAGTGGCGTAGATGGTAAGGCGTGTGCTTTTTGATGCGATTGACCCGAGTTCGAACCTGCCTTTTGCCGAACTTTTTTTCTCATAGTCTCATATCGCATTGGAAAGGCATTTATTTTCAATAAAAATAAAGGAAATTATCAAAAAGTTGAAAATAAAGTATCAGGTAGGGTTAGGGTAGGTGTAGGGAGGTCTTTATTGTCCCAATAAGGTGGCATCCATTTAATAATTCGAATTAACCATTTAATAACATTGAATTTCATGTTGCGATTAATTGCTAATGCCTTTATCACGGTATACGGTATTATCACGATATTGAAATTTAGTTGCAAAAAAAGTGATGCCATAATACAGTATAACAGGTTTAATAACTTTTTTTCTCATAACAAAAATATTGGAACATTTAAGTACAATAAAGCTATACACAAAAAAAAATGTATAAAGTTAAATATTTTACACAGATTAAAGTGCAAAAGAATTAAAAGAGCAATAGGTATCAGTTTACAATAAGATATCATTAGTTAACCTTAGTTCCCTATCTGTCGCTCACTACGAGTTATGTCGTGACGACATAGGGGATTTACTTGGAAGCCCCAATCATCTCTGACTTTAAGAGAAAACGCCAATGAATATTGGCTAGTGGATTTTGCATACCTGAGCCACTCCCTGCCCTCGCGGGTATAAATAGGCGGCAGGTGCATCCACTCATTAGATTTTTGCTTCGGAGCCAAGTGGATGAACGTGTTGATCTCCACAAAGCCTTTCATCATCTGTCTGGAAGCTGTTCTGGTTGGCGTTACGGTGCGAACAGCGGTGTCCCTGTCTGCAGCGATTCCCCTGGGCACTTCAACTAAAAGAGCAATTTCCTAAAAGAGCAAATCACGGTCGGTTCGCGTCTTTTTAAAGACGCCGTTCCGGCCGTGTCCTCTTGGTTGCGGTCGTTTCCTATCCTCCGTCGACAGCCACGATCGTTGTCTTCAGTGTCTGGGCATCCAGCACGCTGAAGCTGCGATCGTGGATGGTTTATGCGGTCGTTTTGAGCGTGTAACCATGACAGCGCTGCGATCGCGCCTCTCTCTCCTCCCGGGGATGAGAGAGGCTCCCTCTGTCACTACCCGCGCTGGCTTCTCTGCTACGAGCAGAGAACCATCGGCTAGTGCTCTGGGCGATCTGAGGATTACAGTGAGAGCTTTTCCGCCGGGCCAGTCCCCACGGACCTTTCACTCCTCCCGCAGCAGCTGTTCTGTGCGGCTCGCCGGTGATTCTGCTGTGCCGTCTTACGGCGCGCTCAGCGTTTCATTCGGCGCGCCGATAGAGGATCAGATGTCGATAGCTGCATCGGGGGATGGGCAATCGTCCTCTGAGGATGAAGATTCGGCGGGGCTGCCCCCCTCGGGGGTCGCGGCCGCCGCCGAATCGAACCCAGAGTTGACGGCCGTGCTTTCCCGGGCCGCCGCGAGCATCGGGCTGGAGGCGTGCACACCTCTCAGTCCCGAGTCCTCGCGGTGAGATGATTGGCTCCTCGGCACGGGCCGTGGCTCGCGACCACGCCCTGCCCTGGTCCCTTTCTTCCCGGAAGTGCACGAGGAGCTGATGAAGTTGTGGACGGCCCCTTTTTACGGCCAGAAGGGGCTCGTTTGTCTCCCCCATCCTCGCTACCCTCGATGGCGGGGCGGCTAGGGGGTACGTTGACATTCCCCAGGTGGAGAGGGCGGTTGCGGTGCACCTGTGCCTGCAAAACGGCGCCACTTGGCGGAATCGTCCTCGTCTCCCGTCCAAAGCCTGTAAGCTGACGACCGCTCTCGCGGTCAAAGCTTACAGTGCTGCGGGCCAAGCTGCTTCTGCTCGGCATGCCATGGCTATCCTGCGAGTACACCAAGCCAAGGCATTAAAATGCACGAGGGTAGTACCAACCCGAGGTTGAAGCAGGACCTGTGCTCGACGACTGACCGTGCCCTACGGGCAACGGAAGTCACAGTGCAGTCCCTCGGGAAGGCGATGTCCACACTTGTGGTCCAAGAGCGCCATCTATGGTTCAGCCTTGCTGAGACGAGCGATGTCGACAGTGCGGTCTCTCGACACTCCTGTCTCCCAGGCTGGACTGTTCGGCGACACTGTCGAGGACTGTGCCCAGCAGTTCTCGGCAGTACAGAGGCAGACCGAGGCCATCCAACACATCTTGCCCCAGCGTGATGCGTCATCTGCCACCGCTCCGCTGCAGGGCAAGCCCCGGTCTGCTTGTCGCCGTGGGCGCCCTCCTGTGTTCCCCAGAGCCGCTCCGCCCGTGCTGAGGTAACACCTAGGCCGGTGCGTTGAGCCTCTCGCAGGAGCACAGCGCCCCCTGTGTCCCAGCCGGCCCCTAAGTCAGCCAGGAAGGTGACAAAGCGGCCCTGACACAGGCAACCCGGAGATGTGGGAAGCTGCTCTTTCTTGGGAGATGGCGAGAACAGCGCCGCTCCTTCCCCTGGAGGAGGGCCGGGTGGAGAATCTTCTGTTTCTGTTCCACCGCTGGCTCAAGGGCCAGCGGTACCCACATTGTCAAAGAAAGAGCAATTTCCTTTTCCTCAGGGTCCTCAGGCTCGCGGGTCGACAATGAGCGACGCGATGCCTCCTCACTCTCGCCCACGAGCCCCCTCTCTTTTGCCAGTAGCCAAGAAGTTGCGGTTGGGAGACGCAATGCCTCTCCACGCATCTCTGGCCAGTCCCTCCGGGGATGCGGGGAGTTCTGCTGTGATCGGTCAGAACGCGATGCCTTCTGGGCTATCCAGCTCAACTCCCTGCCGCTGCACCACCGCGGGTATGTCGATTGGTCCCTTGGTGCCACTCGCATGGAGTTTGGGGGCGTGGCTTGCGCTGCCCAACCCGTCCCGCTGGCTCATTCGCACAATCCGACTCGGCTATGCGATTCAGTTCACCAGGCAACCTCCCAAGTTCAGCGGCGTTCTCGAGATTTCGGTGGCAGACCGAGACGCACCTGTCTTGCGTGAGGGGATTGCTGTCCTCCTGGCAAAGGATGCAATCGAGCCGGTCCCTCCAGCCGAGATGAGGCAGGGGTTTTACAGCCCCTACCTCATCGTACCCAAGAAAGGCGGTGGCCTTTGGCCAATCCTGGATGCACCTAGCCCCAGGATTGGTTTGCAGCGGTCGACCTGAAGGACGCTTACTTTCATGTCTCGATATGGCCTCGACACAGCTCGTTTCTACGGTTTGCGCTCGAGGGTCAGGCAGGGAAGTACAGTGTTCTCCCCTTCTGGCTGTCCCTGTCCCCCCGTGTCTTTACGAAAGTCACGGAGGGCGCTCTTGCCCCACTATGGGAAGTGGGCATCAGGATCCTCAACTATCTCGAGCATGGCCCGCGTGTGAGAACAGTTGTGTGATGACAGGGACCCAGTGCTCCGGCACTTAGCCAGCTGGGGCTTCAGGTCAACTGGGAAAAGAGCAAGCTCTCCCTCATGCAGAGAATCTCTTTTCTCGGTGTGGAGTTAGACTCGGTGAGTATGATGGCGCGTCTCACTAACGAGCGTGCCCAGTCCGTGCTGAACTGCCTGAGTTCCTTCAGAGGCAGGACGGTGGTACCACTGAAACCCTTTTCAGAGGCTCCTGGGGCATATGGCATCCGTAGCCGCAGTCTCGCCGCTCGGATTGCTTCATATGAGACCACTTCAGCACTGGTTACACTCCCGAGTCCCGAGATGGGCATGGCGCCGCGGTACACTTCGTGTGAACATCACACAGGAGTGTCGCCGCTCCTTCAGCCCCTGGATGGACCTTGCCTTTCTACGGGCCAGGGTGCCCCTAGAACAAGTGTCCCGGCATGTTGTTGTCACGACAGATGCCTCCAGCACGGGTTGGGGCGCTACATGCAACGGGCAGGCAGCCTCAGGGCTCTGGACAGGGCCTCGACTGCTTTGGCACATCAACTGCCTGGAGCTGTGGGCAGTGCACCTTGCCTTGCGGCAGTTCCGGCCACTGCTTCTAGGCAAGCACGTGTTGGTCCGTACAGACAACACTGCGGCTATCTCGTACATCAACCGGTTGGGAGGTCTACGATCTCGTCGCATGTCACAGCTCGCCCGCCATCTCCTCCTCTGGAGTCACACGCAGCTCAAATCGTTGCGTGTCCACATTCTGGGGGAGCTCAATCGTGCAGCCGATGCGCTCTCACGACAGCTCACGTTCCCCGGAGAATGGCGACTCCATCCCGAGACGATCCGGCTGATCTGGAGTCGATTCGGGGAAGCTCAGGTAGACCTGTTTGCTTCCCGCGAGTCCTCCCACTGCCAGCTGTACTTTTTCCTGACCGAGGGCCCCCTCGGCACAGACGCACTGGCACACAGCTGGCCTCGGGCTCTACGCAAGTATGCGTTCCCCCAGTGAGCCTGCTTGCACAGACACTGTGCAAGGTCAGGGAGGACGAGGAGCAGGTCTTGTTGGTCGCGCCGTACTGGCCCACCCGGACCTGGTTTCCCGAACTCATACTCCTCGCGACAGCCCCTCCCTGGCGCATTCCTCTGAGGAAGGAACTCCTTTTTCAGGGGCTCGGCACCATATGGCACCCGCGTCCAGATCTGCGGAACCTCCATGTGTGGCTCCTGGACGGGTCGCGGCAGACTTGAGTGGTCTACCACGGGCTGTGGTAGAGACCATCACTCAGGCTAGAGCTCCTTCAACAAGGCAAGCCTATGCACTGAAGTGGAGTCTGTTCGCGAACTGGTGTTCTTCTCGTCGAGAAGACCCCCGAAGGTGCACGATTGGAGTAGTGCTTTCTTTCCTGCAAGAAAGGTTGGAGCGTAGGCTGTCACCCTCCACCTTGAAAGTGTATGTGGCTGCTATTGCGGCCCATCACGATGCAGTGGACGGCCGGTCCCTGGGAAAGCACGAACTCATCGTGAGGTTCCTGAGGGGTGCCAGAAGGTTAAATCCTCCTAGGTCACCCCTGATGCCCTCCTGGGATCTTTCTGTCGTCCTGGCTGGACTTCAGAGGGGTCCCTTTGAGCCGCTGGACTCAGTCGAGCTGAAATTTCTGTCAGCGAAGACAGCGCTCCTGACCGCGCTCGCTTCCATCAAGAGGGTCGGGGACCTCCAAGCATTTTCGGTGAGCGAAGAGTGCCTTGTGTTCGGGCCGGCCTACTCTCACGTTGTCCTGAGACCCCGGCCTGGATACGTGCCTAAGGTTCCCACCACGCCCTTCCGCGATCAGGTGGTGAACCTGCAAGCACTGCCCTCGGAGGAGGCAGATCCAGCCTTGGCGTTGCTGTGTCCCGTAAGAGCACTGCGCATATACGTGGACCGCACCCGGAGCTTTAGAAGCTCTGAGCAGCTCTTTGTTTGCCACGGAGGTCAGCAGAAAGGGAAGGCTGTCTCCAAGCAGAGGTTGGCCCACTGGATAGTGGATGCCATCGCCTTGGCGTACCAGCGCCTCTCTGGCAGACATCTGTAGAGCTGCGGGCTGGGCGACACCGAACACCTTCGCGAGATTCTACAGTCTCCGCGTTGAGCCAGTTTCTTCCCGTGTGTTGGGTAACAGGTAAGTGGTGGGAAGAGCTGGCCGGTGTCACGCTTGCTGCGCCATTCCCCCTCACCCGGGGATACGAGCGCCTTTTTTCTCCACCAGTTCAATTCCCCGGACGGCGAACCCTGGTGGAGTTCCTCCAGCACCCCCGGCAGTCAGACTGGGCGGAGCAGTCTGACGCCAGGCCCAGTACTGGTGTTAGCTCGCCCGGGTCTCCGGTCAGCCCCTGTACTGGGCTAGGTGTCCGTATGGCTTGATTCCCTTCGGGTAATCCCATATGTGTATTCTTCCACAGTAAGGTTTCCCTCACGGTAAACCCGTGTCTTCCCTTGACAGAGCCTCTGTCAGGCCCTGCTGGCAGCTCTCCTCCCTACCCTAGGTAGGATCTGCCCCAGGGTCCAGTCGTATGTAGTACTGCCCCAGACCTGGGTCAGTCCATATCAGTGTCTCCACATGTTACCTCCCTTCGGGCAGGATGTGGCCTCCGTAGCGCCCTTCTCCGGAAGGATCGCTTCCCTGTCGTTACTGCCAAGCTGTAACAACAAATAGGAAAGACTTGAAGCTATCTTTCATTGAAGGTCGAAATCCCTTCCGACTTCTGTGGGAAAAGGAACAGCGGCTTGGCTATCTCCAGCAGCGATGTACTCAGTGGTCCCTGCGGGCACCAAGGTTAGCGAATTTGCGCTGGGGCGATGGGAAGGTTGCGACCTTTGCATGGCATTTGTCTGTCACGCGCTCGCTTGTCAGCATCTGCATGCCACAAGGTTGTGACGGGGTTCAGGTTGTGGCGCTTTCCATAGGACCCCTATGTCGTCACGACATAACTCGTAGTGAGCGACAGATAGGGAACGTCTCGGTTACGTACGTAACCCTCGTTCCCTGATGGAGGGAACGGAGACGTTATGTCCCCATGCCACAATCTTGAACCATCGCTGGTTGCCAGGGACTCGTTCTCGGCTCCTCAGCGTAAAACCTAATGAGTGGATGCACCTGCCGCCTATTTATACCCGCGAGGGCAGGGAGTGGCTCAGGTATGCAAAATCCACTAGCCAATATTCATTGGCGTTTTCTCTTAAAGTCAGAGATGATTGGGGCTTCCAAGTAAATCCCCTATGTCGTCACGACATAACGTCTCCGTTCCCTCCATCAGGGAACGAGGGTTACGTACGTAACCGAGACGTTAATGCATTAACTATCAATGAGCAAAAGCTACATTTGCTACAGAAGTTATTAATCTTTGTTAAAAATAATACAACTCTTAGTTCATGTTACCTCAGGTTCATTTAAAAAAAAAAATACTGAGTTTATAACACAGTTTATAATTATTTTGATTTTAACAATGTGTTGAATATTTGAATTAGCTAAGATCAATGAATGTTTAGAAGAATTTTTCATTGGGAGTTTATGTTAACTAATGAATTAACTAATATTAACTAATGAAGCCCTAATGTAAAGACTGAACAATAAAGAATAAAAAAACACCTTCAAGCAATATCTAGGGCATGTTGTAGTCCAGATTAACATGTAAAAAAAAGTTTTAAAATAAATAGCCTATTGAGTCTAAACATTAAAGTATTTGGTGCTATGACGAACACCATAGCGAATACAAAAACCTGAATGGCTATTTAAATCATTTAATGTTTTAGAAAGTAGCGCAGGCAGCTGCTTTGTTTACGGGTTTCCGGGGTAACTGCATTTCTGCTGTACAGCGCCCTCAGAGAGAGAATGTGCGCTTTCATCCAGAGCGTCTCTCACGCGTTCCGCCATGTGCTTCTCATCCGTGCTTGTTTACATCAGAGTGCGCACGAGTCTTCTAAGCAGCTTACAGCGGTGTTGTGCATTTAACCAGTTAATGGGAAAAGTATTCTTAAAATGCATTCAAAATTCGGAATAATTTTTAATAAATTATTTTTGGTATTTTGAAGTGCCCACGATAACAATACCGTGCATATTCATTATCGTGATATATACCGGCACATGTCTACAATGAGGTGCAGATAATTGCGACTATTTGCAATAAGTAGAAAATCTTGCTATTTTAAAATAGTGTAAATAGAATCTATAGCTATTTTCACAGTGTAAATAGCATACCGTTAAAAAATACTGCTATTTTCACTTAGTGTAAATAGAATCCATTGTTATTTGCACTTAGTGTAAATAGCATCTATCGCTAAGAAAATATGCTATTTGCACAGTGTAAATAGCATCTATTGCTATTTGCACTTAGTGTAAATAGCATATATCGCCATTTACACAGTGTACATAGCTGCTGCCTTTATTAATATTTAATATATCTGTACATACATAGTGTACATACATGTGCAATGATTGCACTGTTAAAGTGCCCCTATTATGGATTTTTGAAAATTACCTTTCATGCAGTGTGTAACACAGCTCTAAGTGAATGAAAACATCCTGCAAAGTTTTAAATCTGAAAGTGCACCGCGTACAAAGTTATTGTCTCTCAAAAGAAAGAGTCGACTCTGAATCATTGAAACGAGTCATTTTTAAAACGACTTATTTGCACGCCCACGTGCAGCGTGTGTAAACCTGGGAAAACTTGATTTTCGCCTTGGTCTGAATGAAAATGCAAATTCATTCGTTGCCACTAGTTGCTGTTTTTGGAGCATTAAAAGCTCACAAACACTGCTTTAAATGAAATCAACCAATCACCGCAGATTAGCGTCATGCAAAGGAGGGGTTTGGAAAAATGAATCGCTGAACGAATCGTTTGGGAGTCGTTGAGCAAATAAGGCAAAAATAAATGCATATTATAAGAAAATGAAAGTGTTTTTTGACCTTGCATGCATGTCAACCTGTTGTTGGGGACTCCCAAAACCAAAACATGAACCTTTCATTACCCATAATAGGGTCACTTTAATGCAATAAATCAATCAGTAATAATTATTTTTATTTTTCTAAACCACTGAAATCAAATATCTCAGGTGTCTAGCTCTCACCCTCACCCATTTTAGTTATCTGCCACCCTTATCGATAGGGAAACTCTGTTCTGGAGGCTTTCAAAAACTAGAGATAATTTTGTTCAATGAGAATTTCCCCATCAACCCTTTATCAATTTTATGTAGCTAATATAATCCAAACCTCTTGAGGCTAATGTTTGTTGTGCTCACCAGACCAATTAAAGACACATTCACATGCTCTTATTACACCACAGCGATTAACCACTATTAAAACCCAGTCCGACAGGAGGACTGCACAATTACAACCTATTATTTTGTCAGTATTTTAATGCTGTCCACAAATACCCATGACCTTAACCACTTAACCACCACAACAGAAAAAATAGCAATCTGCAATCTAATCAATTTTAATTAATCTATTATGGCAATGTACATCTCTGAAGGTTTTTCACCCTACAATGTGAATATTTACTGTGTCAAAATCCATTATACATAAAACATTAATAAGATGGGAGAATAGTCTGAGCATTTAATAATGAATTTGAGGCATTGTAAAATGCACTCAATTCAGGGTGAAAGGAATAGACCAGATTTCTAATAATATGCACTGGCTAAAATTTCACTCTGGTTCTTGCTTCCTTATATGTGACATTGTATGGCCAAATTAGCGTGCACTTTATTAAAATGCTAACAGACTCTTGGAAATCACTGATTTAATCCACTCTGAACTGATGACCCAATAGTAGTAGTAATAGTAGAAATCTGCATCTCCACATATATTTAAAAATTTAAATGTCTATTCAACAACTCTAGAAAGTGTGAACAATACATTTATTACACCATAAGTATTTTATGTAGACAATTTCTATATTTTAAAATTCTGTTAGGAATAAAAACTGTAATAAATTTTGATTTCACTCAACAATTCCAGTTACTTAACATTGCATTCCTTATTAAGAATAACAGAATACAGAATAACAAAACTAAAATAACAGAAAAACAAAACTACTCTAAATGTCTATTTTTAACCACATTTCAAATCTCACTAAATGAGTGTGTAAATGCAAAGCAAAAGCTCAAGACTTATATTGATTTATCACTTTTAACCTGCCTGGTTTAAACTCAAACAACTGTCAAAAAGAAGAAGAAGAAAAAAAAAGTATCATTTACTTACCTTCATGTCATTGTCAACCCATAAGACTTACATCTTTGAATTTTAGAATTCTGTCATAATTTATATAAAAGTTAGTCATATAAATGATATGGTCACACTTCTCGCTATTAACAAACCATTAACTACAACTTTTCCCTCAATGAATGCCTAATTTGCTGCTTATTAATAGTTAATAAGGTAGTTGTTAAGTTTAGTTATTGGGTAGGATTAGGGATGTAGAATATGGTCATGCAGAATATGTGCTTTATAAGTACTAATAAACAGCTAATATGTTATTAATAGGCATGCTAATAAGCAACTAGTTAATAGTGAGAATTGGTCTCTATACCAAAGTGTTACCAATTATACAAATCAATCATATATTTTCTGATGACTTGGATTAAATCGCTTGATTCATATGGATAACTTTTATGACAAAATATATTAAAAAAAATATCTAAGGTCTTATGAATATAGAATGACATGAAGGTGAGTAAATAATGTTAGAATTTTCATTTTTGGGTTGAATTATCACTTTAATAAATACACTGATGTTTGAGAAAAATAAATTATGTCCACCTACCCACACATCTGGGCAGGGCTGCACTCCACACTCTCCGCCCTCCACCCAAGCAAGTGATCTTACTCTCGCCTTCCAGACGGTAGCCCGCAAAACAGGAAAAGACCAGCGAGTCACCAACTCCGAACTGGAAGCCCACCCTCCTGCTGTATGCGGGTACTCCCGGATCCTCGCACGGCTCCAAGCTGTACTCTGTGGTACAAAGTCATAATAACTCTTAAACCTCCAGACTGCTTAACCAGGCATGGGTTAGAGTGAGCACCATGACAACCGTGCCTTCAAGCACGCTATAATGAACAGAATGAGTGATGCCCCCACCAGAGAAGGTGATATTGAATCCCTCGTACGACATGGAGAAGTCTGAGACGAATCGCAGCTGGACGCTGAAGTTGCCGAACAGGCCTGCTTTGATTGAGGGCGGCAGGACGGAGCCTGTGAGCCTGGCCACCGGCTCGGTGAAGCTGCCGTCCTCGGTAATGAGCAGGTAATCATGGGAGTCCTCCAGGTGGAACGTGTGGAAGAGAAGCTGCACTCCTGGGGAGTTTTAGATGAGATTAGGGCCGTCAGTCACAAGCAAAATCTCCGTTTCAACCTCACAACCCACTGAGAAGCCTTCAGAGGGAACGTAATACTGATCGAAACAGAATCGCATTTGCCCGACATGGTGCTGACTAATAAAATGCAGAGAAATGTGAAAGGTATCTTAAATTCATTATCAAGGGTAATTTCAAATGGCACAGAAATGAACCTCATAGGTAAAATCAATGTGCCTCAAACTGTTATCAGTTTCAATAGTTCGTGCAGCTCTCGTGGCTGTAACCTGTTCTTTTGTCTTACCTTTCCCATGAGACACTTCTACCGTCCAAGTGCAGTTCAGAGAGTTTGGATAGAAATCTGGAAAACCAGGGGAAAGAACCGTTCCGGTTTTTCCATAGATATAGCCCCCACACAAAGCTGGAAAAAGCAATAACAGAAAGAACTTTGAATTGCCTACTTTCCCTAAAAAAAAGAGTAAATCTAGCCTTGAAGTACATCCTCCATCAACAATTATTTTGGTTGAAGCTTAACTAGATTCTGTGAAGAAAATGTGAGGGTGGTGCCAGGGCGTTGCTATGCAGTTAAGTTCTGTGTGGTCTCAGCATTTTACTGTACGGTTGCTAGGACATTTTGGGTTGTTGCCAGGGTGCTGCAAACTGTTCATCGCTCAAATAATATAATCATCAATGGTTCAAATATGAGCCCAGGTCGTGTTGATGCAGATATCTGGGTCACACACTTGACACACAATATCCAGAACATGTAAAACAGTTTTTACATAAATAAATACCATAATAAAACTTGCAAAGCTTCCTCTCTTTGTAGCGAAACTACAAGATGATGGATGCAAAACATGGAAATAGAGATGTTTCTACATGCAAAGCAGCAGAGTTTAACAATAGCCTAACTAATAAGAGGTTGACATCGGATACAGCACAAATACTTGTAAGAAGATCAAAAGGCGATATAAGAACTGAGACAATTTTCCGACTGGAGAACGTCTGTCAGTGGAGACAGTCAAAAAAGAGCTTGTTTTTTTTTCTCGAAGTACCAGAGCTATAAGACAGACATCATAACAGAATACTGAATGTGTCCTTGAGTCATGCTCATCGTCCTGCTTTTATCAAAATAAATCATACGGTGCAGGTTAGGACAGGACACACATTTTTGAGCCTCAGCATTTTGTCCTTAAATGGCCTATTAAATCTCTTTATCAAATGACGATTCTGGCTTATTAAATCTGAAGTCAGTCTATCCTAAAATTAGCACAACTTTTCAAAAGGTAAACTAACCGAGCCATACAACAGAACTAAAGCTAAGTTTATTCCTTAGCATCCAGAGCATCAACTTTTAATAAACTCGGAGAGTTCATGAATGGAAGCTGAGATTTGAGTTACAGTCATTTTACCACAGGTCATTGGTGACACTGATTGTTGGTTGGAAAAGCAGCTTTAGTTGGTCAAAGGTATTCATTACGTTAAGTTCAATAATCCTATCGCACACACACTTTTCAGAATGTTCACTACTAGCCATAGGAATGAATCGTTCCTGTTCAAAATTTTGTTTACACATTTGCAGCAAATATTCATGTTTGGTGCGAAAAGGCCTTCAGCCATATCGGAGTGCCTAAAACCCTATTAACCATGGTATAATCACTCCAATGTAGTGCCTGAAGTGGGTTATTGCTGTTTGGTCTCTAGTGTACAGTAGGTAGTTTACGGTTGCCAAACAATGCAGCAACATAATAAACACTGAGCAACCACAACATTAAAACCATCTGTCTAATAACATGACCCCCTTCATGCTGCCAAAACAGTTCTGATGCATGGACTCTGTAAGACCTATGGTATCTGGCACCCAAGGCATTAGCAGCAAAATCCTACAAGTTGTGAGGTGCATGGATTTGTTGCTCCAGCACATCCCTCAGATGCTCAATTGGATTGAATTTGGAGGCCAAAGCAACACCTTGAACAATTTGTCATGTTCCTCAAACCATTCCTGAAAATGTTTTGCAGTGTGGTAGGGTGCATTTATACTGCTGAAAGAGGTTATTGCCATCAGGGAACACATTGCAATGAAAGGAGTGTACATGGCCTGCAACAGTCTTTATAGGTGGTATGTGTCTAAGTAACATGAATGCCAAGATTCAAGGTTTCCTAGCAGATCATAACACTGCCTCCACCGGGTTGCTTTCTTCCCATTGTGCATCCTGCTGCCTTGCAACTTTTGGTAGGCATTAAGCACTGCATACAGGGAACACCCCAGAAGAATTTCCATTTTTGGAGATGCTCTAACCCAGTCATTTACCCAGTCAACTGACTCTTCACTTTCTGTCTAATATATGCCACCCCTTGAAAGGTGCCACTGTAACAATATAATCAATGCTATTCACATCACCTGTCAGTGGCTTTAATGCTGTGGCCGATCAGTGTAGTGCATTAACCAGCATGTAAAAATGGCTGAGAATGTGGCTCAGCAAATCAGAATTTTAAGTCTAAACTCTCCATTTAAAGTGCCCCTATTATGGATTTTTGAAAACTACCTTTCATGCAGTGTGCAACACAGCTCTAAGTGAACGAAAACATCCTGCAAAGTTTTAAATCTAAAAGTGCACCGTGTATAAAGTTGTCTTTCAAAAGAAAGAGTCAACTCCGAGTCATGAAAACGAGTCGTTTTTAAACAAATCTTTAGCTGTTTCAAGGTGGTCAACATGAAACAATAGCATATTTATGCCCGCCCACTTGTTGCGCGCGCAGACCCGGGAAAACTTGAACCTCCCCTCCCTCAAACACCGTAATGGATTCCTGTGGAGAAGACGCTGTGCTCTGCACTGTGAGGGTAAATCCGTTAGGGTACAGTTAGGGTATGTCTAAAAACTCTCAACTCATTTTCTCCTCCAACTTCAAAATCATCCTACAATCGCTGCAGAAGCACCGACCCAGTGTTTACAAAGTGAACGTGCAAGGAGGGTCAAACACCCTTTACAAAAAACAAACAAAAAAGGTAAAACAATGATGTAGTACGATTTTGAAGTTGGAGTGTTGGGAGTGTTTAGACATACGCTGTCTTGAACCGTTGTACACAGACAAAGTAAGCATGCGCCTCCCAGAGCTAGACAAGACAAGAATTTGTGGTTAAAAAGTGTATAAACATTTTTTTTTTAAGAAAACTACAGATAGTTTCGCTAGATAAGTTGTGACTGATAAATTCTTTGCGACTGAAGAAAGTAAATTACCAGGAAATTTTTATTCTGAAAGTGGAGTAATTCTTTTAAAAACTGTTGCTGTCATGTACTCTGCACTGTAGCATGTAAAATACGTATTTAGTTGTATGTGTTGTGTTCGCTCCGCACAGCTTGTAGGTCTCCATCCTAACCAGCTAACAACAATATCTGCTCACTCGCAATTGTCTAGAAATGTGTCGATGAATAGTGAATGTTTGTCGTTGTTATTATTTGGAGTTCTGATAAAGAATAGAGTAATACGTTGGTGTACAAACTGCAGTGCTTTATCAATGCATTTCTGCATTGGGCTAAGGCATAGACCATGGCTGCTTGGGTGTTTACCAGCGAGCTGTGGGCTCAGTGGTGATGGGCGTTCCGTTATTGACATGCGCTGCACGCAGTAGACCAATCACAACAGACTGGGTCAACAGACCAATCACCACAGATATAGCGTCACGCAAAGGAGGGGTTTGGAAAAATGAATCGTTGAACGAACCGTTTGGGAGTCGTGAGCAAAAAAGGAAAAATTAAATGCATATTTTAAGACAATGAAAGTGTTTTTTGACCTTGCATGCATGTCAACCTGTTGTTGGAGACTCCCAAAACCAAAATATGAACATTTCATAACCCATAATAGGGGCACTTTAATAATAATAATCAGCCTGGCAGGAAGGAAATGTGTAATCTTTTATGAACATGTATTTACATTCCCGCAAACAAATGGGGAGTATCTGTCCTGTCTGTAAAGAAAGTCAGGCTCTGGTGAGAGCACATCATGCTGAATCAAAGTCTGTTAGAGCAAACGCACAGAGCTGATAAGATGCAGGCATAAGAGGACATTGGGAATTCTGGAACAGACAGGCAACAGCCTGATTGCTCTTACTGGAAAACACTTTGTGTACTTCAATCCCAGTAATCGGAAAACAAATAAGATAAACAGCTTTATAGAGGACTCTCCTGTAGGTATCTAGTTAAGGACTTCCATTATTCGTTCCCGCTTCCCTGTCCTTTTCTCCTTCCCATTTAAGGTTATCTATGAAACAGCGCATGCCAGTCACCTCTCATCTAATCAAAAATGTATGAACTCAAATCTCAGAGGAGTGTTAAGAGGGCTTACCCTTTCCCCTCTGATAAAAAATGTAATGCGGCCTAGCAGGATTGGATTATAGCCCGGACCAGTGCACTCGGATTTTCAGGGGCCTCCAAAGTCTTCACCAAAGGAAACTAACCACCTGGGTGCTTAAAGAATAGAGTGCAAGCTGACACTAAGGTCCAGTTTTTAGGTGTCTTTACGCTGGGTGGTAGGGAGGAGCTGTTTCTCTTGTACATGACCAAAATTGAGAGAGCACAACATGGCCTACCATCACAGCTGGGCAGTGCATGGTTCCACTGATGATTCCTCTCACACACAATGGGTTCATCATCACTCAGGGTATAGCCTTGATCACAGCTGAATGTCACTCTGGAACCAATGGCGAAACTGTTCCCGTGCCTTTTCCCATTCACCGGGATACCTGGATCTAAACAGGAATCTGTTTCCATCATAATGCCTGTGAGGAAGGAACAAACAAAAATATTTAATTTCACCTTCAAGGTCTAAATTGAAAGGGGGATGTGTCGGAAGCACTTTACACAGTATAAATCAACAGATATCAGTGCCCCAGTTGTCTTCTTCCTTGAACCAATACATTTTTATTTCTGCTTACTTTTTCTATATTTTGAATATAATTTAGAAACAAATAAATAAATAAATAAATTACATCACTGTTTTTCTACATTGTTTCCCCTCAGAGGCTGACATTTGAGGAATGTTTTCACTAGCGGTGTCGAAATTAATCGTTGCATGGAGATGCGGATGTGGACGATTCTGCATCGATGCAGTAATAGACCATAATCGATTATAGCCTATGACGTCATTCGCATATGCGCTTGTCACGCAAATATTAAAAATGCACTCTGTATTTTAAAATCTGAGCTTGGCTTTTTCCCGCATATGGCACGTGTGTGCGCTAGAGACGAACGCGGGGGGCTTCATTCAGTGTTGCCAGATTGGATGGAGGATTTCCACCCAAAAGCTCAAAAAAACCGGCCCAAAACTTTTACTGTCAAAATAATGTGATAGAATGTAAATCAAGGTTGATAAGAGCCATTTCTAACTCCTTATAACGAAATAATGACGACAAAATATTATAAATATAATGCTAGATAAAATTTAACATGGATCAAATTGGGGCAAATACATTAAAGAGAACTACCAAACATGATTAAAATATGCAAGAAGACACTGTCAAAACGGCAATCAATAAATTAACCGATACCCTCGAAAAACACATGCATCATTTTCAATGTGAACAGTCAGAATTTAAATGCAAAAAGTGCCCAATATAAGTGATCATAATAAGCAACGTAATTATAGGTATTTCACACTCGTTCATGCACACACCATGAAAAAAAAAATTAACAATAACAAAAATGCTCTTACCTTCGTGTCGCTCTATAATTTCACACAGAGCTAAGTCTTTTGTGAAGTTTATATTGAACATAATATAGAACTTTGCACAGTCAAAACAAGTCCAGCAGCTTTAAAGGATATACCAATCTGGACCGTTTAAAAGATAAAAGACAGAATCGTATAGATATAAATAGATTTTGATTAAATAATTTAACTGTGCTCTGATTTCGGAGTTGCAGTGATATAGCCTTTGTGTCATCTCCCTCAATCGAACTTATATATAGGCATTATGATCACTTACAGTTATACACTCAAAATCTGATCCATTATCGCTCTAAAAACCCGTCACTCATGAATCATCAACATCAGCACCAGTCGTCTTTGCAGTGTGCGTGTGTGTTTAGTAACGTTGTGATGACTGATTGGATGCATGTAGCTATATGCACACTTAGGCTTGTTTGTTAACCAATTAGCCTACACAATTTATATGTTTTGAAAACCGCCAAATTGACCAAAAACCAGCCCAAATTTTTGTCCACCCGCCCAAGTCAATATTTACCCGCACAATCAAATTCAAAACCGCCCAATCTGGCAACACTGGCTTCATTGCACAGAATATGCGCTGTGAGATGCGTGCTTGCTTGACTGTGCTTCCACTCGCTGTTAGTTTAGTCTTTTACTTTAGATATGCTTTCATTTCTGCCGTTTGGAACACTGTACGTATTATATGTACGAAACTCACGTACTGACAGACTTTCACGTGCGCTTTGTGTTTGTTCGTCCTGAAGCTCGCGGCTGCGGTTAAATGCACTTGCATCTACTTTTATGATACGAAATTGATGTAAACAGTCAGTTATGTTTTCAGAACCAGGACAAAACACCTGATATGTGGAAATAGATCTGTGCATTAGTGTGAATGCAGTCTATTAAAGCTGCCAGTGTCTATGATCTCATCAGTAATAATCAAATGTCAATAATGCTGAGGAAAAAAGAAAAACCCATAACTATGATTATCTGTAAACTTTCAATACTTAAAGCAGTCACAGATACTGAAAGTGCTTTTTGTTTATCACTTGTACTTATCTTTCCCCCCCTTTATTACTTTATATTTGCTTGCATGTTTTGAAGCTATATTTACTTTTAATTCTTAATAATAATTGATTAATTAATTAATTATATATTAATTAATTAATTAACAATTATTTTAAAAAGTAGCCTGCTTATATAATTTAATAAAAATGCACAAAATAAATTTGATATAATCGTGATCCATTGTGATGCATCGTGATATCGAATTGAATCGAATCATTGACATGATAATCGTAATCGAATTGAATCGTGAAACCGGTGCCGATTCACACTTCTAGTTTTCACCTGTAAGTTTCACATGCATTCAGATCTATTATTTGGCCACTGATAAACCTCTGATAGCCATCTAAAAGTCTGAAAAATGGGAACGAATGAGTTTCATATATATCAGGCGTAATGTCAGAGGTAATTTATTGGGAGTTGTGAATATTTTTTGAGAATCATCTCATGTTCCCTCTTGCCCACATTTCTCATTCATCTGTCTCTACTGCAGCACATTACACTATAATAAAGATGTTAAATTACTCCTGAAAAAGAGCAACTGGAGACTATTTGTCAAGTCATTTATTTTTATAAAGATACCATTTGCATTTTTCAGTTAAGCTCATGGGGGTAAAAAGTGATAACATTTAATTTTACACACAGACCTTTTTGTATAGTTGAAATAATACAAAACAAGCAGGCACACGGATATGTGCTATGTTTCTAATAAGCGGTGCTAAATTTCTTAATTATGAGGTTTTGGAACAAGGACTGGTGTATTTAACACTCCAATCAAAACTGCACTTGAGCAGCAGGATGCAACAAAATCAGATTTCAAAACAAACTCATTCAAAGGGAAAGGGACTAAATTACTAAGGTAGGCCACTCTGCCCCACCCCATCCCCTCATGACTAATGAGTAGACTATACTAAGGACACCCACCAATCTTCCATATTATTGGTCCTAGACAATATTTCTGCTTGCAACTTTTTATAACTGATAGATAAAACATCACATATGGCACCAACCAAAGGCACTAAAATAAACAAATGGTTAGAATAATAACTTTGTCTATTTATCAGTTTGAAAAAAAAATCTATTTATTAACAGTTCTATTTTTGCATTAAGATAATTTGATTAAATTGCTAATTTGATTATTTTGTTACCTGGGAAGGTTACTTTCTGTTCACTTACATTTTTGTCTGATAAGATAATTACAAAATGCAACTACTTCTGGTTTTACTTTTTCTATGATGATACTATAAATTACTGATACAATGAATATCACATTTGATTTTTGAATAGGTCCTAGCATAATTTTGAGGTGAGGCATCAAGGATGCAGTAAAGAGTAAAAACATGTAAATGTTGTATCTTTGGTGGCACAAAATAGGATTTAGTCAGCTTTTTATTAGGGTGTACTGACTTATTATTGCAGCATTTTACAAACATACCAAAATTAAAATCTCTAGTTTGACTCCAATAATGCTACATTTACAGTATGGTGTATGACAATTTCACAGTTGATTTTATTGAACTATGTACTTTGCCCATTTTAATTCAAATGAATGAATTATTACATTGTAATTAATTAATTAATTAATTAATTAATTAATTAATGTTACATACATTGATCACATAGGTGACAAAGCTAGGTAAAATCTGAACGTACAGTACATTAATGGGGTGAGTCACCCATGACAAGATGGGCTTTTAATAAAATTTGTCTGTCCATGCAGTATTTTTATTTATTTATTTAGTGCAACATGACTAAAGAAAGAGAAAAAGTGGCTGTAATGTTCCCTTTTGCCAAAAAAGGTAAGGAAACGTCAACACCCATGGAGATCAATCCAACAATCTGTAAGTGGTGCTACAAAAACGCTGAAATACGATCGGCAGATCTAGCTGCAGGTAACATGGAGAAAGAGTACACATTGCTCATTTACATATACTACAGACATTTTAACAATATCAATACATGGCTGAAAATCGGCAAACTTGTCCTTTAACTGCCTAGGTTATATTTAAACGTCCGTTGCTATGTCAGTTTAAGGATGTGTACTCTTTTTTTTTTTTTTTTTTTTTTTTTTTTTACACTTAAAAGCTAAATAAATACATTCAAAGACTTGCCAAAATACAGATAAACATACAATAGAATAAAACAAGGGTAAAGATCTGTAATGTTTTTACAAGATGGAATATTTGATGGAATGTTTGGGTTTTAATCAAGGTGAGGAACTCATAGAGTTTCTTCTTGACAGGTAAGCGAAATTTCAAGTTAAACGTAATTCTAATATGTTGGACCTTTAATTGAAAGTGGCCTACTTTTACCTGCTGAGACATGTCTTCACTTTTATACACCTGCAAGAGCTGTGTTTGTAATGTTTGAGTTCGGGGAGGTGTGACGCACAAATGGGGCGCTCACAAAAGCTGTTTGAAAATATGCTTAATTTTTGTTATTCCGCTAAGTGACACTAGTAGCACATACACTGCATACTCCACCTTTAACAATAAATTTGCCATATAAAGCATTCAAAAGGCTTTTATGCTAGTGGTGGTTTATCTGTTCTCCGTTACACAGCAAGTTTTTACCTCTATATCCCTGTGTGGGGTCCACTAAAACAGATGCCAAATCCGATTTTGGCTTTTTCTGGCTTAATCCCTTTTAGCAAGTCGACAATAACTACAAGAGCAATAAAACAATAACACTGCATTTAACAATAATGATTTGTCAATCTGTTGAGCCTGCACTAACAAACAAACAGACCTTGTGTCAGCGGGACATTAAACTTTAATCGCACTCTATAGCACAGTTTATAAACCCACCACCACCAAACATATTCAAAAAGAAAACAAACTTTATTTTCAGATCAATTTAATTATTCACAGAGGTTCCTCACCTCTCCTAAAGTTAGCTATTGCCTCTGGATGTTGATATTGGTCATGTGATGCTAGCACACACATGTTGGGCTTCTCAAAATAATTTTTAGACAACTAGAAAACTATAATCTGATTGTAACCCTGGAGAAACCGTTCCAATTACATTACATGCACCAGAGAGCGTGTCCAGCCAAAATTTGCAGAATATTGCAGAACCGCCCACCGTGGAGTGTGAAAACCCAATATCTGTGCATTTAAATCACTGCAGAGGAAAGATGAGAAGCTGACTCACTCTCATAGCGGATCTGGAAGCCTTCACTGGAACGGCTGTTGTCGGTGGTAAAGAGCAGGTACATGTAATTGCCGGTGCTGATGAGGAAGTGGGGGGCCTGAGTGCCGTGGTACTCGCCGATCAAAGGCGACGAGTTGGAGGGCCCGTCCCGAATCTCCAGCGTGTCGTAATTAACCTCCGTCTGAAACCTGCACAGGAAATCGGAAAGAGCGGAACATCTCCTTACGATCCAGGCCTTTAACAGAATTACTCTAATGAGGGAGATTAAACTGGAAGGTTAACGAACAAAATTGTAAGAGCAAGAAAGTGTACTGAAGAGACTGCTGCTAGGGTTTCCAGAAAGGGGACAGGGATGGGTGTCCAGGGGTTTCACATGCAATGAATTAAAAAAAAATAAAAAAATCCAAAACAAATACCTGTCAAAAGATATCTTGATGGCATGATCCTTTCTGGCTTCAATCACCCATTCGCAGTTCAGGGAGTCTTTGTAGTATCCGGGCCAGCCAGGGGACAGTAAGACTCCCATTGGAGCCGTTAGATGTCCGCCACATGGAGCTGGGACAGTGAGAGTGCAGAAAAATAGAATGTCAACAGCAGCCCATCTCACAAATCCCAGCAGCACCTTTAGAAGAGGTGCAGAAGAGAGCTCCCTCACCTTCACACCGGGGGACGGCCGCATTCCACACCACGTTTCCATCCTGGATGACACAGGTAATGGATTCGGATCCGTGGGTTTTGATGAAGCCCTCTTCGCACGTGAAGAGCACTGAGCTGCCCAGTAAGAAGTGCTCTCCAAAGCGCTGCCCGTTGATGGGAATACCAGGGTCATGACATTCATTTTGACCAAAAGCTACAGATACAGGATAAAAGTATAATCAGTGCTGAAGCATATAGTACTTAATCTAGGTCCTGCCTGCTCTTGCCTGATATCAGGTATCAGCACTTAACATTCATTAAGAGTACCTAACCTTCAATTAAGTGAACTATAATTATCTTTTAAGGAAAACTAACACAACTGATCTTGCCCAGAATGCCCAGTCTCATAAGACAAATGTTGCAGTAGTGAAAAGTACCTGTGTGGGACCAAAACATCACTAGAATTTTGAGAATCCGCAAAACACATGTGAGAAAACAATGCTAACGTACATGATACCACTAAAACTTACACATACTGTAACAGCCTCGGTACTCTTCAGATGATAGGATGTGTTTGAATGACGCCATCATGTAGGGACAAATGTCTCTGGATATTGTGAATTACAATACACTGTTGTCTGAATTACGTAAGTTTCCACGGATGTCCTGTACACCACTACGGTTGACATACCATGAACACAGACATTAGGGTTAGGATTAGGGTTAAAAGCTACAGTAATGTATGCAATAGTGCATAATGCAAAGCATATATAAAATATAACATGACATTAATTTGTTTCGTTTTATGGTATTACTAAGAAAATAATTCTATGTGAGTATTTTAAGGGGCCAAACCTGAAGAATGTCTTGAGAGAAATCAAATGTACATATGACCACCATAGCAGAAGTGGAATAATTGACTCCAGACAGTGGAATTATTTCAAATCAATGAAAATATTTAATGCACACTCCAATTTGTTTCATAGCATTAACACCTATGGGTGTGCATTAATTTTCATAATTCATCAGTCATTTGTCAATTATTCGTTACTTAACTTTACATTAACAGTTACAATTTCCCATGAAAAATAAATCTGGATCAAAAAAAAAAAAAAAAAAAAAAAAAACACACACACAAGACGTTGAGGCGGCGCATGGATAAATTTCACCAGAGAGCCTTCAGTTGCATTACAGCCTTCGTTTTTAAACCCTCTATTTTTTTTCTGCCACATGGTGGTTTGAGACACACTCAAAATGGCTTGAAGATTTTTGTCAACTCTCTGTTTTCCCTAAACACAACTCTGCAGACAGCTCACATATGTGTCGCACATGCATCACAGATGTCAGTGTGGAAGCTTCAATTATTCAATATGTGCACTCACAGAAGCAGAGAATCCTGCCAAAGCTATTTTAGTGTTTTCATTTGGTGAACACATCTGTCTGCGAGGCCCCTGTGGAAGTGTGATGGCTAATGCATGGAGAACTTGCGGCCAGGGCTTAGGGCATGTACGCAGCTCTACCCCATTCCCAAATGACAGCCTCATTGTTCTTACGGCCGTGCCTGACAGTTGCTCCAGTGCCACTTTGGGAAACATGTCTACTACTTTCTGAGACAATGACACACCATTACTGAAGCAGCACTATTGAGATATCAAACAACACAATCCACTGACACTGACATTGCCTACAACTACTGGCTTCATCTACCACCCCATTTTGTTCCCACATAGACATGCCAACACAAATCTCGGTCATAGTTTCATCTATTCACTAAAAATGTAAATATGTTCAGTTTCAGCTATTAAGCTTAAGACTTGAAGTATTTCTAATGGCATTCTAACAGTCAAACTATCTTTAATATTGTTAATAAAGAGCAAAGTTACATTTATGCACTTAGCAGAAAAAATAAAATAAAATTCAAAGCATGTGCTTCATCAGAATACATGTTTCCTAGGAATCAAACCATGACCTTTGCATTGCTAGGACATGCTGTACCAGTTAAGCTACATAAACACTACACTGGTATCAAAGTTACATTCCAGAGAGAGCAAAGCAAGCTAGCTAACTTTTCAATGACAAGCTAGAGGAAGTCTCACAATTCCCTTGTGTAAAATTACATACATACGATGCTTCTTTAGAAATTGTTCAAAAGAAAGTATCTTAATCATGCTGCCTACTTTTTGGTAGAGTCTCTCTATGGCTTAATATGCTGCCTACATAGGCAGCTCACTGGGTTTCACAACAGTGTCATTGTGAATCGGGATTAACAAGGTCTGCAGTGCACCAAGACCTAAATACTAAAATACATTTCTGTTTAAGTTCAAAGATAAGTTCATCTTAGTGGAAATCATATTTGTCAATGTGATTTTAATAAAACCTAAAAACTAATTAAACTCAGAACTCTTGCTATACATGACTACATTTGGTTTCACGTGGGGGAGAAAAAAAAAAGAAGAAATCTAAAGCTTGTTGTAAAAATGGAGTCCCATGAAAGTTGTAATGAAGGTCAAAATGCCCTTTAAGTGCTGGTAGTATGAAGTATAGGATTTTTCACAACGGAGATATGCCTAATGAAAGGTGCTGGGATTGCACCATAACATTCTCTACCTTGAACAGTCAATATTACAAGTGAATCTATTCAACTTCAAAGATATTACTCTGACTTAAATCCTATAATAAGCTGAATATTGCAAAAGCATAAAAATAACCCCTTGTTCTCGCAAGATGTAGGGAAAAATAAGATAATTTGGCAACCCCTGAGAGAAAACGATTAAAATGTCTTTCAGACTGACTGAAAGATATAATTTCTACATAAATACAAAACAATCACACAGTTACGCTATGTAATGTATAACCAGGAGGATACGGCCAATATGGCAGATCTTGTCTTTCGAACTAAAGAGCCAATCTGCAAAGTCACCACCTGGTCTTTATGTGAAACGTGAGCTCAGATTTTTCTGTATACTGTACATGCACATTGGGCTAGAACAACGTAAAATATACAATGTTTATTTATTGTATATTTTAAGCAATATTTATGATACCATGCTACCAATATGTTCTTGATATGTGAGTTTGTTAAAAACTTTTTGACATTTTGGTATTTCCCCATTCAATTAGATAGGAGCTATATTTGCATGATTGAAAATAGCTGCCCAAGCACATTCCCAAGATGGCTGCAGAGTGAACTCACTTGCCTTATAAGGGACTTTGTTATATCCCAGTTTAATATGCAGATATATTGCCTTATAACCAATTCGTAGGATGATTTCCCTGAAAAGGTGAAACAATGTTCTGTGGCATTATCAAACATTACTCTATTTGAGCATCCCAACCAGCCCAACACAGCTACATTATTTGTGCCCCTAGTGGTGCAGAAATTGCACACTTCACCTTTAAAAATAATACACAACATAATATTAATATTGCATTTACTTGTGTAGGTGATGTTAAACCCCTTTCCCGTGTTTGAGTGGTCAGACTGGAACTCCAAGCGCATTATATGCCCATTACTGGCAATCTGCGATGGTACATCCTTCCCAGAGAACGTTCCAAACGTGGTGGGCTCCGGCATCCCATCGTCTTTCACAATGAGATAGTCAAACTGGGGCTCCAACTCAAAATCGCTGAAAATAAGATGGATCCGATTGCCCGGCTCGGCTATAATGAGCCACACACAGTTCATGTTGTTTCCGTATTCCTCTGGGTAGTTTGGCGAGAGGATGATGCCTGATGGAGTAGTGAAATTGAAGAAGCAGGAGACTGTGGAGATGAAGACAAATATATGTAATTCCATTACAAAGGTTACAATATTTAATTTCATTCACAATAGATACGCTATCAGGAATACTATTTTGTCTCTAAAAAGATGAGAGAAAAGAGGATTCACATAGATCATGATAATGACTTGTTTGCATGGTGCAGAAATGATGACATGTCATAGTCTGAGCTTTGTCAGGAAAGCAAAAAAACAAAAAACAACAAAACATCCATTTAAAAGGTTTTCATTTTAACAACAAAAAAATTAACGAGGTACTGCTTCCTCTTATTGCAATACTAAAGAAAAATGACAGGATTATCTCAAACAGACAGATTGAGGGGTGAATTCACTAGAGTTGTGCCTGTGTGTGTGTATATATATATATATATATATATATATATATATATATATATATATATATATATTTTTGTAGACTGGGCATATCTCCAGACATGTAGTCAAACAAACACACAATTCTTAGTGCATTCCCTCTTGAGAGAGGAGGAGACAGGAACACGTTCCAGAAACAAAAATATGATAATTGACCTCTCATACAGCAAACCTGGGAATTGCTAGCATGGACGGATGCCATTCGGCTTCATATCTGCCCCTAATCTAGATGTCATGCTTTTACAAAGGCAATACATTAATCATTCTAAATGGCAACGTTAATTATAACCATGCATTTCAGAAAATGACTCTTACAGACGCAGCTGGGTTTGTTTCCAGACCACTGGTTATTTTGCTGGCACGATATTGTCCTCTCGCCAACCAATTCAAAAGCAGCCTGACACTCAAAGGTCAGCACATCACCATGTAAAAAGCGGTCCCCAGTTCGCTTTCCATATGCAGGGACGCCTGGGTCTCCACATCCACCTTTCTCAATTTCTGTGGAAAACAAGAGTACATGGTTTATTTAATTTAAACATGTTGTTTTCAGCCTGGCAATTTGACCACCTTTTGACATTGTAAGTAGCATAATACAGTGGTGTTGCTCTAGAACTTGGATTTTGCATTGAACCTCAAGTGCCGACTCAAAATAGTACAGAGAATGTTTATTGTACAAAAGTAAACAAAAATGTGCTTGCGGAAATGTATTAATATTAACATGAACTGCATAAGCCCAACAATATGGAAGAAATATTTCCTAAACTGACAATTTTCATTTCTAAATGTCTGTAGAATTTCTTTGACATCAACAACAAAAGATAAGAGAAACATATTCAAACATTCAGAGGTTGATAAACCTATTAATGTTGCTATCCTAATATATTTATATTGCTAGTTGCATTTTATCATTTGCATTTAGCATTACTTTTTTCTGTGCCATCCTTGACAGTATCAGAGCAGTCCTTCGACACATTTTGAATTGTGAGAACTACTGAGCTAAGGCTGTATATTTCCAGGAAATGTTTTGGAAGGCAGTATAAAATGACAGTGACAAATGAATGATGTTCAGGAAGAGTTCATTTTTGTGTTAACAACTATGGTGTCAGCTCAGCAGCAAGTGCTCTATTGACCCAGCCAGCCGATAATCTACAGGGGATGAGTTTCCCACTTGCGGCAGATTCCACAGCCTCTACAAGGTGTTAAGAGCACGCTAAATACCTTCAGTGCTGCCACAGGCGATTAGTTCAAGAATCCACGAGAATGGTAGGCTATCATGTTAGGACAGCCAACTCATCAAAGCAAACCACTCTTACAAGCAACGGTGTTAAATAATGCACAGGAAGGCTATCGGGAACATTAACAGTTATAGAAATGCTCTGTTAAACATTCGCATATATTTTCGTACAGGGTTTTTAACACCGTAAACACACCATTAAGCTAATGTGTTTACCTTGCTTAAGCTCTAGACCAAACAAATCTATTAGGTGTCCTATTGAAAATTATATAAAGGTCATTGTGTTCCTTAGACACTGGCAAAAAAGGCTAATAAATTCAATGTAATAGCTGCCATAATTGGAAAAAGAAATCCTCTGACATTTTCTGTGCAATTAAGTGTAAAACAGTATTTTCAAAGTTCACTTTCGTTGTTCTTTGGTAATTACTCAAGCATTTTCCTAAAATCTATTAAATGTTATTTATTTTATCATCATTCTATTGTGGATTTTTTTTTTTTTTTTTTAAATTAGTTTTTTTTATTTATTTATTTAATTTATTTATTTATTTATTTTTTTAAACAGGCAAATCTTTACCTGGAAATAGTGTTAGAACCTGCTTCCCACACAAGTGGGGAAACAGTTCACCTAAAAATGAAAACTGTCATTAACTATGCACCCTCACTTTGTATCACATCTGTATGTTATTTACAACATACATGTGTTGAAACACTTTAGGATGTTTTTTTTTTTTTTTTTTTTTTTTTTAAGTCATGATATAGTTTTGTGAGGAACAGACAACAAATTTAAGGCATTAAATACTGACAATTAGAAATGATTGACACCAAAATAATGAGATTTAGGAGTTGAGGAGGGAAAGATTTAAAGTTGTCAATGAGCAATGAGACTGAATTCCAGCTTATCGGTTTGGAGTGAAATTTGTAAATAATGAAGAATTTTCATTTAGTGAACTATTTTGTATACTATTTATTTAACTCTTTAGAAGGTTGGGTTTAATCATCTACTACAGGGTTTCTGCAGGATTTTTAAGCTAAAATTTAAGACTTTTTAAGACCTTTTTTAAGACCTGCACAAATAAAATTAATACCACATGAGCGGGGTAGCGCAATGTCTATAGTACCATATTAAACTGTAAAATGACTGTAAAAAGCATAATTTACAATTCAGAAGTTTTCACAAAAACAAAAAGTTTTGTAAAATGATAAACTTTACATTTCAGCCTTTACACCATTTTTTAAGAAAATGGATAAGTCAAAAGTATTAATAATATTGATTTCAACAATTATTATCAATAAATTATTATATAAATTAACATGAATTAGGGGTGTGCGAAATTGGTAAAAAATTATATCTCTATATTTTCTGGGATTTTATCAATAACGATAATTAGACGATATTTTGCTGAGTGTGTTATTGTCCTGGTATCTTAAAGATTACCATGGACAGCTGACTCCTGAATTTTTTTGATATTCTTCATATTCTGTGTGGTCAGTTCACAGCAGTGATAGAAATGAGTCTTTTCTAACAAGTTTTATGGCCATTTTTACCTTTAAGCCATTTTTTCTAAAAGTGTGCATAATCTTTTAAGTCAAATTCTTGCATTTGGGCTGTTACCAAGCAAAAGAAATCAGTATCAACAAAATGTATCTTTGCAATGCATCTGAAGTGGCATTTAGATGTATTTACACACTCTTTAATGCAGCTCAGAGGGACATAGAATGCTAACCTGCACAGTTACAAATGCATAAATGATGTTTTGAAATTTGAAACATAAAACGTTGAAAACTGATGTTTGAAATTATTTTAAAAATATGAATATACTTTAAATGTGAAATTAAAACGGCCAATAGGTGGCAGTAAATCACCGTTAATAAGTGAGTCATTGCGATTGAACCGAATCATTTAAACGTTTGATTCATTCAGGAACGAAACCCTGTCATGTTGCTCAGAGAAGCAAAACAGTGCTGTGGCTGTGTTTGGAATTATTTTTGTCGTAGAAATAGAGCAAAAACAGCCAATATGGTGTCTAAAACGTAAGTCTCTTAAAATTAACTTCTTGTTTATTGAACTGTTGCATAAAATCAATATCACATTTGTAATCATGCTGATTTTTGGAGAAAAAAAATGGCACTCTTCGTGTGATATTAACTATATGAAATGATATAAATATAGGCTATACATTTTCTGCCCCCATATCTTAAATTATGTGATCAGTCTAAATGTATTTTAATAGACTGAATCGCACGCACACTAGTTTAATCTATGTTAACTGATTGATTCTCTGTCAGCAGGTGTCGCGTTTGGCTGAAATATAAGAGTTTTCCCGGTAAAGACTGAACACAAAGCAGCGCAGCACTGGACTTTGAACGTGCAGCGCTCATGTTTATTTAATGAAATCATAGCCTTTTGAAGTTTAATTGTCACATTCAGCCATATTGCAATTATTGTCTTTCCGTCTCCAAATTTAAGACCTCTTGAAATCATAATTAAGACTTTCTTGTACAATTTAAGACTTTTTAAGGCCTTAAATTTGATACAACTAAATTGAAGACTTTTTAAGACCCCACGGAAACCCTGTACTATGAAATGAGCCTTTGTTCCTTCTGATAAGGCTCATTGTTGGTGACCACAGTTTCTGTAAAGTTTATAACTTCTGTTGAGGGGAAAGCAATCCTTCGTCAATCTAAGAACTTTTAAATGAAGGTATGAAATGATGAATTTGAGTTTGACATCTACACGGTCTCAAACAAAGTGGGTCCCGGTGGAAATGTTGTCAAACATGACAACGTGACTAGAAGCTCAAGTGTGAAATTGGGTTTACACAAAGTTAATTGGGTTTGTGTCATTGTGCTGGGCTATCCAGACAGTGAGAATTGCTCAATTGTGAGGTTACAGTTCACAGTGAAGAGCGGCTAGGGAAACTCTATTTCAAGGTATTAAACAGCACACTTTGGAAAAACAAGTTCTGGGGTTAAATAAAAAAAAAAAAAAAAAAAAAAAAAAGAGGAAGAAACAAAGGGAATAGATATACAAAATAAAAAGTCTACTTAATCATGCTGAATAAATTAAAGTGTTCTCACATTATATTTAAGGATATCCACTCTGTACTCAAACAATTATACATACCACTTAAATCTATTTAGAAATGTAAAACACAGAAAATGCTATGGTATGTAATAAATAAGAAATATTATGCTCTAATTCTAGGTCCAACTGGTGACATTGATCATGTGAAGAAATATCACCTTTTCACTCAAATCATTATACTGATAATGTAATTTGTAACACAAATTTGAATTTAATTAGAATAATATTTAGAAGAAGAAGAATAAGAAGAGGAATATTTATTAAATTAGAACATGATGTAAAATAGAAGCATTTTCACCACACTGTCATGAGTTCAGATCTTGAGCTGATAATTTGATAATGGTGCAGCATGTTTACTTGTGAATACTAAATGGCTGTTTCTGTAGCAATTTTTATCGGTTTATCTGTGTATATGTAAATACATGGCTCAGTGTATTCTCAGATCTGACCTGCTTTGATGCTATTCTCCTGCAGGGTGAACGGCAGGTAGAATATTTCACGCAAGCTTTTCAAACATGTCTGCACAGCACATATGCTGCTCCATTTGCCTTCAATTTGCATGCCGTTTTGAAACTGGTACGTTTTAACAACCGAAAGTCACCAAGTAATACATTTTCACTGTGAAAATGAATAAATAACACACTGATATTTCTTGGAAAAGAAGAAAAGGGTGACCATTTACAGTCCAGTTTCATCACTTACAGTTGGTGGAAATGACCTTGAGAAAGAGAAAACCAGAAGTTGACATACCTTCATATACAGCCTTGAAACCTTGTGATCCGATCGTGTCATCGGACTGCAGATGGAGCCACATCTGGTTGCTCATACTTACAATCAAATCGGGCACGCTGGATCCCGTGAGACTAGAATAGAGGCACAAAATCGAATTTTATTCTTTGATTTGTGTATTCATATGGAGCAATGAAAGCTTATACATAAACCCTGTGCCCATTTCATGTGGCGTTTGCTCTTGAAAGAAAATAATAAACTGTTATTCCATGGGCATAAAAAAGTAAGTCATGGAAGCGTCTGTGAATAGAAGCGTGTCTGTTGAAAGTTTAACATAAGAACCCTTTTTGCTCTACTCACACATAAAGTACTCTTCGAGCATCACCTATCTTCCCTCCATCGCCCACTGTTAACGTATCGTACGCTCGCTCTAGATCAAACTCCTCAAAAGCCAGCTTGATGACCTACAGGAATAAAGGAGAGAACATGACAAACACCACAGAGCAAAAAGCCCAGAGAAGAATGGCCCTATTCACATGAGGCTGACTCAGAGAGTGATCGTATTAAAAGAAGAAGAAAAACACAACAGCAAGGCAAGTCAGTCGTCGCTCTCAATTCTTTTCCATGGCTACACATGTAAGGCTGATTAAAGAAGCAGAGATGAAGGTGCAATTAAATAATTTTGTTTCATTCAAGATATGTGAGACTTTGAGAAGTTCTGTCATGTGTGGTGCAAAGCCAGAGGAAACGGGATGCATGTTCATTTGATGTAAGCACAGAAAGGAAGGTGCCAGAAAGAAAAATTGGATTCAAGGAGAGATTGCTGGAAGGAAAATAAAAAAATAAATAAAAAAATCAAGCTTAATTAGGACAACTCTATTATCAACATCCTCACATTTTTTTTCAAATGGTTCATTTAAGAGCCATTATTTTCATCCATATTCTGTGCCATCTTTTGTGTTTTGTCAGAGTAATGGATGATTTGGGAAGGGTTGAAGAAAGTTTGAAAACTGTGATTATTATTTAGCAGTTTGGTGACATCAGTGGTTCAGAAAATTCAAACTTTACCTTTAAAAATAAACCAGAAAATAAATAAATAAATAAATAAATAAATAAATAAATAAATAAATAAATAAATATATATTTTATTTATTTTTTTTTTACTACAGCTGAACTACTACAGTCTGTGATTTACCTCACAAATAATACTCTACTCTAAATAATACTTTTTTTTATTTTTTTTTTTACATAAATTACAGCACAGTGAACCATGTACAAAGAAGTCATATTAACGTTTTATAATTGCTACAGTGTCTACGGTCACCATTTTGTTTATAAATGGTAATAGAGCAAGCAGGCTGGCTGCATCAGTTTAAAAAGAAAGGAACGATTCAGCAACACTGAGAAGATCTTGACAAGAAATCTGTATAAAATGTCAGTGCTCATACAGAGTCATTTGGCGAGACCTTAAACTAGAAGTCTAAAATACAGGCTTTTAAATTATCCTGTCAAAAGTAAAGATTCCTTTTTTTTTTTCCTTCTTTTTTTTTTTTTTTTACAGAAGACTAAACAAGAGGATAAAAACAGCACTCTACATAAACACAATCAGAGAGTGACAGGATATCTTAGTGATTGTTCCCTGAACCAGCTTGAAAGAATTATTGATTTCTTTATTTTATACAAAACTGAAAAGGCCTGACAGCTGCCTCAATGACTCTCCCTGAGTTTTAGAGAAGACGGCTCTCGATGCTCTTCAGAAATTGCTAAATGGTGTGGTTTTATTGTGCATTTTTATTCGTTCAGGAGGGAGGAAAGAGTGAGAAAGTATGAATTTTTACAAATCACATTCAGTGTCAATGGCTTCGTTCACACTGCAGGCTAAAGTGGCCCAAATCCGACTTTTTTGCTCAAATGTGACCCATATCTGATTTTCTTATGACAGTCTGAACAGCACAAATCTGACTTTTTCAAATCAGGCCCAGGCCACTTTCATATGTGGTCCTAAATCGGATACATATCCGATGTTTTGCAATGCGACTTCAGTCTGAACGGCCATGTTGCATTTCATGAGATTTTTACGTCATTGAAATGCGACAGACGTCACAATTCTGCGCTGGAGGAAATCGTGCTCTCCTTCTTCTTAATATTCTTCTTGTTATGACTTCGTTATTTAGGCTCCGATTGCACATTAACTTAAAAATTGGTAAACACACGCTAACACGAGCAGCATCCATTTTCATTTCCGCAAACACAGTGCGCTGCGTCTGACGTCACGTCTTCTTCTGCGCATGCGGGTCACTTCAGGACCGTATATGGTTCACACATGAGACTGAAGGCAGTCGCATTTAAATGACAATGTGAACAACAGCGCAAAAAAATCTGATTTCAGCAAAAAATCCGATCTGAGCATTAAGACCTGCAGTGTGAACGAAGTCAATGACAACCTCTGAGCTGTGAGCTGTGTGGCAATGCACATCTGATCTTGCCACTGCACAAACCAACAAAATTCAGTCCAAAAATTGTGAATGACTACAGTTTGGGTTTATATTTCATGTTAATTTGGCTTCAAATGTTTCTGTCCAAAAAGGAGGTCATTTACCGAAATTAAGGCCTACTGCACCACATCAAGCATTTATTGCAACACACATTTACTAGAAAAAACAGTATAAAAAATAAAAATAAGAATAAATAAAAAAACTAAAAAACATAAAAAATCTGACTGAACATGTCTGGATTAACATCACAAGGATCATTTGATTTCAGAAATATCATATTAATTTCCTCCAAAAACACTACACATAGCCCTATACATGAAAAAGATACAAATGAAAATATTTTTTGAAAGCTCCCAATACCCCTTAACCTCTACATCTTAACTTTTAACTTATTTTTTTTTTTACACATATTCTTATTTCACTTTTCTCATTCATGTACCATGTGTAATGACCATCCAGATGATGTAAAACATCAATATGTTATACAGACGGCCCACTAAAAAAAATAAAATAAAAAATAAATAAAAAAACTTACTGAAACATACTGCAAAAAGAAATATATTTAACCTGTTTTATAAGTTCAGTGACATTGAAAAAAAAAGACTTTTCACTGACAGTTATTACAGCATTTCTGAATATCATAGAAAAG
This sequence comes from Spinibarbus caldwelli, assembly GCA_039654775.1. Taxonomy (NCBI): domain Eukaryota; kingdom Metazoa; phylum Chordata; class Actinopteri; order Cypriniformes; family Cyprinidae; genus Spinibarbus; species Spinibarbus caldwelli. The sequence goes on from CM077243.1 coordinate 28,275,041, forward strand.
CAATTATTTGAATCCTTTGTTTGTTTTATAAATTTTAGTATGTGCAGCAGTGGTTGTTTAGCTGTGATGGCTCCTCTCACTGGAGAAAAAATAAAATAAAATAATAATAATATATTAAAGTTTATATGAAAGGCAGTACTAAATATTTTATCTAAAGCAATTCAAGGACAGGAACAAAGAATTTTATGAGCTGAATCTAATTGAGATTCTTACGTTACGTCAACTTTGTATGAAAGTTATATTTTCTAGTAAATGACGTGGTGCTGTGAGACCTTTTGTCGGTAAATGGCTTCTTTTTTGGATGGACAATAAACATTATCCAGGCCAGATCAACATGACAAAATGCTACTTGTTTGTAAGCAGGCTGATATTTATTACTGAAATGGCCTTGAATCTGACTGTATCAGCAGTAAGAACATGTTGTGGAACATGACCTTCTTGTCTCGTACCATATGCTATGACAGAGACAAAGATCGAGACTGCATTTTTATGATCTTTTGAGGACTTAATATTCTGTTCTCAGCAGAGTTTCAAAAAAATAAAATAAATAAACAAACAAAAAAAAAACTTTTAAAGAATGTTTAATGCTGAAGAGTGCTTTCTACATGGAATATAATAAGAATGTGCTCTAAGGTCAAGGGTTCAACATGATCCAAAAACAAAAAGCTAGGTAACAAAGGCAATATAATTTATTAAAATGCCTTTATTATCACATGGCTACACATACAAAATTATAAGATCCTTTGTGTTTCAGCATAAGCTTTCCTCAGGAATTGTAACACACAAGTTTTCCACAGGTGAGAGTAATAGCATTCACTTAAATCACATGATTAAATGTCAGCTGTCATGTGACTCCTTTACATGAGTAGGATGTACATAGTCAAAATTTTACATACACTTTGCAGTCTCTGCAAACTGTAAATTATTTTACCAAAATAAGAGGTATCATACAAAATGCATGTTATTTTTTTTTTAGTACTGACCTGAATTAGATATTTCACATAAAAGACGTTTACATTTAGTCCAGAAGAGAAAATAATAGCTGAATTTATAAAAATGACCCCTTTCAAAAGTTTACATACCCTTGATTCTTAATACTGTGTTGTTACCTGAATGATCCACAGCTGAATTTTATTTATTTATTTATTGATAGTTGGTCATGAGTCCCTTGTTTGCTCTGAACAGTTAAACTGCCCGCTGTTCTTCAGAAAAAATCCTTCATGTCCCACACATTCTTTGGTTTTCTGGCATCTTTTGCATATTTGAAGCCTTTCCAACAATGACTGTATGATTTTGAGATTCATCTTTTTACACTGAGGACAAATGAAGGACTAATAGGCAACTACTACAAAAGGTTCAAACGGTCACTGATGCTCCAGAAAGAAAAATGATGCATTAAGAGGAAGGGGTGTAAACTTGAACAGAATGAAAATGCGTACTTTCTTTTGATCAAGTTCTAAGGCAATATTACTGATACCCTTCATGTCATCTGACTTCATCGCATAAAAGGTGGATTTGTTCCAATATCTGTGGCCTTGACCACCTGTAATAACAGTGAATGTTAAACACTATAGCTGTGTCCAAAATCACGTACTTTCTGAGTAGGTATGTCATTTGAAATGTAATTACTTCATGACAGTTAAAAAAGTATTTTCTACAGCTGTGGTCAAAATTTTACATGCACTTTGCAGTATCTGCTAAATGTTAATTATTTACCAAAATAAGAGTGATCATGCTATTTTTCATTTAGTCTTGACCTGAATAAGATATTTCACATAAAAGACATTTACATATAGTCTACAAGAGAAAATAAAAGTTGAATGTATAAAAATGACCCTGTTCAAAAGTTTACATACGTTTGATTCTTAATACTGTGTTGTTACCTGGATGATACACAGCAGGGTTTTTTTTTTTTTTTTTTTTTTTGTGATAGTTGTTCATGAGTCCTTTGTTTCTCCTGAACAGTTAAAGTGCCCACTGTTTTTCAGAAAAATTTTTCAGGTCCCAGGAGTACTTTGGTTTTCCAGCATCTTTTGCGTATTTGAACCCTTTCGAACAATGACTGTATGAATGTAAGAGCCATCTTTTCACAGTGAGGACAACTGAGGGACTTATATGCAACTATTACAAAAATTTCAAATGGTCAGTGATGCTCCAGAAGGAATCACAATGCATTAAGAGCCTGGAAGTGAACACTTTTTGAATTTGAAGATCAGAGTAAACTGAACTTATTTTGTCTTCTGGGAAACATGTAAGTATCCTCTGTAGCTTCTGAAGGGCAATACTAAATGAAACAATAAATAAATAAATAAATAAAAATAAAAATACATATATTTAGGCAAAATAAAAAACTACCATTTGGAACAAGCTTCATGACTAGAAAAGGTATATGATGCCTTTAAATGCATTCTAGATAAGCACCTTACTAGGTTTTGGAACAGAGTCTTCCTGTTCAGCAAAAGCAGGGTTAAAAATGCACAATATAACATGAATTAAAGTTACATCTTTTCATCATAAGATCAAAGCAAAAACATGTGGCCAGGAGTGAAAATATACCGGCTGTGAGATGGCATGCATTTTATGCTTATGATAGTCAAGTCTGTTTATGATGGTGGCCAACAGGTACTTTCAATTTACTGGCATGTCACTAAGATTTTACAGTAGTCTATCATCTGTATGACTAATTATACACATCCAGTTCCAGAGGGATGGATTTTATAAATCTAATGTTTTTCCTACAGTTTGCCACAGAAATTCATGGATACACAGTACACCAAGACAGCATGTTTAAAAATCAGTTTAATAAGTAAATTAGCCCAAACTAAGAGACATCATGTGTTCAAAAACTTGTTTCACAACAAGACCTAGAATTAGGGCTCCAAAACAATTAGAGCTCACCTACATCACACTATCTTTCAGGTTGTGGATGATGTCTCTCACAATATTTATGGTTTTGCTCTGAAATTTATTAAAACTACAATTGTATTCCCTTTATCAAAGAAACCAACATTTTACAATGCAGATTCTAAAAATAATAAAGAAATGTTTTCCACAATAAAAGAACAAAAGGAATATTTTTTATGAATATAAATATATATTCAAACATAAACATAAATAATTTTCATTACATATATTGTTCTACTAAACATTTAAATGCTTGAAAAATCCCACACAGTGCCTTTGGTTTCAGAGTGGTGATGCAAATGAATCCAAATGAATTAGCGGTTTGAATAAATCCACTAAAATAACTTATCCTTATCCTTATCCTTCCACCCGGAACCGCTTCGCCCCCCTCCGCGAGACGGAACGCGACGCTGTGATCGTCGGAGACTCCATCGTCCGGCACGTCCGTGCTACGTTAGCTGAAGGTAAAGCACACACTCACTGTTTCCCTGGCGCTCGTGTTCTCGATGTTTCTGCGCAGATACCCGCGATCCTGAAGGACGACGAGAGCATCAGCGCGATCGTGCTGCACGCGGGGGTGAACGACACCAGGCTGCGGCAGACGGAGACACTGAAGACGGACTTCAGGAGCCTGATCGAGACGGTGCGCAGCGCATCACCCGCGGCGACGATCATCGTGTCTGGACCGATTCCCACGTATCGACGAGGACACGAAAGGTTCAGTAGACTTTTTGCTTTAAATGAGTGGTTATTGTCATGGTGTAAAGAACAGAAACTGCTCTTTGTTAATAATTGGAATCTTTTCTGGGAGCGTCCTAGGCTTTTCCGCGCTGATGGCCTGCACCCCAGCAGAGTCGGAGCAGAACTCCTGTCGGACAACATCTCCAGGACTCTACGCTCCATCTGACTAGTAAGACCATTCACAAATAACTGCTATGATGACTTTTGTTCTACCCACTTAAATGATAGAAATACTTGTGCTGTCCAAGCTATAAAGACTGTGTCTGTTCCCCGAACAGTGAAGCCAAAATATAAATATAAATTTAATGCAGGATCTAGAAATAATCTAATCGTGATTAAACCAGAAAAATGCAAAACAAATAAACAAAAGCAATTTTTAAAGCTTGGGCTCCTAAACATTAGATCACTCGCACCCAAAGCTGTTATTGTAAATGAAATGATCACAGATAATAGTTTTGATGTGCTCTGCTTGACTGAAACCTGGCTCAAACCAAATGATTATATTGGTCTAAATGAGTCTACTCCACCAAGCTACTGTTATAAGCATGAGCCCCGTCAGACTGGCCGTGGAGGCGGTGTTGCAACAATATATAGTGATATTCTCAATGTTACCCAGAAAACAGGATACAGGTTTAACTCATTTGAATTGCTTCTGCTTAATGTTACACTGTCAGATATGCAAAAGAAATCTCTCCTGTCTCTTGCTCTGGCTACTGTGTATAGACCGCCAGGGCCGTATACAGATTTCTTAAAAGAATTTGCAGATTTCCTCTCAGACCTATTGGTTACTGTTGATAAAGCGCTAATTGTTGGAGATTTTAACATTCACGTCGATAATACAAATGATGCGTTAGGACTTGCGTTTACTGACCTAATAAATTCTTTTGGAGTCAAGCAAAACGTCACTGGGCCCACTCATCGTTTTAATCATACGCTAGATTTAATTATATCACATGGAATTGATCTTACTGACATAGATATCGTACCTCAAAGTGATGATGTTACTGACCATTTCCTAGTATCGTGCATGCTGAGTATTACTGATATTAACTATATGGCTCCGCGTTATCGTCCAGGAAGAACTATTGTTCCAACCACTAAAGATAGATTCAAAAATAACCTGCCTGATTTATCTCAACTGCTCTGTGTACCCATAAATACACATGAACTAGATGAAATGACTAGCAACATGGGCACTATCTTCTCTAATACATTAGAAGTTGTTGCGCCCATCAAATTGAAAAAGGTTAGAGAAAAACGTACTGCGCCATGGTACAACAGTAATACCCATTCTCTCAAGAAAGAAACTCGTAAACTTGAGCGCAAATGGAGAAAAACTAACTTGGAAGTTTTTAGAATTGCATGGAAAAACAGTATGTCCAACTATAGACAGGCTTTAAAAGCTTCCAGGGCAGAGCATATCCGCAAACTCATAGAAAATAACCAAAACAATCCAAGGTTTTTATTTAGCACAGTGGCTAGATTAACAAATAAACAGACGCCACCCGATCTAAATATTCCCTCACAATTTAATAGTAATGACTTTATGAATTTCTTCACTGATAAGATAGATAACATCAGAAATACAATAACAAATGTAGATTCTGCAGCGTCTAGTACTTCAGCTCCATTCATTGCACCCAAAGAAAAACTGCAGTGCTTTACAACTATAGGACAGGAAGAGCTAAATAAACTTATCAATGCATCTAAACCAACAACATGCCTATTAGATCCTGTACCCACTAAATTACTGAAAGAGTTGTTACCTGTAGCAGAAGAACCGCTTCTCAATATTATTAACTCATCGATATCTTTAGGTCACGTTCCAAAATCATTCAAGCTGGCGGTTATTAAGCCTCTTATTAAAAAACCACAACTAGATCCTAATGAACTAGCAAATTACAGACCCATTTCTAATCTTCCGTTTATGTCTAAAATTTTAGAAAAAGTTGTATCTGCTCAGTTGTGCTCTTTTTTGCAAAAAAATGATCTCTATGAAGAATTTCAGTCAGGTTTCAGGCCCCACCATAGTACAGAAACTGCACTTGTTAAAATTACAAATGACTTGCTTCTTGCGTCAGACCAAGGCTGCATCTCATTGCTAGTTTTACTTGATCTTAGTGCTGCGTTCGACACTATAGATCATGACATACTCATAGATCGATTACAAAATTATACGGGTATTCAAGGGCAGGCTTTAAGATGGTTTAGATCCTACCTGTCTGATCGCTTCCACTTTGTTTATTTAAACAGGGAGTCATCTCAATTATCACCAGTAAAATATGGAGTACCACAAGGATCTGTCCTAGGTCCTCTGCTATTTTCAATATATATGTTGCCCCTTGGTAATATTATTAGAAAATACGGGATTAGTTTCCATTGTTATGCTGATGATACTCAACTATATATCTCAACAAGACCAGATGAAACTTCTAAATTATCTAAGCTAACAGAGTGTGTTAAAAATGTAAAAGATTGGATGACCAGTAATTTTCTCCTATTAAATTCAGATAAGACAGAAATATTACTTATTGGACCAAAAAACAGTACACAGAATCTCTTGGATTATAATTTGCAACTAGACAGATGTACTGTTACTTCCTCTACAGTCAAAAATCTGGGTGTTATATTAGACAGCAACTTGTCTTTTGAAAATCATATTTCCCATGTTACAAAAACCGCATTCTTCCATCTTAGAAACATTGCCAAGCTACGAAACATGTTACCTGTTTCTGATGCAGAAAAGCTAGTTCATGCATTCATGACCTCTAGACTGGACTATTGTAATGCACTGCTAGCTGGTTGTCCTGCATCTTCAATAAACAAGCTACAGGTAGTCCAAAATGCAGCGGCTAGAGTCCTTACTAGGTCAAGAAAATATGATCATATTACCCCAATTTTACAGTCTCTGCACTGGCTACCTATTAAGTTCCGCATCAGTTACAAAATATTATTACTTACCTATAAGGCCCTTAATGATTTAGCTCCTGTGTACTTAACTAGTCTTCTACCACGCTACAATCCATCACGCTCCCTAAGGTCGCAAAACTCTGGACTTTTGGTAGTACCTAGGATAGCAAAGTCAACTAAAGGAGGTAGATCCTTTTCACATTTGGCTCCCAAACTCTGGAATAGCCTTCCTGATAATGTTCGGGGTTCAGACACACTCTCTCTGTTTAAATCTAGATTAAAGACACATCTCTTTAGCCAAGCATTCACATAATGCATCTCATGATCTTGTACTGCAGTTATATCTGATCAAACACGCATTATTGTTCTTTAGCTTGGATTGAACAAATCATTTTTGCTTGGTTGGAACAGCAGCTACGCTAATTATGTCTCTATTTGTTTCTCTGTTTCTGCCACGGGATTAACATCCCGTGGTAACTAGGATTTACACAAGCTTCAGTCTGGATCCAGAACACCTGAGAAGAGATGATGCCAACCCCTCAGAGGACCTCAGATGAAGCATACCCTCAGACAACATACAGAACTACCAAATTTCGCCATAAGTTAAATATATTAAGTTTCTACAATATATAAATATATTGTAGAAACTTAATTTCCTGTAAAGCTGCTTTGCAACGATTTGTATTGTGAAAAGCGCTATACAAATAAACTTGAATTGAATTGAATTGAATCCTTATTCACATAACTATACTGCCTTTTTTATCATGAAATTTAAATCAGAGATACGATACATATGATACATACATTGCAAATATACACTACCATTCAAAAGTATGGAGTCAGAAGGATTTGATCAAATAAATGATAAATACAGGCTTGATGAGAATATTTTATTTTTATTATTTTTTTTTTAATAAATCTTACAAACCCCAAACTTTTGAATGGTTGTATATGGTGAATATTTGATGTATTATCCAGCCCTAGGCACAAAGCTAAATATCTGAAATGTAAATTGTGTTATAATGTTACATAATTTTACAGTAATTTCAAGATCTGAAAGTAAATTCAATAAGGTCACACATTAACATTTTCTCAACATTAAAATCTGGAAAGATGCAAAGCATGTGGAGCAGAATAGCTCTTGTTTACTCTAATATGTTGTTTTGACTATTTTCATTTGGTCTTGATTTAGTAACAAAAGCATGAGTCACTCTCACGGCGTGTGTTGAGGTCATGCCGGATTGTATTACCATCACTCACAGAGCTGAAGACGTGTGGCTGAACCTAATAAATTCTGGAGACGCAGTAATAGCGAGAGACAGTCAGGGCAAGAGGTTGACAATTATGCAAACACTGTGGATTGCAATGCAAATGTCCTCACAAATTATCTTTAAGATTATTTTGGACATTTATGCAAGGTCCCATTCAATTATGTGTCTTGGTGGCTATTCAGCAGCATATCATGCTTTGGTTTGGCAGATTAAAAATGGACCGTAAATGTGTTTTTTTGGAATTGTATACTGGTATAACCTGGAGTCAGCCTTAGGTTGCAATTCTGATTTAAATTACAGACGTACCTTCTCTGGATCCACCGCTGTTATGACCCACACACAGTGTGCGTTATTCTCATACTGGACGGGATAATTTGGAGACGTTATGATGCCTTTAGGGCCCCGCAGATTAGAGCCACAGGTCCTAGCTGTTGAAAGGGTAAACAGTACAAAGAAAGCAAACACATATTTAGCAACTGCAATGTTTTTGTAGTTATTGCTGTTGCTACTGAAAGGAGTTATAAGACAATAGGTTTCGAAGACATATAATCATCAATATAAGAATTTAATGCAGCATAACCAGGCATCACTATAGTTTTGTCAGCTGCCTAGAGAAGCATTTACGGTACCTCAAAGGCTTTTCCAAAAGGTAGGCATGTGTCATTCATAGAAGGCAATCACTACAATGCACTGTGATGAGTTCAATGAAAACAAACAAACAAATTAATCCAAGATGCTGGATGAGCGAAGAGAAATGTTGGTTATAAATGTAATTCTTTTAGTAAACAGTGCAATCTAATTATAAATTGCCTATTTTACTCAATGCATGTGTGCTGTTAGGAGTATTGTGTTTTTAGCTTAGCGACATGCTAATGTCAAACTCATTTTCAACTTACAATCGTTTGATGTTAGCACTTCGATAAGATTAAAAATGATTATAGTGAACTATTTTTATCAGTGTGTTTTTATATTGAATAGATTATAAATGTATAGCTGATATTTCTCTTCCTTAACCTTTTTTTTTTCGTCTTTTTTTTTTTTTTTCCTGAGCTTGTCACAATGTATTATTGGATTTCCTTTCCTATATGCATAAATGCAAAGTTGTCTTAAAATTTGGCCAAAACTAAGTATTTTAGAAGGCGTCTTATAATGTTGCTTATACATTTTGAGTCTTTGAGTCGACAGTGTACCTATGATGCCTAAAATGCTTCATACGTACGCAGCTCACTAGGTTTTCGAATAGATATTTCCATCCAGCCCCACAATAAAAACACTTCCTTTGAACACATCCAGCCCTCACGACATGAGCTAATCTATTTAAGGTCATGCCTCAGAATAACTTGACTCAATCATTGACAAAGTCAGGGTATTTTTTCCAACCCTATACTGTGCCAGGGTATTAACTGCTTCTCCCTTGTGTTTAGTCAGGGATTTTCTTTGACAGCTTAAAAGAGTAGCCCCGCTCCGTTGCTGTGGCTTCATTGGCTTCCGCACAGGGTACTAAGGAAGATTTGGATAAGTAGAGATGTGAAGAGATTATGTAGCATATATTCTCAAACAGGGCTTCTTCACTGCCTATGTGAAAATGAGTTCAAAACGTTTTCCAACCAAACACATCTATAGACAGTTATCTCCTCAGAAACATCAACCACCAAACTAGTATTTCCTGAAGGAAACAGCAGTGTTTCCACGTCAGCAAATGAACACTGTTGAAGGTTTAGGGAAGTTTAGCCATTGCTTCTGTGTATTGTAAATTGCCGCATTTGATGTCTTATTTTCAGTTGGTTGTGCATGAGAATCATATTGCGTGACATCTTGCTACAAATGGTTAAATACATGCAAGGAAAACAAAAATAACTGCAGTTTATTATGTAAATAGACTTAAGAAAGAGGACCAGTCAGAACTCAGTATGCAAATTTTCCAATGTCAGTCATGTTTTGAATGCCACACATTCTATTAATTAGCAGTGGGGCTAAAATGAACATATGAACTGTGACTGTTTCTTGAACTGTTTTGGATTGATCTATTATCTATCCACCATCTATCAATCTAGCTCTTATCTATATACAGTAGATGCTGTTTCAATGCCATTTCAAAATCACCATCTGCAGTGTCATTTGCAGTATCTGGCATTAATGAATAATGCACAAAATTGAATGTACACTGTGCTAAATTAGAAAAAAAAAAAATACAAAAAAAAAAAATTGCGAGAGCTTAAAGATAAGCTTCACAATTTAGGACAAAATGGAGTAATTTGGAGTAATTTGGAGTTGTTGTTTGGATGTTATAACAGCAGTTGCGAGACACGTATTACACACTCACATGTTGATCATTCACATGTACAACAACAAAAAACAACAAGAACAAAAGATACATCCAAAATTGTCTGACTAAATTGTGAGGAGCCTAAATATTCCTTGCTCTTTTATTAATATACACCATTTTAATTGTTTTTTTTTTTTTTTTTTTTTTTTTTTTTAATACACCTAAGCATAAATTCATCTCCAAAACAGAATGTGAATGAAGCCTCTTTATGCAATGATTCAGATGCATCTGCAGAGGTTTAATAGTCAGAGGTTTGAAATCCTAACCTGAAAGTAGAGTAATATCAATATTGTGCTGCTTAGCTAACACGGTCATAAATATAGCAATTTCCTTTAAGGTTTTTTTGTTTGTTTGTTTGTTTGTTTTTTTCCTTTTCTTTTTATTTTACAGAGTGTATGTTTAATATCAACATAGTTGAAGTCATGCTCACCTTTGAACAGGAAGCTATAAAATAATGACTCTGGTTAAAGAAGAGCTTTAAAAACATGAATAGTTGTGATGTGTCTGACATGTTCAATGACCACTTTCATGGCCTGTATACCTGCAAATTGATGTTATAAGTGCAACTTAATTATCAAAGTAGCAGTAAATGCTGAAATCAGCAGTCAGTTTGAGCTTCTCTCTTATTCACAGGTACTCCATAATTAACTCAAAACATCTCCTGAGATTCTCTTTAAGACCATCACTAAAAAGAGAGAAAAAGCAAAACACAAGGAATTACTAAATCACAAGGCTAGAAGGTCTTTAACTTCCTGTTTTATACCCTCACTCCCCTAACATATCACAAGAAAAGAAGGCAAGGAAGGCATTTAAGGCTTGTCTTTAAAAAGGTTACTTGGCACTGCTGAAACAAAAAGTGTCTGGATCAATCAGTGATCGGCGAGAATTGTGCAAAGAAATTGTCAAACATGGTTACTCCTCCGTCTGCCACTCTGACACACTGCCTTATTTCATTTTGATTAATGTCATTTGGAGGCCTGTGTACTCTATGCCTTTCAAAACAGCCCCACTCCAGGTCTCATCTTAAGGGTACATCTAGCCGCATGACCGTGTACATCTAGCTGCATGAGACAAGGTAAAAAAAATAAATAAATAAAAAAATCAGCATTAACTGGTTTTATTATGATGCCTGAATTGCATTAACCATGATCTTATGGTGTGTTCAAGTTAAGTCAGAGTCACCATAATTCTAAGATTCCAAGTATTAAAATCACATATTAGCCATAGCTGATGTTACCTGATGCACTAGGCTCTTGATGTAGAGAAGCATATATATCTGAATTAATGTAGCAGTTGATGTATTATTCTGGCATCAACAACATAGCTGCACATGGATCCATTTTAATGTTATGAACGTTGCTATAGAAATTAATTATGTCAGAGTCTGAGGATGTGAACAGCCTGGGGGTTTATTCATGAAACATGAGTAGAACTAATTTTTGTATAAATAGTTTATAAACATTTTTTTTTTCTTTTTTTTTTTTTTTTTAAATGTGAATTATTATAGTGCAATATTGTGTACAACGTTAGGAGATGAATTTGATTTATTATAATACATAAATATCAAACACTAGGTCTTGGAATAGAATGAACATGAACATGCTGATGTCATCAGGGTTATGGTGGTATAATCAGAGGTAATTTTTGCAAAAGCTAGCAAAAGTTTAATTATACCTGGATTATTATTATTTTTTCTTTCTAGTGAATGACATTGCCTAATAAAAGTAAGCATCACTCGTCATCAATCTGCCTGATGAAATTAATAGATGTGGATAAGAATTACAAACTAAGGACAAAGGTGAGTCTTTAGCAAGAGTAAAATAAACACAGTTTTACTAAATAAACCCAGTCTGGACAGCTCATACTCTAGCATACGTTTCAGTTCATACCCAAAATCTGTTTCTGGATGCTAACTAGTGTTGCAGTGATTTTTACATGATACCTCTGTTCCAGTGTTCCACTGTGTAATTTTATAAGTTTAGTTTGTCTTCCAACATCAGAGTCTGATAGCCCCTCCCCCTCTGCTATGGAAGGAAAGCTTTCTTTTTTTTCAGTTAATGAAGCGCATCATCTGGGCATTTAAAGTTTGGAATAAAACTGGCATTGAATAATGCATAAATGCACAAACTGGAACACACCTAGTGTAATGTTTCCATGTTGCTAAGCTAACAGTAAAACTAATAAACATAAAAATACAAAACATTCACTCACACTGGGTCCAATCTATTAGTGCAGAGCCTCCATATACGCAAAGTATGCAAGCTGTGTAGGGCCCCTGAAACACGAGGGGGCCCCCTTGCTTTCAAAGATCATTTAATCTAAGTTTTGTTTTTGAATTTGGCCAGCAGTTATGAAAACATGAATATTCATTTCTTTTAATGTGGTGCGCTGTCGCTCTTTCTACGTAAAATTCAGTCAAATCATGTAACGTGAATGTCATACAGTCTCTTGCTCGAGACAAAAAAAAAAAACAACAAAAAAAAACAGTTGAAAGCATACCGAGCCGCGGTAGAGGCACTGTTTCTCAAGTGCTTTCTGTGAGCGCGATACGAAATGGAGTGAACACAGACAAAGGCGTTTCATTCATTCATAACTCGTCCCTCCCCCCCCCCCTTTACTGCTCCCTAAGAATGTAAAAATTTATAGTTCTTATTATGCTGTCTACCTTTTCAAATGTAAGAAATAGAGAGCACACTAGATTTTGGAACAGAGCTACAGTCGTCAAGAAAACCCTAAATTAATAATTCAAAACCAGACGTGTTCTTTTATATATTCACGTGTGATAGCGTTGTCTTTGTTAAATCCATGTGGCACAACTATTCCTACGAATTGTGTGGCCTTACTCCCCACTGCCATGTGGTACACATCTCACTTAACAGGATCTGACAACATCCCTACAGAAAGTGTCTGAGCAGGGGAAAAGAGAGCCATATTTGCACTTACTCCGACAGATAGGCCTGTGGTCACTCCAGGCCGCCAGGGTCTCAGTCACTCTCTGGCAAGTGATGCTCTTTGATCCCTGCAGTACGTAGCTGTCGTCACAGGAAAACTGGATGCTGGCTCCAACCCTGCCGAAGTTGAAATGACCGTCAGCGATCGACCAGCTACATGAATCATACCATCAACCCCAGACCCTCGATGTCTGTGACGCATCCTTCTTTTGTTAGATGAAAACAGTTTCTGTCAAACGTCTATAAACCGCTTGTCTCTTCTATTTTCAGAATCACCCACTTCGTATTCCATTAAATGCAGAACATGTAATGGCCCTTGGTTCTCTCTCTAAGGGCATTAGAAACCCACTTAGTAGCTGTGACCAAAGGTCCTGGCGGTAATGGCCTATCGGTATGGAAGTTCAGACAGATGTGTCAAACAGCAGGCCCAGGCCTGATTAAAGCTGTGTCATACAGTTAAAAAGGACAAGCGCAGCAGATAAGAGAACAAAAAGAGGACCTACTGGAAGCTGGTGCCAATTCTTTTCCCATTCTCAGGAATCCCCGGATCTGGACAAATGTCTGCAGCCATCCCACCTTGGCTTACTGCATGAAAGCAGAGCACGAAGCAGAGAAAGAAGACAAAAAAGATGAGGAAATAAATGAGACATATTATGTCTGATAGTCGACTCGTGCATGTTCAAGACAGCGTATCAGAAGGATTTCACCAGATGTGCTGCCTCATTGCTGAACACTTATGAATACAAAAACACTCAAACAAGTATGTGAGTTGTCTTGGTCAAATAAAACCTATTTTTAAGGCTCATTATCATTCTTGTGACAATTAAACATTATAAACAATAAAAAATAATGAAACAAAGAAAGAAAAAAAAAACGTGTCAAGTCAAGTCGAGCTTTATTGTCATTCTGCTACATGTGTGGACATATAGTGGAACGAAATGTCGTGTCTCGCAGGACCGCGGTGCTACATACTAGTTAAACCTAAGATAAACATACAACAATGCAAGTATAGGAAAAACAATGCAATGTGGATGCAATGTGCTTATTTATCATTATTTCATTATGTCACAATGAAATATCAGATAGATAGATAGATAGATAGATAGATAGATAGATAGATAGATAGATAGATAGATAGATAGATAGATAGAGAATGACACAAAATGGTCAATGTGCATACATTATATACATAATAGATTGTTTCTTTCTAAGAACAAACTCAGCCAAAGAAGCTATTAAGAAGAAAAGCAGTGGAATGTTCTCTTTCAACACAGCCCAGAGTGTACAGTGTTCATCAGAATGCCAGTAAAGATTCCATTCACAGGTGGAATATCTATTCCTGTAGAGCTGACAGGGGATTTAGTGACGGTAAGCTCAAGGCTATTTCCCATAAAAAGCAAAGAAAGGTCAAAGCATGTCCCATGTTTCTCCCCTCCCCGCTTTCTTGTTCCTCCTAAGCCACGGTGAGTTTGTGTTCACACAGTCTCACTTTCTGACATCCCTCTGAGTTCAATTACTGGCCAAAATCACATTAGGTGAGTTCATGGATGACTTCACTTCAGGTGCAGCATTGACCATCTTTACATGCACATCATTTTCCATGTTCTAAATGGGCCATATGTTTGACTGTTATTATTATTTATTATTTGTCTCAGCCTCAGTTTTTTTGAGACAATTAGTAACAAGTAACCTAGATATGTAAGGGCAGAACTGTATATTGTTTTTGAGATTTGTCTGTACTTATTAGTTTTGGACAGGCAGAAAATCAAATTATTTTTACACACATATGTTTTTAGACCATAAATGTCAGTAACTGATTGATTGATTGATTGATTGATTGATTGTTCATTCAGTGGCACATTGAGCTACATCATTTTTAGATAAGCTTGTGGCCTAATAGGACATAAAAAACAAAATCTACATTTGGTCACATTCATGTCAGTCAGATGGTCTCTTTGTGTCTAAGTCAGTGGTTTTTGGCCAGAAAAAGCTGCACCAGACTTTGTGTCTATAGTGAAAAATGTGTCTATGCAAGTCTAACTTGATGTAGGTGACACAAGATTAATTAACATGTAGAACCCACACAAACCACTTTATGTAAAGTCATCTGTCCTGACCGACACAAAAACACTTGGATCATGAGGCAAGGTCAATGCATTTGCAAGTGGTGTGTTTGTGCGTGTGTGTGAGAAGCCTAAGGTTTTCACTTGTGGATGGAGGCTTTTTGATCACCTGTCATATCCTTCCTTTTGATGTGGTCTTCAAATGTCATCTCCCCTGATTGTTGATATCAGTTTCTAAAGTTATTCTGTCTGATCAAAGCGAGTGTTTTTTTTTTTTTCTGATCTTTTTCTTGGACATTTATTTTCCTCCTATAGTGCCCTGCAATCACCTCAATATGTGTCAAAGGCTTTCTTATAACGCACATGTAAACGTTTATACATAACTGCCAAGTGTACTTCCATTCCAATCAAAGATCTAAGAGCTGCCCTTTTAGGTGCTGCAAGCCATTTCACCAACTTCTACCAGATTTAGCTACCAAAGAGTAAATATCACATTCATTTTCTTCATAGAGAAATGTAGTCATTTGTTTAGTAATAATATCTTCTAAGACAGACCTATCATAATCTCGAAGGTTAAGGAATGATACACATGGGAAAAAATGTGGTATAGAAAGAATTTTCAATCAGAAATTACAAGCACATTTCAAAAACAATTACAGTGAAACAGCAAGTAATTTAACATTACATTTTGAAGTGAAATATCTGTATTTTCGGTAAAACTTTAGATTAAGGAACACTACTCACTATTAACCATGCTTATTAACATGCATATTACTAGCACATTGGCTGTTTATTAGAACTTAAATAACACATATTAATGCACGACCATATTCTAGATCTCTTAACCCTACCCAATCCGTAAACATAATTATTACTACAACAACTACTTTATTATCAATATGAAACAAATTAGCAGTTTATTGAGAGAAATGTGAATGTGTTCCCTAATCTGAAGTGTTACAGTATTTTAATATTAATGTTAATATTTTTACCAGGTGCTGGGTAGTTTTTAACGCTGGGTTATTTTTTTTTTTTTCTACCCAACTGCTGGGTTGAGCCTGTCTCCTACGAAACAACCCAGCTGCTGAGTTACAGTCAGAGGACGGACTTTTTGAGTCCTCTACAGGAGAGAGCGGTTCTTAGTGCCGCCGATTTGGTGCACTTCTTCAGCGAAATTAAGGTTTGTAAACATTTTATTTCATTTATAAAGTCTTTTCTGTGCTGTAAATTGTATTATTTTATGCAACACAACATAAGGACGAAATGTCAGTCAGCTGCGTCAGTCAGCTGCGTCAGCAGCGGTCAGTCATTTCGCATGATAAAAACGCCTTTTGCCTTGCATAACATAAATGGATTTTATTCATTATAATACTGAGATTAATTTAATTTAATGTTATAATATGTTATCGTTCAGCTGCGAGTGAAACGCGAGGCTGCGTTCTGAAGTGCGCAGCTCCCACGCAAACAGCAGCCCTTCATCGGCTTAGATTTCAGTGACACACCGGCACCAGAATTAGCGCTATTGCGGTAAAAATCAATTACAGAGAACGGTTGAATACACTTACATTATAATGCTACTTTTTAATGTTACATTTTTTTCTGTCTAAAATGCTTGTTAAGCGAGTATATAATGTATATAATAATTGTAAACTATAATGTATATAATGTTGTAAACTACGCTGTATTCACCCACATAAATTAAATTTGTCTTGTATTCTGTCCATGTGTTCTTGCTTGATAATAAATGTTCATCTTTTGATTATTGTTGTTGCCTCTAGTAATTCTCTCTGTGTGTGTGTGTGTGTGTGTGTGTGTGTGTGTTTCAGTCCATTTTAAGCCAGCAATATAATATTTTTTAAACAATAGTTGACTTAAATAAAAACAACCCAGCATGTTGGGTAAAAACATTTAACTCAACCAGCTGGGTCAAAATAACCCAGCATGTGTTCTGCCCAATATTTACCCTCTCTCAGTAAACATAGTGAAACTATGTGGTTTGTTTCAGTAAAATGACAATCTCTTAATTTCCTGTAAGTGAACAACCTCTCATGTTGCATGTCATGACTGACTGGGTGTCCATAAACAAGCTATTGTCATCATGCAAACACTGTGTAAATTTTACAGAAGCTTAAATGAAGTGGTGTACTTCACAGAGTCAGCAGTTTTTGTAATGTTAATTGCCAAGGAACTTGTTCAACGAAGCACAGAATGGGCGAAATCATCCATACAGCATAACGTTGCGTAGTTTCCTCCATCCTATTAAGAATATCATCAAGGGCATCTTTATTAAACTCATAATGAAAACAAGCAAGGCCACAATAGTCACTGAGAAGAATAAAGTTGTGCTGAAGAGAATGGAACAGTTCAGCTTTATTTCATTCATCCTGAGTTTTTAAATTAATAATGTGTAGATTATCAGAGGCATAGACATATTAGCATTCCTTCAGCCAATAAAAATTAACTTTTGGTTTTTGAAAAGTGTGGGGTGGTGCCTGAATTCAGTTTTATTAAATCAGTATGAAACTACTGCAGCTATGTAAGAAATATGATAATTACAGAGTTTAAGTCAATCATACAAAAATATCTCAAAGCGTAATGCAGTTATTGACCAATCAGAATCATCAATCACCAATCAGAGCCATGTGATGAAGTCTATGCAAGGGCAGGTTGGCATGACCATAAATGTGTGCAACGGTAGAAATTTTAACCAGTAGAGATTTTGCTATACATACATTTACATGTACATTCACATTTAGTGATTTCGTTTTTGTTTTCTTTTTATTTTTTTTTAATCCAAAGCGACTTAAAATGAGGACAATAGAAGCAATCCAACTAACAAAAGAGCAACAATATGTAAGAGCTGTGACAAGTCCCAGAGTAACGCAAAAATGCAGAACAAAATGTTTCTCAAACTAGCCGAGAGGAGGAAGAGCTTAAGCTCTTAGTTAAGTGGTGTAATGCAAAGTGGCATAATATAATTTAGCAGATGTGTCATCAGGTATGTGGATACTGCATATTTTATAACAGGCTTGATTGTGGCTCATCTACAGAATTTGAAGTTAGTACAATGTGCTGGTTTGTGTAAAAGTATCAATTGACATAATAGAAAAGTATATAATAATAATAATAATAATAATAATAATAATAATATAGTATATTAAATAATGAATAAAACATTAAATAAATGTTTAAAAAATTGTCGCTTTTTTACCTTTGCATTTCAAACAAAATTAAACCGTACTGTGACAAAGACTATGATACAAGATTCATACAGGCTCACTGAAAATTTGTGTTTCTGCAACACCAACTTTACGTACCTTACTTTTTTTGCAGAAATGTAGGTAGAGGCATGTATGTCAAATGAGCCTGGGTAGAATTCGTACCATGCTCTCGCATGAGCTAAATCACTTACATAGTAAAAAACTTTATGCATTTTACCTCAGTTATTTTATCTTGTGTAGACCTCATGGCCCACAGTGAAAGAAGCATATTAGGTATTTTCTACTTAGGTGAACTGACATGCTCTCTTGTTTTATGTTTGCTTAGATTTAATTGGGGACTGTGTTAAAAATGTACTTACAGACTGCATTTTTGTGACTTGTATCCTTGCTCGGGAGCATTTTCACCCCTCTGGATTTCAGCTCGATGGCCTTCTTCACTGTTGGGAGAGGGTAAAGGTGAAGTGTGTGGAAGTGGAAATCACAATCCATTTATACAGTTAGCAAAGCCTGTCGAGTGCCCAAGAGTGCCAGCACCTCATTGAATACGAGCAATCCTCTATGAATCAGTCTTGTGTGGTTCATCAAAATAAGACTGTCCTAATGGGCAGAGGTATTTTCATAATTAGCAGAGGTATGACAGATCTCAAATGATGTGCACACTTTGTTATCCGAGACACAACTATATTTTTTGGCATGCAATTATTGGACACCCTACCAATATTTGCATCATCTGGAGCCAATTTAGATTTCAAAGCATTTCTGTGTTCAGTCCTGTAATTATGTCACGTAGGATGCCAATTATGACCCGGGTATCATGAAATAAATTCACCTTGCATGATTTCCTCTCTGTATGGCATTCGCCCCATGAGTGGTACATAGCATAGCAAGGTCTTTTAATAAATATGATAGACACAATAAAGCAATGTGGCAAAATAACGATTATTTATTGTGAGAAATTATCCCTTTAAATGCATTTAAAAGCCATCCTTCCTATGCCCCCAAACCACCACAGATTTGGAAGAAAAAAAAAAAAAAGAAAGAAATAATGTTATGCACTATAGCTGTCACAAAACAAGGCCGGAAACAACAGGTGAGTGACAAACAGGATGGTTTATTGAAGGGATTCGGGAAACTGGAACGGGAGAGGCAAAGGCAGGTGAGTAATCAAAACGAAGGATTCAGAGTTCTTAGCTGTGAACTGATGCCGTGTTTCTATTTCAGGTTCGTTGGAGATCTTGGAGCGGGAACAACGGAGTCGTTGGAGGATCAGCGGAGAATCAAAGGGTAAGTCTTTCTCAGGTGAGTAACGCATAGGGAGTCCAGAGCAGTCCATGTAGGTGAACGATAGACTGGACAGTGAGAGGCTGGGATGTGTGAGTATTTATAGTGTGGCTTGATTGGTCACAGCAGGTGTGGGTGATCAGTACTCAGGTGACTGTGATCGGGTGATTGTCCTGGATGGTGACTGGAGTGACTGTGACGAATCCCTGACATTACCCCCTCCCCCAGGGGCGGCTCCTGATGCCCTCAAGCGGCGACGGGGGCGGCCACGGCCTCTGGGTGCGGGACGATCGGGACGGGTGCGTTGGAAGTCCTCTAATAGCAAAGGGTCAAGGATGTCGTCCCTGGCCACCCAGGAACGCTCTTCAGGTCCATAGCCGTCCCAGTCGACTAGATACTCCAGCCGGCCACACCGTCGCCACACCGTGAGTCCAGGATGTCTCGGACCAGGTAGATAGAAGGTTGGTCAAGGATTTCTGGAGGAGGAGGTTTGTCTGATTCGGTGGGTCCTGGTGCAGAGGGAGAATATGGTTTAAGGAGTGACACATGGAAAGAGGGGTGAATTCGGTACCTGGGTGGGAGTTGCAGTTCATAGGTGACCTCGCTGATCTGCCTCTGTATCTGGAAAGGACCAATGTAGCGGGGACTCAGTTTCTTACAGAGCAGGTGGAGGCGCAGATCTGAGGTGGACAGCCATACTCTGTCCCCAGGGTGGTAGGCGGTAGTAGAGGTCCGCCGAGCATCTGCGAAGGTTTTGTGCCTCCGCACTGCACGTTGGAGGTGGATGTGAACTGAGTCCCACACACTCTTGCTCGCTCGGAACCAGTGGTCTACAACTGGAAACTCTGACAGCTCTCCTGTCCACGGGAAGAGCGGTGTCTGGTAGCCGAGTATGCACTGAAACGGTGTGAGGCCGGTGGTGTTCTGACGCAGGGAATTCTGTGCATACTCAGCCCAAGGGAGGAAGCGGCTCCAGCTGTGTTGGTCATCGTGACAGTATGCCCGGAGGTAACGTCCGAGTTCTTGGATCTTTCGCTTAGTCTGGTCATTCGTCTGGAGGTGGTAGCCGGAGGACAAGCTCACAGTGACCCCTAACAACCGGAAGAATGCTCTCCAAACATGGGAAATAAACTGTGTACCTCTATCGGAGATTATATCCTTGGGGATTCCGAAATTTCTGAAGACGTGAGTGAACAGACTTTCAGCGGTTTCGAGAGCGGTTGGAAGTCCCTTGAGGGGTATGAGCTTGTATGCCTTGGAGAAGCGATCAACAGCTACCAATATGCAGGTACAGCCCTCGGAGTTGGGTAAATCAGTAACAAAATCTGTTCCCAGGTGAGACCAGGGTCGACGAGGGATCGAAAGGGGTACAAGCTTGCCCACGGGGAGGGGACGAGGGGTCTCGGACATGGCGCAGACTGAGCAACTGCAGACGTACCTGATGACGTCCCGGTTCATACTAGGCCACCAGTACAGAGCTTGAAGGAGCAAGAGGGTCCGTTGGCTGCCTGGATGTCCAGAGCCCGGTTCATTGTGCACTGAGCCCAGAAGGGATTGTCGCTGGGAAGTGGGCACATACATTTTCCCTTCTGGGCCTCCAAGCGGAGCAGGTTCGGTCAGAGTGGCGGCTAGGGTGTCCTCGTCGATGTTCCACTGAATAGGGCACACTATCATGGCTGGACGGAGAATTGGCCAGCGGGCTTG
Source organism: Spinibarbus caldwelli (assembly GCA_039654775.1). NCBI lineage: Eukaryota > Metazoa > Chordata > Actinopteri > Cypriniformes > Cyprinidae > Spinibarbus > Spinibarbus caldwelli. The sequence goes on from CM077243.1 coordinate 28,296,413, forward strand.
GCATGGGTTGAGTCTCTTGGCGTCCCTGAGATATTGGAGGTTCTTGTGGTCGGTGATTACAGTAAATGGATGGTTAGCTCCCTCCAGCCAGTGCTGCCATTCTTCCAGGGCAAGTTTGATGGCTAGCAACTCCCGGTTTCTGATGTCATAATTCTGCTCCGCTGAGGTTAGTTTCTTGGAGTAGTATGTGCAAGGATGGAGGCTAGGAGGCTCACCGTGATACTGGGACAGCACGGCCCCGATGCTGGTGGTGGAGGCGTCCACTTCCACTACAAAAGGAACGGTCGGGTCAGGATGGTGAAGGATGGGGGCCGTGCTGAAGGCATTCTCGAGTTTCTCGAAGGCTTCGCGGGTGCTGGAGTTCCAGGACAGGGACTTGGGCTTTCCTCTGAGCATGGAAGTCAAAGGAGCGGTGTGAAGACTGAAATCCTTGATGAACCGGCGCTAAAAGTTAGCAAATCCTAAGAACCTTTGGAGCTCTTTCACGGTCTGGGGAAGAGGCCACTCCTTGACTGCGTCTACCTTCCCGTGGTCCATTTGAATCCCCTCTTGGCCGACGATGTAACCCAGGAACTGCACAGTGGGGCAATGGAATTAGCATTTCTCCAACTTCAAGAAGAGATGGTGTTCACGGAGCATCTGTAGGACCTGCTTGAGGTGTTGGCGATGGTCGGCCTTGTTCCGTGAGTAAAACAATATATCATCGATGTAGACAATCATGAATCAGTGGAGGAACTCCCGGAACACCTCGTTCATGAATCCCTGTAAGATGGACGGGGCGTTGGCTAGCCCATACGGCATGACGAGATACTCATAGTGGCCAAATGGAGTGATGAATGCCGTCTTCCATTCGTATTCTTCCCGGATTCAAACGAGGTTATGCGCACTTCGCAGGTCCAGCTTGGAGAATATGCAGGCCCCACAGAGTTCCTCAAGGGCGGCCGGCACCAGGGGAAGAAGATAAGGCAGTTTCACCGTCTGGGAGTTCAGAGCTCGATAATCAATACATGGCCGCAAGCCCCCGTCCTTCTTGCCCACGAAGAAGAAACTTGACGCCGCTGGAAAGGTGGAAGGTTGAATGAATCCTTCGTTGAGAACCTTCTTGATGTACTCCTCCATCGCCTTGCGCTCCGGGATGGACAACGTGTAAACTCTACCCTTGGGGAGTTTAGCTCCAGGCAGCAAGTTGATGGCACAGTCCCATGGCTGATGCGGTGGTAACTTGGTGGCTGCCTCCTTACTGAAAACATCCTGGAACGCTGAATAATCAGATGGGACTGTGAATTTCTCCCGAGGCTCAGGCTCTCGACGAGGGTAGAAGAAACTTGAACTGAGCGGGATCCTGGGAGCGGAGTGGGTAGAGACGTGAGGCAGTTGTGGTGACAGTGCTCGCTCTAGCAAATTACCTCACACGAGTCCCATCTGATCTCTGGAGAATGGGGAACTAGCCAAGGCCATCCCAGGATGATATCCACCGTGGGTCCCTCCAGTACCAGGAAAGTGATCTCTTCCTCGTGCAGGTGACCAACTTTGAGCTTTAGAGTCGGTGTTCGGTATCTCACCCACCCACGTCCTAGCGGTTTTCCCTGGATGGTCTCGACTCAGAACTCCTGGGCATGATGTTTCCAGGGCAGATGGAGATGATTCAATAGGTCCTGGGAGATGAAATTTCCCGATGAGCCCGAGTCGACGAGGGCTGGGACTATAACAGAGTGTTCGGAGGTAAGTAATTGCACTGATAGCAAAGACAGTGTTGAAACGACAGGATCTAATTGGAGGGTACTCACCGCTGGACGTGGGGGTCTGACTGGGCAGGTCCTGATGTAATGAGCCGCTGCAGCGCAGTGAAGGCACAGACCCGCAGCAAGGCGGCGCGCACGTTCTGAAGGGGTGAGTCGAGCATTGTCCACTTGCATTGGTTCTGGTACTGGGGAACCCATGGCAGACACGACAGACTGGTGGGCGGGTTCAGTGGAGTGACAGGCAGCTAGACGCTGGGAAGTATGGTTGGCTCTCTGCATGAAACTCTCCAGTCCAATGGAGTCATCATAAATGGCGTAGGTGCTGAGTAGTGCAGCCTCATTCCACCCGCTAGTCGCAGCTAGTGCCCTGAATTGCACGGTGTAGTCACTCGTGGACGATGCGCCTTGACGAAGCCGCAGCAACTGGTCAGACACAGAAAACTCTCCTGTCGCAGAGCCAAACACCTCTTTGAAGTGGTTAGTGAAAGCATCGTAAAAATTTATTATGATGCTTTTAGCGTTCCATATGGCTCTTGCCCACAACAAAGCTCTTCCTTGGAGAAGTGAAATCAGGAAAGCTACCTTTGAGCGATCGGTGGAAAACCTCTGAGGCTGCATCTCTATGTAGAGTGCCACTTGGAGGAGGAGGCCGCCACACTCATTTACCACTCATGCTCACCGGAAAAGCTAAGTCCGCTCAAATAACGCGCTGACAAGAAATTGTAGTACAGCTGTAACTTACTGGGCAACGCTAGTAAAATCTCCTTCACTGATCTGCTCCCCACTATGCTCTGCTCACATGCGCTAATAATATAGCTTTGCCAGGGTTTTTATATTTTTATACATGTTTACTTGATATTTCTTTACACAGAATCATCATTTCTATCCATTTCCCACTGATTTACGTGATCTGATGTGCATTAACTCATATTACACGATCATATCTCTGTATGAATGAATGGCAGAGACGTGCGTTTTCCTTTACCACGGATTGATGCTCGCGGTGATTTCAGCGTCTGCTGTCTCAATGTGGACATAAACACACGAACATCATCTCCAGAACTGCTCTGAGAGTCACTTCATGAGCGTTCCTTTGAGTAAAACTAGTGTCATATCATATACACACAGAAGGTATTCTGTGGTAAAGGTAAAGAAGGTATTCAGAAGGTAAAGGTATTCATGGCAACCCGTCAAAAGACATTGCAGCAGAAATATATTACTATTGTTCAGCAGAATGTACATACTACTACTACTACTACTACTACTACTACTACTAAAATTACAAAAACTTTATTTTTTGAGGAATGATCACACAACATTTCTTCCATGTTTTAATTTTAATAGCAAATCCCCTTTGTTTGCCAAAAAGTTTAATTTTCAATAATTTAAAGATAAATTAAATTAATGTTTTATGCCTTCATTTGATAACCAGATACACAACACAGAATTTCTGAGGAAAAAGAAAACATTTCATAAGGCTATTTTAAGAATAAATAACAATAAAACATTAGGTGAGAAAAAAATAAAACACAACTTTATAATTGTCATTTTCTTTAATCATAGCTATAATTATTATAATACCTAAAATATGTTGCGTGTAAAAAGTGTTTGTTTCAGCCACTTGAAGACTGTGTGCACATGATCAGGATGGTACCACCTCCGCCGCATTTTGAGAAAGGAAAAACCCTGTTTGCAGGAGTATACATTATTTGGATAATTAGTCAAAAACACCAACAACAACAGTTATGTCTGATTTTGTTGCATAGAACTGAATAAAAATAATACATTGATTTTTAATATTAATATATTTTCTGTCCAATTTTCTTTCAATAAAAGTGTGGTTATGCTTGCAAAGCATTTTCAGTTTCGGTTTTCGACCAAGCACATCCAGAATTCTCGGTTTCGGCCCAGAATTTTCATTTCGGTGCATCCCTACCATTTACTGTAACTACACACAGAGCACTGTGTTTGCAACCACATGCTCCTTTAAAGGATTACATACGCACCAGTATGCAGAGAGACATTTAAGAGGGTTTATTCTCCAAATAACTTTAAATTCATGTTGCTAAAAAATGTTAATAAACGTTATGTGTATGGACTCTTGTTTTTGTTTCACGTTAGCTTCCTGCCCACTAATTTTTGCCTCTTACAAAAGCCATAAAGCCTTCTAAGAAGACAGTAAAGGCTTATGTCATGCCTGAGCTGTAGTTAGGCTGAGTTAAGTTGCACAATGTTTAGGTTTTATTATTATTTTTTTATTACTATTATTTTGATTTATGTCTTAGTTTTAGGTTGTACTATGTTTACCTTTTTTAAAGTAATTTGAAATAGATTTTTATATTTTTATATATCTGTATTTGCATTTTGAACGTATTATGGCAATTAAATGCACTAAATGGGTTTAGTTTTCAGTTATTAATATATGCAATTTCAGCAATAAAAATGTTAATTTTTATAAAAAGGAAACAAATTACTTGATCATTTTAAGAGACCTGTCTTATTTTCTCTTGTATATTTAGTATTGCTCTTTAATACAGAAAAAAGTTCTTCTTATCCGATTACTCGCTTAATCGATGGAATTTTCGGTAGAATACTTGATTACTAAAATATTCAATAGCTACAGCCCTACTGACATTAGCATATTTTGTTTCAACTCTCTGTAACTGAATATAAAAATGTCATTTGTTGGAGATAAATATTACAATTTTATACCAAACATTACATAAATCTATTATTTATCCCAAAACTGTTTAAACACACATGGCGAATAAATATTTGAGGCCTAAATTTAAGATTTATATATTTGATTTGCAAATAAAATTTCCATCTATTGGATTACACATTGGTTTTAATATGAACTAAAAAAAAAAAAAAAAAAACTCAATATGATGCATATTTATCAGTAATACATAAATGAAAACAGATAAGAAACAGATAAGTTTTCTGTTAGAGTATTAATAAATGGAATGTGTTTTATATACAAAATAGCCAGGTTTACATAATTATCATCAATAAATTCAACTTGTTTCAATCTCATACATTTTAATAATTGAATGTTGCTTGTTCCACAGCTAGCCATATTTTAAGCATGTTCATACTTTTAAACTGAATAAATATAATTATTTTCACAATGAAAAGATTTATGCATATTCTACTCATGGATAAATGCATTTTTAATATAAGTTAATAGAAGTTATTTTACCAATAACTTCTCCAGGTGAGCTAAAGTGTGATCTTGCTCATCCATATGTTAAGCGAAGGATTTACTTTCATCTGAAGATTCACTTCAAATTGATGTCAATTTTATGTGCAATTCAAATACATAAATCTTAAAAGCCCTAAATACTGCATTTTGGGTATTATTTAACATGTAAAAGTCAACATTATATATCAAATTTAACAAGCAAATTCATAAGCATAAATTAAACTGATCACAAATTAAATTATAAGCCAGATGTTATTATTATTATTATGTAAATCTTCATATTTGTAAAAGAGAGAGAGAGAGAAAGACTTTTACTTTTACTTTTTCTTACCTCAGGAATAGGTGCTCATGTGATTTAATCACTGTAGCTATTTCTAAGTGGTTAATCTGACAGTGTTACAACTGTCCCATTCTCATCTATTCATGCACTAAGACTGTGGCCATTTTCAATCCATTGTAAGCATGCACATAATCTGTAGTCTACACAAATTGCAATACTTCAACTGTGCATATATTTTTGTCATATAAAAAGAAAGTGAATTTATAGCCAACACTCTAAAATGTAACAAATTTAACAAATCCCCTGAGCTTCCCCGAGATTCACGGCATCCCTCACTTATTATGCGAATAGAAAACACGATCATAAACGCATATCATGAAAATGATTTAGAAACGCCTCATCTTGCGTTATTCATGTTAGAAACATGAATTCCCTCACTACTGTCGTGACTGATTTCCCAATTTAAACAGGAGTAGGGGGTGGGGGGCGTTCAGTGGGATGCTGTAATCATCATTCCAACAATGTGTCTACGCACTGAGTCACTTAGACAAGCCAAGATGTCATTTTTAGCTAAAGCAGAACACGCCAAGGGATGTGCTGTCTTTCACTGCCAACTGTCCTACATCTGCCAATGATGAGCACTCCTCTCCTCCAATGTCCTACACACACTGATCCCTTACCTTGATACTGGGCACTAAATCCTTTCCTCCGATGGTTGCTGTCAGTCGTGAAGTGAAGCCGCAGCCAATTCTTGCTACTGATGACAGGGGATGGCAAATTCATTCCAGTCAGCCTGAAAAGAAGCAAGGGTTTCATTTCACTGAGCAAAAAGGCGATTAAAATCAACTGTACAATCAGCTGAGAACTGAGTTTCTACAAAATTACATGAAATAAATAAGAACACAGGTTTGCACACATATGGGTTACAAAAAAAAGAAAAAAAGAAAAAAAATTTTTTTAATTTGATTCAATGAACACTGAAGCAGTTTCACATAAACAATTCAAATTTAATTATTTAACCACTCCTTATTCTTATTTTACAATCACAAAAAAAAACATATCCTTTATATTGTGTTGGAGTACTAATTAACAACATTTTTGGTAAACCCAACAATGGCCATTTAAAGATTAATTTAGACTGAAAATAGCAAATCCAAGGCATTGTTAAAATTAAATGAATTGTATTTCTATCCACATGGCATTTACATTTACATTTAGTCATTTTGCAGACGCTTTTATCCAAAGCGACTTACAACTGGGGAATACATAAAGAGATTCATCTTAAAGAGGCAAACAGACAGAGGAAGTGCTTGTAATACCAAGTCTCAGGCATTGTTCAAATAAGTACAAGCTAGAAAGGGAAGGAATAAATGAAGAGAAAGACAGTTTTTATTTTTTATTATTATTATTATTTATTTATTTGTTTTACATTTAGGATGACGTCAGGTAGTGTCGAAAGAGGTGAGTTTTCAGCTGGCGCTCATTTTAACAATGTTTTTGCTGCATTTCAATTTTTGATGGTGATTATAGGGAAATTTTAACATTATAACTGCTAAAAAAGTTGAATACATATATATATATATATATATATATATATATATATATATATATATATATATTTTTTTTTTTTTTTTACAGACAAATAGAAACTACAAGTCTTACAGGCTATCCAGCAATTGGCGATAAAAATCAAATAGCCTTTTTTGTCGTGTCATGGGTCAAGTCACACTCCATTTTATCATATTAAATAATTTTAATTCTGTAAATGTCTGAAAAACATTAATAGGCTGTAGTCTGGTCTTGCTATAAATACCAAAATTATAATAAAAATTGTCATCGATTACACCGTGTGCCGAATTATTAGGCAAGTTGATATTCTGGTCATACTTTTTTCCAAGAACATTTTACCAATTCCAAACTACATCAATCTTAATAACTACTATTGACTTTGTATTTAATCATTTCTAAGTGATATATAATTGTCCATGAAGGCTGGAAGTGAAAAACTCCTAATATTCAGGTGTGCCAAATTATTAGGCAGGTTTTCTTTTACAGATAAAATGAGCCAAAAAAGAGATTTAACTCAGACTAAAGGTCAAAAATGTAATAATAATACTAATGTAATAATAGAATTTGAAAAGTTAGGGCATGACCATTGGGCAGCGAAATGCTCACAAAAACAGGTGGAGAAGAAACGACACTTGTTAACTCCAAAAGAATGAAGAATTAAGGTGAGGAATTAGGTGAGAAACCATCAGGAACCATTTAGTCTCCAGCGCCATCATTTTCCAGAACTGCAACCCTTTCGGAGTCTCCACAAGTGCAATGTGTCAGGTTCTCAGGGACTTTGCTTGGGTAAAAAATCCTAAAAAATGACCCTCACTTAATAAAAAGTAGCATGCTGAAGTGTTGTGAAATACATTAAGCCTGATTTTTCATAGGCTTTATAGACAGATACATTTTGAGTGACTCTTGAAGAACCAGCACCACATCCTCTTGTACCACTGTTTGAAGAATTGATCTTCCAGAATCTGGCAGTAAGTTTTAGGAGCTCATATTAGTCAATCTCTGCAAGACAGACTTTTCAGGATAAGGAGATGGACTAAAAATGAGCTCCTAAAATGTACTGCCAGATTCTGGAAGATAAATAAGTTTTTGACTTCCAGCCTTCATGGACAATTATATATATCACTTATAAATGATTAAATACAAAGTCAATAGTAGTTATTAAGTTTGATGTGGTTTGGAATTGGTAAAATGTTCTTGAAAAAAAAAAAAAAAAACTATGACCAGAATATCAACTTGCCTAATAATTTGGCACACGGTGTATTGTTGATTGTGCTGTTACATTCTAATTCAATACTTCTGATTTGGGGAATTTAATTATCAAAGCTTGATTCACAATTTCTATCATTTTAGTATTATCTTTACATTGTTAATTAATATGTCATGCTGCCCTATCTCTCTGATTCTTTTTAGCATGCCAAATGATTTTATCCATATTCCTCATTCTATTATTCCAGATAATTATGCCAAAGATGAACAGAATAGTTAATTAAAAGTCCTATGCAGACTTGAGTAAATATATGTCTATACATCTCCTAATTATGCTTCTTCCATTTCAGTATTTCAATTCCCTGAAGTGTGCTGCTAACTTCTTTTGTGAGACGTGGACACTCAAAGGCTTTTCTGCTTCTTTCTAAAAAGCATCTTGACATATGGATGATCAACATCTCACTTTAGTAGCACCTGGAGAAGTCACTGGTAAACTAAAATCTAAATCTAATAATACTGACTCCATTGTGAGAGCAAAAAAAATCTTGCCTTGTTTTCCTCAACACAAGCTTAGATGTCATTACGATTCCTTCTGTTCTTTACCTGCTGTTTTTTTTTTCTTTTCTTTTCTTTTCTTTTCTTTTCTTTCCATACTGTTTTTTTCCCCCTCCATATTCCAGGGTGCCTATTAAAACTTCTCCTTCACCTTGTGAAACTCAAGGTGTGTAAACTTTATGCTTCCTATTGTGTGCGTGTTCATTTTAAGGAATTATCCTGCAAGGGTTACTTTGAAGCAATGACGGTAATGGTTTGGAACACCAGTGTGATTCGCTATTAGGTCACAGCTACAGTCCTGGAGCGATATTTCTTCATCTTTTATCTTTGTTTTTCAGATTATTTGGTCCTGGTGATTGCCAAACATTCAAACGGAATGACTGCAGAGGATATTTATCTGAAATATTAAATCCGACGTTCGAAAGGAAGTAGAAATGGTCACAAATCAAAGACAAAACTAAATCCAATCAGAAGCTACACAGTCTTGACAATAATCATTCATATCCTTAACAAGCATTAATGATGGCAGCTACAGCACTGTCATTAGCGTATAATTTAATATTCCATCCCAAATCAGAGCTTCATCTCCTTGATGAGGAGACTATTTTGTTTTTGGCACTGAGATCTGAGAGGAGTCTGAGATATGCTCTGTGTAGTATGAATGTGAGAGAATCTCATGAAACCTGTCGAGAACATGTCCGGGTCATATTTCTTAAAAAAAAAAAAAAAAAAATACCTTATTTTCAGCTTAATTTGTATGCAAAGTATAATTTTGATTTCCTTCTTTAGATTCAGGGGTGAGATTCTATGGAATGATTTTTGTGTCAAAAATGAACGTAACTTTATAAAACTGAACGTAACTTTTCCAGAAACGATCAAAAATATGCCATTACAAAAGAAGAAAAACACAATGAAAATGAAAAAAATGAACTCAGTCGCACAAATTTAACATGCACTTCAAATATGCTTCATTCTTTGTTAATGATTTTTAAAGATTCGTTTTCGCAAATCGTGGATTCTGAATGCGTTGCCACAGATTTCGCTTAAGCTTCGCAAATTTTCGTTTGCTGTTTTGGCACAAACCTCTCGTGGTGGCGGGCTTAACAGCGATCCACTCTGATTGGCTAGTGAGCTTTTGATGGACAGCTGCTCTCTGACCTGGAAGTACAGACGTCAGTGGCGTGCATATTGGAAAGCTGTCGTGGTGATTTGTGTGCAATACGTCGTGCTTTGTTTATATTATTAAGTATGTAAATAATATTTGACCTTAGGTCTCTTAGTCTGTAAAGATGAGCTCTCAGGAGAGACACGGAGTGGCATCATCTTCCTCCTCAGCTGGTCCCTCAAGGCACCTTGAAGTAAGTTCGTGTTACTAAAGCAATCAATAACATCGATAAAAGTTGTACAGTGTGCAACAGTTCATTGCAAGTTATTATTGTCATTCACAAGTTTGCAATGCACTGATGTTATGTCTTGTAGTTTGATTGTTTGCTCTTTTATACAGTTATACCTATTATATTCAAGGACGTTTCATTGTAGTGCAGATATCAAACTGGTCTTTATTCTACAGCAAGACAGAAATCTTGGTGCAGATGCTGCATCTGCAGCTGTACATAACATCCTTGAAATTCTTAACCAGTCGCTCGGGAAAACCAGCACAAGGCAGGGTCAGCATTCGGGGCAGAGTCAAACAGTGGACCAAGAGATGGCCAGGTTTCAGTTTTGCAGTCATGACAATGACAAACAGCAACACTTCCTATTTATAATACATTTTAACACTATAATTAGAGCAGTGGTAGTAATCAGGGGCTATTTTGAGGTTCATTGTGTTCCCAATAAACATATTTATGTAATAAAAATAATGTAATGTTAATTTTTATTTTCAATCTGTTGAAGGTCTTTCCCTGGATTTTTTAAGAGTGGTTCAAAGAGATGACTACCCAGCTGTAGTAGACCAGCGAAGCTCAACGAACTATGGAAACCTTTTGTGTTTTCAGTGTTTCTTTTAAACAAAAATTCAGACAACTAGCTCCTGTTACCAACTAGCTCCTGTTGTGTTAGTGTACAGATCATACCAGTTGCTTTGTAGAGAAGCCAGCCTCCAGATTCTGACTTCATTTTTGGGTATGCATCACTGAACAAGCTAGAGACCTAAAATCCACATTTAACTCAAGATTAGAAAATAATTATTATTGTATTGTTTTTAGTTGTTGATAACTAAGGCAGGGATAGCTGTTTAATAAAGGAATGGTGAATAAATATACATCACCTCTGAATGTGTCAAGTCATCAGGCATAGTAAGATTCCGTTTTCCCAAGCCAGCTTGCAAAAGCTGCACCTCATCAGCTAGTGAAGGGGCCATGTCTGAATTTTTGTTTAAAAGAAACACTGAAAACACAAAAGGTTTCCATAGTTTGTTGAGCTTCGCTGGTCTACTACAGCTGGGTAGCCGTCTCTTTGAACCACGCTTAAAAAATCCAGGGAAAGACCTTCAACAGATTGAAAATAAAAATTAACATTACATTATTTTTATTACATAAATATGTTTATTGGGAACACAATGAACCTCAAAATAGCCCCTGACTACTACCACTGCTCTAATTATAGTGTTAAAATGTATTATAAATAGGAAGTGTTGCTGTTTGTCATTGTCATGACTGCAAAACTGAAACCTGGCCATCTCTTGGTCCACTGTTTGACTCTGCCCCGAATGCTGACCCTGCCTTGAGCTGGTTTTCCCGAGCGACTGGTTAAGAATTTCAAGGATATTATGTACAGCTGCAGATGCAGCATCTGCACCAAGATTTCTGTCTTGCTGTAGAATAAAGACCAGTTTGATATCTGCACTACAATGACACGTCCTTGAATATAATAGGTATAACTGTATAAAAGAGCAAACAATCAAACTACAAGACATAACATCAGTGCATTGCAAACTTGTGAATGACAATAATAACCCGCAACGAACTGTTGCACACTGTACAACTTTTATCGATGTTATTGATTACTTTAGTAACACGAACTTACTTCAAGGTGCCTTGAGGGACCAGCTGAGGAGGAAGATGATGCCGCTCCGTGTCTCTCCTGAGAGCTCATCTTTACAGACTAAGAGACCTAAGGTCAAATATTATTTACATACTTAATAATATAAACAAAGCACGACGTATTGCACACAAATCACCACGACAGCTTTCCACTATGCGCGCCACTGACGTCTGTACTTCCAGGTCAGAGAGCAGCTGTCCATCAAAAGCTCACTAGCCAATCAGAGTGGATCGCTGTAAAGCCCGCCCCCACGAGAGGTTTGTGCCGAAACAGCAAACGAAAATTTGCGAAGCATAAGCGAAATCTGTGGCAACACATTCAGAATCCACGATTTGCAAAAACGAATCTTTAAAAATCATTAACAAAGAATGAAGCATATTTGAAGAGCATGTTAAATTTGTGCGACTGAGTTCATTTTTTTCATTTTCATTGTGTTTTTCTTCTTTTGTAATGGCATATTTTTGATCGTTTCTGGAAAATTTATGTTCAGTTTTATAAAGTTACGTTCATTTTTATTGACAAAAAAATCATTCCATGAGATTCACCTTTATTTATTTATTTACTTATTTATTACCAAAGCTCAATTAATTTTGTGGGGGAAATAAAATCAACAAAATGAGCTAATTACAAACAAGAGGCAGGCCTATGTTCCAAACTCTAAGCTGACAGGGTGTTTGGTGACGCTGAATGCAGTAAGTGAGGTAAAGCCTGTCTGGCAGAGACATGCAGAGACGTGCAATTGACACACACTGCTGTATGAAGCCCTCATTTCTTTTCAAGAAAGTGGAGTTCAACAGTGCATGAAAACCAGGTTGAGCTGAGGAGGCAAAGGAGTAAGAAAGCAAAACGAGTGTGCTTTACAAGAGGCAGGCAACAGGGAGAAAAAAAAAAAAAGACAAAATAAGATTGCTTGAAGAGGCCTGTGCAGATAACACAAAAGCTGAAATACTGGGAGGACAACAGCTAAATGTGTTAAATATATATATATATATATATATATATATATATATATATATATATATATATATATAAATAATAAATAAAAAATGAGATGAATGTTCAAACTAGAATCAACTGATTTATTTCATTATCTAACACAATTAACAGTGAGTTAAATTTGACAGATTAAATATTTTTATGGAAGTGCTCATGTAAGCTGTTGGGTTGAACACCATTTTACAATGTACAGGGTTCTTAAGTTTCTATGTGCTTCATTTATAGTTAAAAAGTTCACGATGTTCATTTCACTATAGGTTATAGGTCTCCAATTTCTTTAAAGCAACAGTGCATAGATTTTTTTTTTTTTTTTAAGATTTTCTTTTTTTTAAGAATAAAAGAATAAAAAGTTATTTATATTTAAACTGCAATATTATGAAAAGCTAAATGATAAAACTGCAGATTTAAAATAAATAAATCAATAAATAAACAACAGCAATAATATGATATTATATTGGTCTATTATATTTTGTATTATATTACAATAAAGATTATATATTTTGTACATTCAAGGGTAGTAGTAGTAGTAGTAGGTTTTTGTTGTTGCTGCTGTTGATGTATATATTATATAGATAACAATCTGATAAATTATGATACTGGGTTTAGAAAAGTCATAAATAAAGATTGTGTTGAGCAGCTGAAAAGATCTAAGGTCTTCAAAGAGAATGGCCTTTATTTTATTCACATGTTGTAGCCAAATTTATTCAAGCTCTGGCAACAGAGTCAGAGAGGTCAAGACAGCAGGCCCAGTTTGATGACTGCTGGCAATAACTGCTGAAAATGAAGTCCACAGACAACATTACGAGCAGCACTGGCAGAGGCGAGGGAATAAAAAAAGAATCCTTTGAATTGCAGATTCAGACTACATGTTCTTTCAAAAACATTACCATGATTTCTTCAAAAAATCAGTGAGGTTTATATTTGGCATCAAAAAATGTTTACTGCATTTGAACAGTATCAATGGATTAGTTTTCTGTCAATGTGGTAATGTTGATACCGATGGTCAGCTGGTTAATTTTGTCGCTGTTGTCAACATATCAACTTCTGAGAACAGACATGAATGATCATTTTTATTGTAGAAAAATATAAAGAAAGCACAAACCCACCAATAAGTAGAACTATATTAAAGTTTTAAAAATCATTCTAACTTTTTTAAATAAAATAGTTTCTAATAAGAAAATAGCATTTTTTTAAATAAAATAGAATCCACACCACTACAGGGGATAAAAAATGGAATCATTTTCAAACTGACTTGCAGTGATCTATAGCGCTCTTTAAGCATGGTAAAATCACTGTAATGCACAGTCTCACTTCAATTTACTTTTATGCACAGTTTGACATTGACAAAAGAGACAGTCTGAGTTTTTTCCTTCTAACTGACAAAACTTGACTTGACAGGTCAGCCGGTGACTGTCCGTAAGGCCCTTGCTCTGGAAATTGCTTTGCAGAAGTCAACGTAATCAGTAGGTTTAGTCGGAAGATGATGTACTCTAAATATTAGCTTTCAAATCCAGCCACCTGCCAGCTGTCCATCTCTTAACCAAATAACATTCCCTCATGTCTACTTAAATATGTGTTGAAGGCTGTAGCTATGTTGCTAGAATTGTTTTGCATTTCCTTTTTTGAAACATTTCTTGCATCAGGACATGCATACACAAATGCAAAAAAAGTTTCTATCAGGATCGGTGAATTGATAAAATAAAAAAATATACACAAATTATGATCCTTTGATGTATAAAAAGGAAAAAAGAACCCATTATAGTTAGTGATACTGCCTACACTGGATGCAATGGACAGTAAACGGACTTCCCATTCTACTTCTGACTATGATTAGCCAATGTGGCCGTTATCTGATTACCTTGAGTAGACAGTGTATTGAGTGTGGATTTGTGTGCACATTTTGATGCTAGAAACATTTCAAAATCCACAAATGCTTGCAGTGATCCAAAAATGCACCAGAATGCAGCCTAACATATGGATCTCATTCTACTTATTTGATAATTTGTTTATTTTTTTGTGAATGTCTTTACATTGATTTTGTGGATCATAATCTATTTATCTGCAGTATCTTTAAATAGCTCACTTGAATAGCTCAAAAGTAGTCAAAAGACAAAACTTCTATTATTCAAAACTTCAATAATTTAAAAGCATGCAATTGTGTAATAAAAGGGCTGTCATGAAGTTTGATTTGTGATTAAGTATCATACAAATTAATATAATTAATAGTTTAATTTGTATCTGTTTGATAATCAGTTTTCTTTATATCGGTTAAATTGTAAAGTTATTTACAAATTCAGAGCAAAACTCATTGCTAAGTGGTGTTAGTTAGTTGATTACTTGCCCACTCAGAAGTGTCTGTCATTCAAATCCCTATTGATGAATCATGTCCCTCCTTCAAAGTGAGCTCTATAGGACCTTAGGGATTTTAAGTCTAGATTTAAAATCTAATCTTTTAAAAAAGTAACATCATAAATCTCCCAAACAAGCCATCATTCATGTCAACAATTTGGTATCAGCCAATCATCAGTTTCAGCAAAAATAAAATAAAACTAAAAATCGTATGTATTGTCATGGTGTCATAGTTGGAGCGAGGAACGAGGAGCACGAAGGAACATTCACGTAGAACAATCTTTATTGATCAAAATAAAGACTCACAGGCAGGAACACGTAGCACATGGGAATGACGTTTAACACTGGATATAGGACACAGGAAACACTGGGCTTAAGTAACAAGGAACTAAATGAGGGAATTACTAAAACACAGGTGGAACTAATGGAAATAAATGGGAACAGGAACAGGAAAACTAAATATGGGCATGACACGGGAGAAACAGTCCTTGGGCGTGACGTGTATATATATATATATATATATATATATATATATATTTATTTATCAAATAAAAATTCAACTCTTTTCACATTGGTCAAAACAAAAATGGCAGACAGGACATGTAAAATATACGTCCACTCTCTGACAGTAGGTGGTACTTCTGGAATAGCAGGAATAGAGCTGTTTTCCCAGTAATCGCTATGAGAGACTGAGAGCGATACACTCATTCTTAAATTCAAACAAGTAATGTGGCTAGCTGCACATTGTCTCATTCCCTATAGCTTTGAGAACTGAGGTTGCGTAACCAGAGACGTTCCCTTTTGATTGCAGTTCACTCTACATTCTGTCAGCAGCTGATGCTATGGGGAACAGTGACTACAACAGCACATTACTAGTGTAGGATCTTTACCAGCCTCTGTTGGCAGCATATGCCAAAAAAGACATATAAAATGGTAGCATACCACAGCAGGAACCCGGAAGGTTGCACAAGCACTTCACAACAGGCGTTGGGAAGATGAGATTACAATGGTCAGTGCAGACTACTTCTCTTGCTCAGAAAAATGTGTCTTCATTCCGCTGGTAAGTCCACATACACTGCTCATAACATTAGGGCCTTTCGCACCGCTTTAGTTCCAGAACTAAAAGTACAGTACTAAAGTACAGGGACGATTTTGTGCGAACTATTTCCCAGTACCATTTAAAGGGTTGCATTCGCACCGACAGTGGGTATTAGGAAGTTACGTAAGCCGGTCGACAGCGACGTCATTTGTGCGTGGCGTTCAACAACGAAAACAAAGAAGAACAATGTTAACAACAGGATGATGGAGGACGCTGTGATCGGAGCTGTGCTTTTGTTGTGTCTCGCGGTTTCACAATAAATAAATGTTCGTAAATGTTCAAAAGTGCCTGCACTTCATCTTCATCTCCATTCGTTCATCTATCGCTG
The DNA here is from genome assembly GCA_039654775.1 of Spinibarbus caldwelli. Taxonomy (NCBI): domain Eukaryota; kingdom Metazoa; phylum Chordata; class Actinopteri; order Cypriniformes; family Cyprinidae; genus Spinibarbus; species Spinibarbus caldwelli. Next base: position 28,312,787 of record CM077243.1, read on the forward strand.
TTCTTCATACTTGCGAAATAAGTTGATACAATGTTTACACAGTATATATGTTTACACGGCGTTTTAAATCATGGCGGGTGAGGGCGTTTTCTTACGTGTTTAGCCAATCAGCATACACTTACGTCACTGATAGCTCCTAAAGAACTGTTTTAGACCCTATTCTGAAGTAGGAGCTAATTTAGTTCCTCCAAACGGAGTTCCTGGAACTAAAACTGTTCCTAGTTCCTGCGGTGCGAACGCCAAAAACTGGGTAGTTCCACAATTAGTTCTGGTACTATGAAAAGGTTCCCCGCGGTGCGAAAGGCCCTATTAGGAGATATTGACTGTTCCAAAGGAGGAGGCGCCATACTGGAGCCATCATCGGCAGCGATCCAACCCCCCTTGATGATTTGCATACTCCACTACCTCCGTCTTGTCTGGTTGAAAGACAACATGGAAGTTCTGCACATCTCTGTGAAAAACTCTCAGAGCCAAACACACCGTGAACAGTTGTAAGTGATCGATTAGCCATGCTTGTCTGGCACCCGTCCTAGAGCCAAAAACTTGACAGCCGTCGCATTGAGCATGCAAGCCCAAGCTAGATGCATCTGTAGTGACCACAGATGATCTCCTGGAAACCAATGCAACACAGATCTGAACAGCTGGAGAATTGACTGCATGTGCCTGACTGTGAAATATGTACACACTGTCACTCTTGCCTGACTCTTGCCTTTTGCAACAACCTCTATTATGCCTTTCACAAGAATGTTGTGGGTTTCTGTATGTAACATAGACGGGTCCTGTAGGTGAATCGTGGAGGATCAACCACCATTGAAGTGAGGCAGCCACATTGGAAATTGGTTTACACGGGAAGATTTCCCATGTGCTGACATGATTGGACTGTTAAGCACATTGGACAAACACACTTTATTGAACACAGAGCATTTAACTCGTTCTCCCCACTTCTGCATATTGTAATAGCGGAGAGGGAAGCATTGCATTGAAAAAGCTCTAGACATGATCTTTTGGGGCTGGTCACAGTTGAGTGGCTGTGAGTTCCTCTTCATAAGAGGGTGGCATCTGCTGTTCTTCTGCTGTTCTGCATGGCTGATGGATTGGACAGTAACCTCTGTAGCATGTAAAGCCAAGTCTGTCACACTACATAGCTCTCTAAAGAGCTCGGTATCGGCATTGTTTTTGTCCATGTGCTTGAGAAACTCTGTCTGAAACTTTTGGAGAACAAGTGTAAAATAGTAAGCCGACTTGGCTCACTTGACTCTTCTACCTTGGACATTGCAAGAGAGATGGCATCATACCCTTCTTCTGATCCATCAAAAACCTTTTCATGCACTCCAATTCAAGGTTGGAGATTGTCTCGAGTGTACTGCACAGGCGAAAACACTAGATCTGGAAAGTGGGGGGTATGCAGGAATGCAGGAAGTTAGCGAATCCTAAGAAGCGTTGTAGTTCTTTGAGAGTGGTAGGCTGGGACCAGTGGACTACTGCTCGCACCTTCTGTTCGTCAATGGCGAACCCTCCTGAACTGATCACATACCCGAGGAAGGAGATGGTCTCTTGATGGAACTCGCATTTCTCTGCCTTGGCGTACAGTTGGTGTTGTATGAGGCATTTCAGGACTGCTCTGACGTGTCTGACATGTTCCTCATAGGTTTCGGAGTAAATCAGGTTGTCGTCGATGTACACAATTACCCATTGGTTCAGCATGTCTCTGAAAACGTCATTAATGAATGCCTGGAACACTGAAGGACTATTGGACAGCCCGAACGGCATAACAAGATACTCATAGTTCCCCGTAGTGGTGGAAAATGCCGTTTTCCATTCGTCCCCTTCACGAATGCGGATTAGGTTGTAGGCACAACGAAGGTCCAGTTTGGTGAAATATCTAGCTCGTCCGAGCTGTTCGAGGGCTGCGGGAACGAGTGGTAGAGGGTAACGGAACTTGCTGGTGATGTCATTGAGAGACCGGTAGTCGATACAGGGACGTAGACCTTCATCTTTCTTCTTGACAAAGAAGAACCAGGCTGATGCGGCTGACGTGGAGGGACGGATGAAACCCTTGGCGAGCTCCTCCTCAATGTATGATTTCATAGCCTCTGCCTCGGGTTGTGACAGCAGAAAGACTCTGCCCTTGGGAGGTTGTGATCCTGGGAGGAGATCTATGGCACAGTCACTGGCTTGGTGAGGAGGTAAGTGCGATGCTTTAACTTTGCTGAAGGCTTCGGCTAGATCTTGATATTCGCTGGGTAACGGGTCTTTCAAGGAAGTCTCACTCCCCCTCTTGACGGGCATGCTGCCGAGACACTTTTGAAGGCAGAAGTCTGAACATTGAATGATTTGTTTCTTAGTCCACGAGATAGAGGGGTTATGCTGCTCCAGCCATGGAAGGCCGAGGATAATGGGGTTTTGTGGAGATTGGAACACAAACAGGCGGATGGTTTCAGTGTGGAGGAATCCGGTACTCAATTGGAGATTTTCAGTGGTGAATTGAATGCAAACGGAGCCCAGGGGTCGGACATCTAGCGCTGCGACTGCCAAGTGAGAGTCACAGGGAACAAGAGGGATATTATTATTTTTAGCGAATGACACATCAATGAAATTTCCTGCAGCACCTGAGTCGATCAATGCTACCGTCTCCATAACAATCCCATTGATCTCCAGAGTGACTGCAGTCTCTAAACTGGTAGCAGATTTAGAAAATACACTCACCGCAGAAGGGTTGCGAGATGGACGAGTGGAACAGGATGCTCGTAGATGTCCAGGCAATCCGCAATACAAGCATAAGCTCTGTCGAATGCGTCGCTCTCTCTCCTCCTCGCTGATGCATGTCAAGCCAATTTGCATGGGTTCTACGTCTGAGTATGCTGCTGATGGTACAATGGGGAACGCGGGCAGATGGTTGGTGCGTCGAGAGCGGAGGAGGTTGTCGATCTTGATGGACAGCTCAATGAATTGTTCCAGTGACTTTCCCTCGTTGCAACAGGCGAGTTCGGACTGTAGCTCCGTAATCAAGCCTTTACGGTAAGGAAGTTTGAGGGGATCATCTGGCCACCCCGTCTGAGCTGCAAGAGTGTGAAATGAGATAGGATAGTCAGCCGCCGAACCCCTTCCTTGACAGAGAGACAGTAGTTGCTCACCCGCCTCCTTTCCTCCAGCGGGGTGCTCGAACACCTCCTTGAAACGTTGAATAAATGCCCTGAACAAAGGGAAGGTTGGTCTATCCTCGCTCCACACCGCGGTGGCCCAATCCAGCGCTCTCCCCGAGAGAAGCGAACACACGAATACGATGCGACTCTCGTCTGTAAGGTACAGCATGGGTTGTTGGTTGACAAACATTGAACATTGGAGTAAGAAGCCCTTACATTTGGTTGGAGATCCGTCAAATTTCTCTGGGAAGGCAAGACGAGGGCTGGCGGTGGTGGAAGTGGCATGTGCTTGAGGCAGGCTGGGAGGTGGAGCAGAAGCGTTGGACGCTTGGAGACGAAGCGCTTGTAAAGTCTTTACCAGTTCTTTGGTTACTGAGGTCAGCCGGTTGAGCTGTTGTTGGTGTGTGGCCAGGACCGACGGCAGAGACCTCGGTGGTGAAGTGGTAGAATGCTGCTGGATCGAAGTCTGGCGAAGTCTTCTGTAACGAGGAGTCAGTGGCGTTAGGATCCATGTGCAGCTTTATTAAAACAGAATGCAAGTCAAACAGGCAGAATTCAATCACAAGCTTCAAACACGTAGACAGGGCAGAATTAAAGTCATAGTTCAGGCTGAAGATCAGGGCTGGCGGCAAACACCCAGGATAATCAAATAACAAGGCAGGTTGAATCAGAGTAGGCAGGCGGCAGAGAATCAGAGTCCAGTAAATAGTCCAGGTCATACACGGGAGAAACGCTCAGAAATTTTTGCATGGCAAGACAAGACTTCGCAATGAGGTGACTGGGAGAACAGCTTAAATGGGCCAGAGTCAATATGAAACACCTGTGTAGGTAATCAGCCACAGGTACGGGGTATTATGGGAATTGGAGTTCGTGACAGTTAATACTCAGGTGACGGTTCCCTCTGGTGACAATCGGAGGGATCCACAGAGGCTGAATTTGTGACATAACCGAAGGAATCCCTGATCGGTAACAGAACGAAGGAATCACAGTCCTAAAGGAGAAGCATTCTAAGGTAACTGCACTCGGTAGCAGCTTATATCGAGACTGCCATTGGCCAGTGCACTTGCATTCGGGCTTCAGGGTTGATCAGCATTGATCATTTGTTAAAACTGGATTTTAAAATCAGTTACCACAAGCAAAACAATCATCCAAAAGTCAATAAACTGCCTCTTCAATAAAGTCTAATTATTAACTGATATATTTAAAAATGTCATGATTGCAAAATAAAGGATACAATGCAAGCTATGGAGCACCAAATCAAATAATCTGAACATTGCAATGACTCTATGACATTAACACACAAAGTGTTGCCCATCACATTCAGCAGCTCCAGACCAAACATCGATCAGGGAATAAGTAGTCACTGCCCTTTTGGAGTCTTTTTGATTGATTTGGCATCTCAAAATATATGCAGCGAGATTTCTGTGGTCAAAATATACTGCTCATCCCATTAAAAAACTGGCCAGGGTTTATTTTTAAAGTCAATGAAATGGGATCAATACTGAAAATGCTTCTGAATGTCATGGAAGAGACATGGCTTAGAGACTGCTCACCAGCCAATGTTTCAGTAATCCATATGAAACTATAGCAGACCTGTTTGTTAAATGCCATAGCTGTGCCTATGAGGCTAGAATACCTTAGTACATTGTCTTCATACCTGTGTCACATGATTGTAAAGCTCTGACATCCTCTTAGACAGGAAATGTATTTCTTAAACTCCCAGAAGGGTTGGAGAAATAAACAAAGGGAAATCAATACATCGATAACACAGCAGTGTCTGCTGTCTAAGTGTGTGTTTGAGTGTGTAACTTACATGAAAAGGGTCGAATATGCATGCTATTTCTTCTTGCATACGGCAGCTGAAATGTTTTTGGCAGCCCGGAGGGTTCTTGAAAGATTTGGCCCTAGTTTAAGTTTATATTCATGTTCTTAAAACACTCCAAAGAATGTTAATTTTCCTTGTGTGAAAGTAATCTAGGCCTGTCACAATTATTACATAATAACCTGATTGTACATATATGTGGTCTGATTGAAATTATTTGAGAAAACCATGAACTTGGTGCACTTAGTAGGGCCCTATGATTTCCGCGATGTGGAAAACACAGGTGGAATCGAGGAATCCAATCATAAAAATGGAATTTAATGTATAAAAGTATGAATGTCACGTAATTTTGGATGGATACATCAAAAGTATGTCAGTAAATCAAAACACAATATAGACTAGTGTCTGTGAATATTAAGCTGCAAAAATACCATTTAAATATGAATCCTGCATGTTTTGCGTGTCTCTGTGTGAATGACTGGTGCAGATGCACAGTTGCGTTTACTACACACAGACTGAAACGCGCATGACACTCACAGTGTTTTCAGCCTCAGCTGCCTCAATATATGAGTACATGAACAATCTCTAGAACTGCTCTAAGAGTCATTTCATGAGCTTTTTTTGATTTTTTGAAAAATGTATTTTTTTTGTTAAACTTTTAATATATTGCTGTTTAATATTGTAAGTTTCATGATTTCAGTTAGTTAGACATGCTTTTTGATGAATAAAATTTAATTTGTCCATTAAAACAGAGTCTAGAAAAATTCAAACGGGAGGGGGAAAAAAAAGGATCTCAGAAAAATTAAAACAGAAAAAAAACTGAATTTGGAAAAAATATAAAACAGAATTTGGGGAAAAAAATAAAACCTATTTCATAGGGCCCCAACGTAGATGATATAGACAAAAAGTATTTTAGATTACCATTAAAGGAGGTACTCCAGCCATAGGAATGTCAGAGACTTAAGGGAGGATGCTTCAGGCTTAATTTATCATTCATTTGTGATTGTAACTTTGGCTATCATGTAGTTTTAGTTTAATTAAATCTGACTCAGTTTAATCATTAATTTCATTGACATAAGTAACAGCAATAAATAATACATTTCAAAACGTCATGCAAAACATTTTATGGATATGGAAAAAATAAATAAAAAATAAGTGTTACAATAATCCTTTTTCTCCTCCACAAGGTTCAACTATTCACATCTAGATTATATAGCATGAAATTCCTATTTATGCCACATGTCAATAGTATACTGCTGTTTATGGTAAGAATAAACATCCTGATATTACTTTTCTGATGCAGTGTAAATAGTTTCTGCTGTTATTTCATCACCAGTCCAGTGAAGTAATGTTATTGCTCTCTTACAGCAAGTTTGTGTAATTTCGAGCCTCTGTTTTGGTGAAGCGGAAAAGCAAATTATTTGCGAGGGTGCCTATGCGACAACACAGGCTCGATGCTCCACTCGTCAAGAGCGAGGACATGTTTATTCACAGAGCTTGAAGTTAATAGAGTTCAGGCAGAGCATTCTGTATCATCTCTCACTAGGCTAGGGCTTACAATTTGGTCACAATTGCAAACCTTTGAAAACACAGTGAAGAAGTGTCTGACGAAAGGAGGCAGACAGAAACAGGTGAGGAGAGAAAACAAGAGAAACGTATTAAAGCACTGAGTGGAGATCATCAAGTTGACAGCTGCAGTGACAGTCACAGAGCAAGTGATACGTTACAAGAATAATCAGTGAGATCAATGTTATCTCATTTCTAACTGAGGGTATTCTAGATCAGTACCTGAAAGACAGAAAAATCCCTATTCCATATGGAGCTTAAGCACATTTGTTTCATAGATGTAATTTATGATTTCCAGTGAATACTTCACCCTAAAATGAAAACATAAAATCACCATAAAAGTAGCCCATAAGACTGCATTGTGCTACATTCCAAGTCTTCTGAAGTTACATGATGTTTCTGAATAAAAAATAAATAGAAATGTAAAAGGTTTTCAGTGAATAACGACCTACATTTCAGTCTGTTCCTCACACACACAACTATCATATTACATCTCTAGACTTGAAATATAGTGCATGTGTCATGTAGACTACTTTTATGGTATTTTGTGTCAAGAAGCTAGTCAGTTCCTGGACAACTTGAACTGTCAGTGTATGGGGGGAGGTAAAAAAAAATAATATATATATTTTTCATGTCTTGTATTTGTTTGTCTTGAAAAAAAAGTAGCTATTGGGTTTGATACGAGGGCGGGTAAATAAAGCTTTTTCATTTGTGAATTATTACTCTAATCCCCTCCAAATCGAACAAATTCTCTGATTGGGTTATTATTTTTTTCCTCATTTATTTGAACCTTCCCTGAATGCCACAACTTTCTGTGTAACGTAACAATATGGCTAAGTAAAAATAAAATGAATCAGTAGGAGAGAGTTTGATCCCAGAAGTTACTCAGAATTGTACTGTCTATATCAAAATATGATAACACTTTGTTTTAGGGTCTCTTAACTAGTTGCTTATTAGCATGCATATTACTAGAATATTAGCCATTTATTAGTATTAATTAAGCACATATTAATGCCTTATTCTGCATGACCATATTCTCCATCTCTAATCCTACCAAATACCTAAACTTAACAACTACCTTACTATCTATTAATAAGCAGCAAATTAGGAATTTATTGAGGGAAAAGTCGTAGTTAATAGTGAATAAGTGTTCCCTATTCTAAAGTGTTACCCAAAATATTACTGTCAATATAGTATCAACATAATAGTCTGACTGAAAAGTTGTTCTAAATGTTCCAAAGAGCATCTTGTGCTTCAAAACTGTTAGTGATAAAAAAGAATAGAGTTTTTTTTTTTTTTATTAAATCCTAGAAAAGAAAAATGCTGGTAACACTTTACAATAAGGTGTCATTAGTTAACATGAACTAACCATGAACAACACCAATGTTCAGCATTAGTTAATGTTGTTCATGTTAACTTACACAATATTAACGCATCTATTCATGTTAACAGATTAATTAGTTAACATTATTTAATGCATTAGTTAACATGAACTAATCATGAACACTTCTACTCAGCATTAATTAATCTTAGTTAACATTAACTTGCACATATATTAATGCATCTTTTCATGTTAACAGCTTAATTAGTTTACATTAGTTAACATGTTAGTTAACATGAACTAATCATGAACAGCTTTAATGTTTGTTAATGTAGACTTGCTGTTCATATTTACATTGTTATTCATGTTCATGTACTTCAACATTAACTGATGCATTACTAACTTTTGTAAACTCTTTATCACCATGATTTACCATTAACAAAGCACTACTTATTGGAATTTGTGAACCTTATTGTAAAGTGTACACTACTTCAACATTAACTGATGCGTTACTAACATTTGTAAACTCTTTATTAACATGACTTACCATTAACAAAGCACATATTAATGGAATTTGTGAACCCTATTGTAAAGTTTACACTACTTCAACATTAACTGATGCGTTACTAACATTTGTAAACTCTTTATTAACATGACTTACCATTAAAAAAGCACATATTAATGGAATTTGTGAACCTTATTGTAAAGTGTACACTACTTCAACATTAACTGATGCATTACTAACATTTGTAAACTCATTATTATTGTTGTTCATTATTATTTTATTATTGTTATACAAATGTAAGTAACACATCAGTTACTGTTGAAGTAGTGTACACTTTACAATAACGTTCACAAATTCCATTAATAAGTGCTTTGTTCAATATAAGTAGAGAGTAAAGTGCCTATGAACATGAATAACAATGTAAATATGCACAGCAAGTCTACATTACCAAACATTAAATAAAGCTGTTTACAATTATTGTTCATGATTAGTTCATGTTAACTAATGTGTTAACTAATTAATCTGTTAACATGAATAGATGCATTAATATATGTGTAAGTTCACATTAACTAAGATTAATTAATGCTAAACAGAGGTGTTGCTCAAAGGGGGGATATTAATAATTAATCATAACTCGCTATAATTAATTATACTATTTGGATAAGTTAATAGAATTAGCTTGACAAAGCATAATTTACCATACAATCAATTGGCCAGGTCGTCTAGCGAACGCTCAGTATTGTTTATTTATGAATTCAAAGAAATCTTAATTTCCAGGGTAGGGGAAATACCCTTTTTAAGGTACAGTACTACTCAGAACATGTAACAAGATCAAAATCGTTAAACTGACTTTGTTGCAAGCAGGGAATCAGAAACAAATACTCATATGTATTGTACACAAGGTTTTATTAACTAAATCACAAACACATATCTAATCTAAACAAACACACACACACACACACACACACAAACACAAATCACGCATACGGGATACATGTGAAGGGTAAGTGAGACTGGATGAATGAAACCGGACAGAAACAGGAGGGATGAGGCCGAGTTGACCATCTGAAAGAACCATCAGTCTCTAATTCAAAGCACAGTATACAATAGCTTACAACAAACCTCTGTGTGGTGAAAGGAACAATGCTTGCATTTGACTTGGCTGTGGAACGAGAGTCTCGTGAAGCCACTGAAAAAGGTCTGGATAGTTCCATTCAATGGCCGAAGTTGCAATCTTTTGAAACTCCGAGATTGTTCTTGACTCTGTTGTGGTTGAGAGAGTCCTTTCTCCTAAGTAAGCACATGGCTGGATGAAAAATGGGGCCTGCTGGCCATGTGGGCCGCAGTGGAACTGCAGGCCGCAATCCAGAGATGAAGATGCAGAGGCTGCCGGGAGCGGAGAGAGAGAAATCTCTGATCGAGGGCATTTCCATGATGGTGAATTCCAGGGTTGAGTGAGGACGAACTCCAGTGGTGTTAGTCTGACTCTTTGTGGTCAAGAGCCATCTCCCAGGCTAGGGAGATCACACACGGCTCTATATGTTGGGGCCTGCTGGGCTCCCACACCGGCTCAGGCTCTCTGTGAGTCGCTCCACATGGGCAGCAATCAGAAGATTAGCAGAAGAGAAGGTGGACCTGTGCATGAGCCCTTTAAAGGTAAGGGAAGAGTCACACCTCTCAAGATGGGCTTGACCAATGAGAAAGGCTGAATTCCCTAGTGGAAGTTTGGAAATATTGGGGGGTTTTATGACCCTTTGTCTGAGAGCATGGTTCGAATGGCTCTGGCAGTCTAAACTTTGCTTAAATTACAAACACACATGGCATTCTATGAGGAGGTGATGTACACCAAAGTGTTCGTCATCAAATGAGCATTAATTTGGTAGCAGACACGATATAGGTGGGGTTACATTAACTAGTACTTCACTCATAAAGCATGCATAAAACAAAATACAATGCAAGAGACACTATACAAGACAGTTAAAATTATACACACAATGTCCTGGGATGCATGTTTATTCGTAGAAAGGTTTGTCTATGAGTGACAAGGAGGAAAGTTCTGTTTTTATGGGTATTGCATGGGTTTCAGAAGGGTCCGTTCTTACTGCACATCACATTTCACATACTTTTGAGCAATAAAACAGTCTTATCAGATAGTTGCCCTGGTAACTGAGCCCTTTAGGGTGCTCTTTCGGGAGAAGTGTCCATAGACCCTCACAGTTCATTTGTTGAGTGAGAGGGTTTGCTGGATTATTCATTAAACATAATGAATAAATGTGTCTGATTAGTCCGAACGCTACATACCCCCCCTTTTGAGTGTTGTTGTCTCCTGTAGACAACGGCGAACGGTGGAAAATAAGTAGGAAAATCAGACACGCCTCTGGCACGCAAGGCTTGAAGGCCGTGGTGGCTCTCTAGTGCCTGCAGGAGTGGTTGTGGATGTTGTCAGGCGGTGTGCTGTGATGATGTAGGCTGTAGCAAGGTGTGGGTCCTTGAGCTTGTGTGGCAGGTGTCGAGGCTGTGTCACCTGTCATCCTGAAGTGAGTTGGTCTGGGTCAGATGGTTGTTTTAGGTGTTGTTAGCCCATAGTCTATCTGTGGTACCTGCGGTTTGGAACCGCTGGGTTAGATTCTCGCTTATGACAGAGCAGGTGATTCCAGGGGTCGAAAGGGAATGGTTATGGAGATTTTGTAGTGTGAAAAGTGTTTCAGACTGACTTAGTGATGGTGGCAGGAGGGCAGCAGGTGGTTATTAGCCCTCTATTCTGCTTGAACGTCACCAGAAGTCTCTTGTGGCGGCACCGACTTGAGCTTGCCTGAGTTGTGTTGGTAGAAGTTTCGCTGTTGGGCATGTGGGCCCATTGCTCTATCCAACGTTGTCTGGCTGCTTCTAGGGTGTTGGCTGGTTTTACAGGATGCTCCTCCCTTGGAGGGGTCTGACGCTGTGTTGCGTCGGGCAAAGAGTCAGAAGTTTGTCCTTCCCAGTGCTTCTCAGTTGAGTTCTGTTCAAGGAGCACTTTTGCTAGTGTCAGCAGCTCCAGTAACTCAGAAGTAGGCGTGTCCAGCTGTCCTTGTGCAGCCTCCATTTTGCACCTGTGTGAAGGGTGTGGAGGAGGATGTTGTGGTGGACTGCTGTCGGACATACCATGGTGTTCGCGGGATGAGAATGTCCTTTTCCATGGCTTCTCCCAGTGGTTGGTCTGGTACCTTGGCTGTGTACACAGTGGTAGTTCTGCGCTGGTCTTTTGTTGCTCTTTCCAACTGCTCTCCTTGTTCAGCAGTTGTCTGAGCCTTTGAAATCTTTTGATTCTGGCTTGATTCTCAGTATCTAGCTGGTCTGTGAGGCTTTGAGCACATATCTGCTCCTTGCGGGACTCTGTGATCTGTTGAGTGAGGTTGTTTTTACCGTCTATTTCAGATCCATGAGGTGGGCTAAGGTGATGATAACCTTGGTTGGCCCAGCATGGCTGTAACTCTGGCTTGGGTCATGTGTCATTGGTCCTCTTCTCTCATTGTCCAGGTGCATTTGGCTCTGGTGCTGTAGGTTGTCAGCACCCCTGGGCATACAGTGTTCCTCGCAATGGCTAGTCAGTCCTTCAGGGCTCCCACTTGGGAGGATAAGCTGAGCATCTGCAACATTTTGGCACACTTGTGGTAAGAGTAAATGTGAGAGACTAATTCACCACACTAAAGAGTTCAAAGCGAAGAGTTTAATGGGCCAGCTAGGGATATAACATACAGCTTGATGTTTCAGGCATAGCTTGCTAGTGAAGCATGTCTTTTATGATTAATATCTTATTAATCTTAGTTCTTTAATATTTATTAAATCTCGGCGTAAGCCGAGATTTAATAAATGACTTAAGATGGTTCTTATGGTCAAATTATTTCTCAGAATCTCCTGATAGCTCGCAACAGGCTAGATCTCTTAAGAAGTGAAGAAAAAGATGAAAAGGAAGGAGGACAGCTTTCCTATTCGGATTATGCTTGTTACCAGTGCTCATGACTATAGTTATGCCCTAGTAATCATTGAGATTGCTCGTGTAGCAGGGTCGTAGAACTTAGTGCACTTGTTGAGAATAAACAGAATCACCAATAAAAAGTGTCTCTGGTTTCTTTCCGGCTCTATGGGGAAACAAAACCATACTAGAACAAGAGGGTGAATGTAAATAAATCAAATAGATAAAGAATAAACAAGTGAATAGCTGACTGCTATTGTTTTTAAGATAAGAACTTAAATAAGTGATTAAAACAGCGGAGTGACCTGAAATTGGGAATACTCAGTAGTACTCTTGATTACCCGTTAGGTTTGCTTTTATCATCACCCATAGTTGGTCATGGCTGCTGCGTGTTCAAGACCACATCAGGGGTGTGTCCTTCTACAAAGTTTAGTCAATGTGCTATTGAAAAATTCCCAATATCTATAAAAAATTCTTCTCTAACTGAACAGTTTACATGTAATTAAATTTAGATTTAATTAAGTAAATGCAAATTTAGTTGAACAGCCCTCAGGAGGGGATGCATCTAAGATAGAGAATGGTGAAATTAGCTGAGAAGACTTAAAGGTAAGGAAAGTAAAATTGAGAAATCAGGAACCAAAAATGGGGTTAAATGAAAATGGGTTAGATCACTTTACACTGCATACCCACAAGTTGTAGTTAAAGGCTTCAAGTGAATGATGCTAACTACTAACTGCTGAAGTTATTAGTTAGCTTAGCCTAAGCTGAAGGGCCACTAGGTTGCGTTAGCTTAACCGGCTCAGGTGGTTTGCTTACAGTCTGGTGTCATGATGTATGCGCTATCTGGAGTTGGTGTTTCCTGTGACAAGTCATTGTCATGGAAACCAATGCGTAGCAGTGCCAATTCAAACAGTGTGTAGCAAATGTCTGTAGGTTTCAAAAGAGCCGCGCATAGTCTGTTGACATGTGGGGCTTACACTTCCATTCAAGATTTCCTTTCAATCTGCAAAATCCTAAATTTGCTAATGCCGACTCTTGCTTCTCTTTGAGCACGTGTTTTCATCTACTTTAAATGTTCTATGTCTTATGCTGACTAGTAGTCCTTTTGTAGGAGGGTCTTGCGCTGTGGCCATGCTGGGTGCCTTCTGGTGCCAACTTGATCCTTTGGGTTTTGTAGATCAGAGTCAATGGGGTCTTAAGAACCCTTTCTGAGCAGGCCTTGTGTTCATTAAAGGCCTTCTATGTCCGGTCACGCGGTTGTTGAATAGGAATTGTGTGGCAGGCCATAATGCCTATGTGGTGACTTACCATGGGGTGGAGGTTTCGGAGGAAAAGGCTCTTGAAGCTGGTGTCCTCCTCCATCCCAGGTTCATTGCGAGCTCCGAAGTAAGCTCATCGAAGTCTGTGGTAGTAATCATGTGGAGTTTCATACCGGCCCTGTTTGGCGGTTTGGGCAGCGATCAGTCCGTGTTCAGACTCTGGGTCTTGAGAATTCCTTTATGATGGCTTGTCTTAGCTGCTGGTAGTCCGATTGGATGTGTCCTGGCTGTCGCGCCAGAAAGTGCCGCACCTCTGGACTAGAGGTGATCCAGAGCAGAGAGACTCTATCTTAGTGGTTCACACTGGTCCAAGACTGCAGGTGAAAGTCAATATCTCGCAGGTAAGCGTGGACGTCACGGTCTCCTGCACGTTCTGGTGTGAATGCAAGGATGTTTCTGGCTATTCGGTTGAGGTCTTTGAGTGTCACTCCATGTGCTGTTTCAGGGCTCGCCTGAATAAATCCCTTTCCTTCTGCAGCTGCAGAGGTTTTCAGGAAGCTGACTTGTGAAGTGTCAAACAGAAAGCTTTGGCTCCCCCCTTCGTATCTGTGTACAGGGGTGAGGGGGCTTGTACTGCTGACTGTGTGATGTGCAGCAGGCTGTCTTTTACTTGAGTCCATGTGCAGTTGTTAGGACTGTTTCAGTTCTCTCTGAAACATGTCAAGCTCCTCTTTAATATTGCAGAATTGCTGAGTCAGGGTTTGGACTTCAGCTCTGGCTGCATGCAGATGGCCTTCCAAGGCCTTAGCGCTAGTGTCTCTCTCATTAAGTTCCACATACACTGTTTTTAACAGTGACTTTGTGTGAAACAGTTCTCTTTCCAAGTCCTGTCTGATGGCTTTCTTCAGCTGCACTTGGTGTCCAGCAGCTGTTAGAGCCTCCTGAAGACTGGTAATTTCCTTCTGTTGCGCCATTCTGTAAGGGTCTTTGCATCCGTTCTGTGCCTTTTCTCGCTGAGCGGGTGTCAGTTCCCTGTAGAACTCTGTGACTTGAAGGTTCAGTTCATTTGCCTCCTGTCTGAGGCCCTTGAGGGTGTGGGCCAAGGAGAAGATGATGCTAGTCAGCTCCTGGTGGTTCAGGCTGGGTGTCAGGTGTCCACTTGTGTCGCAGTCTCACTGTTCCTTTCTCTGCTATTGCAGGTCGTTGGCTGCTTTGGGCTGAAGGATGTCCATCACAGTGCTCTGCCGGGTTTCCAGGTGGTCCTGGTGAGCTGGCAGGGCTGGATGTATGTGGAATGTCTTTAAACACACTGGCACACTTGGGGGAACACCAGAGAGAGAGAGGCAGAAGGCAAATGCAAGTACGCACAGAGGTGTTAAGCTGTCTGTATGGGGAATGGCTCTGTAGGCCGTGTAAGGTGTGAATAGCTGGTGAGGGGCAGCTAGTGAAGTAAGGTTCTAAATTTTTGTGTTGGTGAACACAAAGAGGGGGTCTGAGTAACTTTGTTGACAGGCTGTCAGCAGGGATCAGCTAATGACCGGGCTGTACGTGTGGTCAAATTATTACTCAAAATATTGATGGTTCTTCTCAAATGTCACTACGAGGGTAACAAATAAAACAAAGCTGAAATAAAACGATAAAATGAAATCAAAAAGGAAAAGGAAGAAAGAGGATTTTACCTATTTAGTTTTTGCTAGGAGATATGGCTAAACAGGTGTCACTTGTGGGTGATGCTGCAATAGACTCATAAACCTTGGGCTAGACTGTTAGTTAAGTTAGCAGAGACACACCAAATACCTTGAGGTCAAAAAGAAAAAGAAACAATGGGAAGTGTTTGTAGTACTATCTGGGGCCTACATTGTGTTGACAGTAACTGCACTTCAATGTTCTAGGCCTGGCATTGAGGAGTGGGGAGGGGTAGAGAGGAAACAGGGATTAGGCAACTAATAACCTGTATAAGGAAATATCAGTTGCTAGAACTACTGTAATCCTATACAAAGAGGGAAGATGGAGATTGTAAAATAACTAAAATAAGGTAAAAGTCAAGGTAGAATGCCCTTATAGCTCTAGAAGACTAAAGGAAAAGTAAATAAACAGACTGATTTAATTAAATTTAAAATGTAATTAAATTCAGCTTAGCTAAATAGGGATATTCAGCCTGAAACAAAGGTAAGTAAATGAGATAAAATAGAATAGAGCAATAAAGTCAAAATGAAGAGTAAAAGTAGAGTGTCCTTATAGCTATAGGAGACTAAAACGAAAGATGTATAAGCACATTGATTCAATTAAATTTCAATTTTAATTAAATTCCACTCGGCTGAATAGGGATATTCAGGCTAAATAAGCATATATAAATGAGATAAAATAGAGGTAGACTAAAATCAAATTCTAGCCAACAGAGATAAAACCCCAAGAATATGGGTTTTGATGAAGAGAGAAACCAAGAGTGAAGGGGTAGAGAGAGAGAGGGAAAGAGAAAGAAATTGTTTAAAACTAGTGATGGGGGTCTTTGACACATGCTTTGTGGAGCTTCGGAACCTCTGGCAATCTTTTTTTTTTTTTTTTTTTTTTCCTCGAATCCATGATTCGGAGCGTGCATCAAACTGCTAAAGTTGTGATTTTGTGAGTTATGCTTCTTTACACATCATAGCTATTTCAAATTGATTTGAAATTTCAATGGTTCGATGCTAGGTCTCATGAACCAGTGTCTATGATTTGTATGTGATCTCGTATCAATTTTATAAATCCGTACACATTTAGTGACGCATTTAATAAAGGGAGGAGGCATATTAAAAGGTCTCCTATTGGTCTGATTAACCAAGCTTTCATAAGTTTACTGAAAAATCACATAAAAGACCCTTATTATTTAAGGGTATTACGTCTGCCACATCATTTGTGGCACAATTGATTCATTTGATTCTAAGCCTTGAGAAGCTTTGTCTCTCCCATTACTATTTCAAATTAATGTCCCTTAGTCTTAAAGGTCCCAAAGTCTGTAGTCTTTGGTTTAAATGTTGCACTCTACACTCGCTCGTGTCTAAGTGTTAGCTGAGTGCCTCTAACCCTCTACTCTCTTGAGGTAGAGGGTTTTAACTTGTATGCGTTTAGGGCTGCTGGAGAGCTAGCTTTGGCTACACGCAGTTGTTTGTTTACACAAAGGTCTGTGAAGTGGGTTCTGTTATCAGATTAACCCAGAAGAGTCTGCTCACACTTCCGGGGTCATGTGTTGCTAGGAGACCAATGCAAGCTCACAACCCAGCCCAAGCGGAGTAGCGATTGATCCGTGCTGTGAGCATGCAAAGGAAACTCACATGTGGTCAGATGAGGTGTGCTCAGTCATGACGTCACAAGAAACTCATTCACAAATCGAAACAGTATGTTCACTTCACAGGCAATGGGGAATTAATAGTTAGCTATGCTAGAAAAACACCATTAATTTGATGTAAATGTTTCACATGAGCGGATCAATATGAATACAGTGATACGTAACACATAACAAGGCCTTAAATAGTGAAATGAGGAGCATCGCTCAGATCACCTACAACAGTGCTGAAAGTGGGGATTTCTTAGCCCAAGATCAGACTGATTTATTCTGGTACCATTTAAGTGGCAAGTGCTAATCTGAGATTTCTTCATCAGAGATGACTTGCGTTCTGTTAACAACTGAAATTAGGATTTCTTCGCTAATCTCAGGTTAGTTTCTTATCGTATGATTTGAACATGCATTATAGCATTGAAGAACTTCTGTACTGTTTGGAAAAGTGCATTCAAGCTATATTTTTATCTGATTTTGATCAGAAACTGGTACATGTACATATAAGAAGTTAATAAACATTCTGAGACAAACACATAAGATTGATTACTGGGTCTGCTTGCAGCAATGTTTAAAACAATGCCCGCATTCTCCATCAAAATATGTAGCAAATTAGCTCAAAGGGGGAATATTAATAATTAATCATAACTCATTATAATTATTATAATATTTGGATAAGTTAATAGAATTAGCTTGATAAAGCAGAATTTACCTTACAATCAACTGACCAGGTCGTCTAGCAAACACTCAGTATTGATTATTTATGAATTCAAAGAAATCTTAATTTCCAGGGTAGGGGAAATACCCTTTTTAAGGTACAGTACTACTCAGAGCATGTAACAAGATCAAAATCGTTAAAATGACTTTGTTGCAAGCAGGGAGTCAGAAACAAATACTCGTATGTATTGTGCACTAAGTTTTATTAAATAATCAATAACTATATAATAACTAGTCTAAACAAACACACACACACACACACAAATCACGCATACGGGGTACATGTGAAGGGTAAGTGAGACTGGATGAATGAAACCGGAAAGAAACAGGGGGGATGAGGCCGAGTTGACATCTGAAAGAACCATCAGTCTCTAATTCAAAGCACAGTATACAGCTTACAACAAACCTCTGTGTGGTGAAAGGAACAATACTTGCATTTGACTTGGCTGTGGAACAAGAGTCTCGTGAAGCCTCTGAAGAAGGTCTGGATAGTTCCATTCGATGGCCGAAGTTGCAATCTCTTGAAACTCTAAGGTTGTTCTTGACTCTGTTGTGGTTGAGAGAGTCCTCTCTCCTAAGTAAGCACATGGCTGGGTGTAAAATGGGGCCTGCTGGCCATGTGGGCCGCAGTGGAACTGCAGGCCGCAATCCAGAGATGAAGATGCAGAGACTGCCGGGAGCGGAGAGAGAGAAATGCCTGATCGAGGGCATTTCCATGATGGTGAATTCCGGGTTGAGTGAGTACGAACTCCAATGTATTAGTCTGACTCTTTGTGGTCAAGAACCATCTCCCAGGCTAGGGAGATCACACACGGCTCTATATGTTTGGGCCTGCCGGGCGCGCCCACACCGGCTCAGGCTCTCCGTGATTCGCTCCACACGGGCAGCAATCAGAAGATTAGCAGAAGAGAAGGTGAACCTGTGCATGAGACCTTTAAAGTAAGGGAAGAGTCACACCTCTCAGGATGGACTTGACCAATGAGAAAGGCTGAATTCCCTTGCGGAAGGTTGGAAATATTGGGGGGTTTTATGACCCTTTGCCTGAGAGCATGGTTCGAATGGCTCTGGCAGTTTATACTTTGCTTAAATTACAAACACACATGGCATTCTATGAGGAGGTGATGTACACCAAAGTGTGCGTCATCAAATGACCATTAATTTGGTAGGAGACACGATATAGGTGGGGTTAAATTATCTAGTACTTCACTCATAAAGCATGCATAAAACAAAATACAATGCAAGAGACACTATACAAGACAGTTAAAAGCATACACACAATGTCCTGGGATGCATGTTTATTCATAGAAAGGTTTGTCTATGAGTGTCAAGGAGGAAAGTTCTGTTTTTATGGGCATTGCATGGGTTTCAGAAGGGTCCGTTCTTACTGCACGTCACATTTCACATACTTTTGAGCAATAAAACAGTCTTATCAGATGGTTGCCCTGGTAACTGAGCCCTTTAGGGTGCTCTTTCGGGAGAAGGGTCCATAGACCCTCACAGTTCGTTTGTTGAGTGAGAGGGTTTGCTGGATTATTCGTTAAATATTATGAATAAATGTGTGTCTGATTAGTCCAAACACTACTTCTCTGTAAGTTAACGTTAACTTAGATTAACTACTGCTGAACAGAGGTGTTGTTCATGGTTAGATCATGTTAACTAACGCATTAATTAATGTTAACTAATTAAGCTGTTAACATGAACAGATGCATTTATATATGTGCAAGTTAATGTTAACTAAGATTAACTAATGCTGAACAGAGGTGTTGTTCATGGTTAGTTCATGTTAACTAATGCATTAATTAATGTTAACTAATGACTCCTTATTGTAAAGTGTTACCAGTGCTTGTGATACTCACACAGAGGACATACGATTTTCTGTAATGGCACATCTATGCAATAAACACTCTCAGCCTTGTAATAACTATAGAAATCCCAATTCTGTCTGAATCAATATTAAATCACAACTGTAGTTTAAATGTCATTTACAAAGCAAATCCTGTCTGAACGCAGATACAAAACGAGTCATTCCGCTCACTACTTCCATTAAAGGGATCCTGTGATCCCTTGTGCTGTAATGTAGAAGAAGTAACAAAGGCCACTTCACTCACCATATTGACGGTGCTTCTGTGCCACTGATCTCTAGAAAGTCATATCTATCTTCTAGCTGGAAGTCTGTGAAGACTAGGGCAATGGTGTCTCCCGGCTCGGCCAGAATACTCCACGTGCAGTCAGCATTGTTCTCATACTCTGAAGGAAAGTGGGGACTTGATATTGTCCCTGTTGTTCCTCTTAATGTCCCACCACATGATCCTTCAGCTGGACAAAATAGCACAAAAGTTACAAATTATAAGGAAAAGGTAAAATTAGTAAAATTACACCATATAGAAATCAACATTAATTTTCAGGGCTCTTGTTCTATGACTTTTGTAGTCATTCATGAATAATGGATGAAAAATCCGGGACTGCTTCCCGATGCAGCGTCTAAGACACAGGATCAGTACTGCTGCTCTCTAAAAGTGGAGTATACTGGTTACCATCCAAGTGCAAGAAGATGCAAAAGAGAGCTGTTTATTTCCTTTATGTCTTTGTACTATTGTATTTATTTTTTCTATTGCTTGTAATTTGTTTAAAGACTACTTGTATTTAATTATGTTTTAACTTTATGGCTGGTATTTTTTTGCTGCAGTTCCAAAACTGGAATCAAGAATTGTGAAATTACGCCAGTACCTAAAATTTTGGTATTGTAATTCTGTGGTTGTGAAGCATCAGGTTTACACAACCATAATGATTTATAGCCATAATGCAGTTCTGCTTTTATACAGCAGTTCAAAGGACAAGTACATAAATAAGTAAGGAGAAGCCAAGTAGTGTCACAAAGACCCTCTTATGTGTGTACTAACTACTTTCCTACGCCAAGTATCCAGGATCTGACATTGCTAATTCAAAAAGATGTGTCCCCGTTACTGATGTGAAAATATCACATTAGAACTAGCAATGGCGGCTTGGGCAGTTTCTGAGAAGTTGTTGAAGTGACAAGGTTGGAGCACAATTGTGTGACACTGTTGTATTACAATAGCTTAAAATAAACAAAAAGTTGAGTAACTTACATTTTTAGATCCCATATTGCCAGTTCATTTTCTATATTATCTAAAGTGGTTCCACCATGTGTTTTTGAAAAAAAATTATTGAGTGTATGATTCAACGACTCAGTCATAAAGTCTTGTTTCTTTCGTAAATAAATAAGCAATTATTTTAAGAGTTATTTTAATAAATAATGAATAATATAATAACTGAATAATTCCTAAATGAATCAGTGTTTTTGAACAAATTGACTTGATGATTCAATCACTGTATTTGAAATAGGTCCCATACCCTTAAATAGTGCATTATTTAGTGCCAGAAGATGGCATCCACAGACTTTCCAGTGCCCTCAGTATCCTAACTGGCTCACTCGTTCTCATTCACTATTTTATAACTGGACTCAAGTGGGGAATAATAAATGAGTTTATAGCCGGCCATTGTTGAATACAGCCAATGACTGCTATAGTATTTTGTTTGTTTGTTTATTTGGCTGTTCAAATGATTTATTTATTTATTTATCTATCATCTATTTTAAATGTGACCGATATCAGATTCAAGTTTAAACTGACCACAGTCCCGAACTGACCCGAATGCCCAAAAGACATACAGAAGTAAACACTGAGGCCACTGAAATCAGCATTTATGCATGTGCCACGGACCGTTAATTCATGCACAGGTGATAAGGAGGATGAGGCGAGGATGAGGAGAAAGAGAGAAAAGCTTTTCTAGTGTCCCCTCAAGTTTTGCTTGTGTAAAACTGTCACCATAATTCTTACACCTCACGCTTCCTCCACTCACTACCATCACAGATGTCTTTCATATTGACGGAGTGATCAAAGAACTAACGTTATGTAAAATCTGGAGTCCCATCATTGCAGAATTGTGACGAATGTCTATGTAGAGTGACGTAAAAGTCATATGAATTCCGATATGACTGTTCAGATTGAGTTTGCATTGCAAAACATCCAACTTGTAACTGATTTAGTACCACATATGGAAGTGTTCCAAATCAGAATCACAAAATCAGTATGTGAAACAGTATGCACTATTCCACAGTAAATGTTTTAAACAGCAGTATGCTATGTTGTTGTCATATTTGCTTGTGAGGTTAAAAAGTGTATTTATTTTATTTTATGCAACTTTGTTTTTTTTGTTGTTGTTTTTTTGACACTGGGATAGGCTCCAGCACCCTGTGACCCTACATAGAATAAGTGGTTTGGAAAATGGATGGATGATTTTTTTTTTTATGTTAATGCTGTGTACCAGTGTCAAAAAAGAGAGATTTAAACCATGGTTAATATTACTTCAGGTTAATTTGTAACTGGAAATGGAAGGCCAGTTTGAGCACAGTGCATTGGTGTATGCAGTACACTCTCAGAACAACAACAACAAAAAAAAAAAAGTACAGAAGTTGTCACTGGAGCGGTACCTTTTCAAAAGGTGCAACTTTGTACCTTATTTACCCCTAAAGGCTGCATATTGGTATCTTAAATGTACATATTAGTACCTAAATAGTAAATATTTGTACCATTTGAAAATGTACCGCCCCAGTGACAATTTGAGTATCTTAAAGATACATATTTCAAAGTACATATTAGCAACTAAAGAGTCCATAATAGCACCTTTTAAAAGCGTAAAGCAACAGTTTTGTACCTTTTTCTGAGAGTGTACTATTGTAAGCATGCAGTAGTCACAGTATTCCATGACTGTAGAAACCCTGCTTTTTAACCCATCTATCCATGTAAGCATAAAGCATCTTACCTCTACAAAATGGTGCTGGGAAATCCCATGATGCACCACTTCCTGGGCTCACTATGCACGTGAGCACTGCATGCCCCTCCAAAACATATCCCATCACACAACTGTAGCGGATCTTGTCGCCAACGTTGTACCTGGTCCCATGGATAATCCCTCTTGGTATCAACCCTGGATTTCCACAGGTGTGACTTGGTAGAACTGGAACAGAAGACAGGAAAACAGGTCAGAAGTAAGTTTCTGCATCATGCTGTGCCTTTTACTCTTCTCTTCTCTGTTTCTTTTCATCATCATACACAGACTGAGCCAAGCTCTTGAGATGTATGTCTGAGTTCGAGTCTTTACTATGAAGCATGCACATCTGAAGTTGGCCCAGCACTCATGCATGGGACTGTGGTGAAACCCCCACACGTTAGTTGTGCGTTTCTGTGATCATGATGCTGTTTGAAGGTAAGTATTTCATGTTGACAATACAATCACAACATGAATGTGCTCTGTTCATCCGTGTCAGCTGTTCAAACAGAATCTATGCAAAACATTTTAAGAGTGAAAAAAGAAAAATGTAGTGAGTAATCCTGACTCTCATGAACAAAAAGCCTTTTTTTCAACTTTGCAAAATAAAAGAAGACAGCTTAAAATCAAATTGAAATCAAAATTGAGCCTATTTTCTTTCTTCACTTTCTTGTTGTAACTTGACTTGATTAAAGACTGATTATCTTCCAAATCTCTTCTTTATTTTTGCCAAATAAATTTTGATGAAACTATAAAAATGATTTATATTTAAGAGCTATGGGATGGATTTCGTGGGGAATTACATATATCATTCGCCCAAGCATAGATGAACTCAGACAAAAATAGCTATGTGAGTCACTTGAAGTAAAAGGAATAAGATAAATTATATTTTTTTAAGATTTCTTTAAAGTTTATTTTTATGATCCACTGGCAGATGTTTTCACTTGATTTAGGCATTAATCTCACTAAATTTTAATACATTTTAAGCAACTGTTAAAAATATTTTAAAATCTTAAAAGTTTGCTTCTGAAGTAAAACAAATTCTCATGTTTTAGTCCAAAGAGGAAAGTCCAAAAAGGGTTAAAGTAACAAAAAGGTATTTAATAAAACAGAACCAGATAATTCGCTGATGAGAAGGCAAATGAAACCGCGTGTACAACACAACAATATACCCAACAAAAGAAAAAAAAAATAATCTGAGGGACTTAAATACACAAGATGATGAACAGAATACAAATAGGAATGATTACTCAAAATTAATTAATCAAAACCATTCTCAAACGGAATGCTGCATCCTATCAAGCCTGCATCCTTTCTAGTTCAGTCCTTCAGAGGCTTCCTCCTTGCCATTAAGCATTAGAATGAGACGTCTAGTAAGTGTGTGTGGCTACATTGCATATGTTCTCACTTTCAACGTTATGGCAAAATACTAATAAACTTAATTTTGGAAAGACACTTTGTATTACAAATCTTTACATTCTCTGGCTTTCTATTAAAACAATACAATTAATCACAGCTGTCTACTGTCTCCCAATGGCTTACATTATTGGCAGTTTAGAGTTAAGTTACAAATTTACACCAAAACAAAAGATAACACCTATGCTTTCATGTCCAAAAACATTATTTTTGTCTTACATTACGTAACAAATTCAAACAAGCTCATTACTGACTCATTTTTCGTCAGTTTATTTTTATGAATTGGAATGTATATAAAAGATTGTGGGTGATTGAAGCCCGCGAAGGATACATTCCATGCATCCTTCAAATTCAGCTGAATGAAGGACGTGAAACAAAGGCTGCCTTCCGAGGATCTTTACAATTGAGACGGCCGTCAGCGACATTTGATGAAGTGGCTGCTGAGATATGCAGCCTTCCATTTGAGAAGCACCCTAAAGGCCCGTTCACACCAAGGACAATAACTATAAAGATAACGATAAAGATATAGTTCTAAAAATCATTCTCAATATTAGAGAACAGCAGAGTCCACACCATAACTATAACGGTAAAGGCACAGCGAAACAATATCTTTGGAATCACCTTCAGAACAATATTTTTCCAGCTGATGAACGATACAAACACTGACATCCAATCAGAATCCATCCTGCTATAAGGAGCTCGAGAATTTAAAGCGGCAGACGCACATGCGCTTAGAATAAACAGATAATATCGTTCGCTGGTGTGGATGCTAATATCGCTATGTTTATAGTTATCTTTATAATTATCGTCCTTGGTGTGAACGGGCCTTAAGAGTCCATGAAAGTGTCCCCTAAGAGTCCACTCTGTATCCCATCAGAGTTGGATAAACTATGTTAAAGAAAATTCTAGAAAATTCTGCTGAAGGCCAATCAGCCTTGAGAACTTGTCTGCCTACTGAATGCTGGGAGGCAAAGATGTCTCCACCAGCATTCATCTTTACAGACACACCAATCCAGTGCTTTTTGTTTGATCAGTCAAACACCAAGACTCAACATGCCTGGAACTGCTAGGCCACCACTTCATAAGAAGCTCTGAAATGCTGCAATCACATTAATGTTCTTATTAAAATTAACATTTTCATATGTCCATATCCAAGTGTGATGAACATTTCCATCACATAGACTTAATTTTCAGTCTGGTTCTCAAACAAAGATACCATACAACTTCAGAAGACTTGAAAATAAAGTACATAAGTCATATGGATTGTTTTAGTAGCATTAGTACAGCATTAATACACATTTTTATTTAGGGGTGAACAAGTACATTGTAAATTCAGTTAGTTCTAATTAAATTTTCATTTCATACAATATTTATTCTACTGTACATTTACTCTAAAATATAAGAAAGCAGAAAATGTATAATTCAGACTTTTACCAATAGGCCATACATATTCAATTCTATTAGAGTTTTATGAACCATTACACTAAGCATTGATGCAATCATGAATATATGTTTTGAAAAATATGTAGTGTTGACATAGGCCTTCTTGAAAAGCTACTGAAAAGCACAATAGTGTAATTTGATGAACATGCTCATATGAGACTCTGTGTTGACTTTGATTCACAAGTTTTATGAGTCATGGGAGGGTTCTTGAAGGAATTGTTTCTATTCTCAAAGAAATCATTGTGATCTTCCAAATATGAGAGGTGCCTGGAGGAATGGGCATAGATGTCATATAACCCCTGTGGCAACTTACACAGCTAAATCTAGAGCTGACATTTAAGAGCTGAATGTTGATTCTGTTACATTCACTAATAAAACTGCTGCAGAATGTCTCTTAGGATTTTATTTTGCTTGGTTGAATTGGTTCTTAACTGGATATAATGGTAAGTAAAATAGACAACATAAGATTTCCCAGCAATTGCTAAACTTTACAAAATAAAAGTTGACTAGGCTTGTAAACAATATGTCATGTAGCATTACATTTACCTCAGGCAAGTCATTCAGTGTCCACAGCTTGATTATCAATTCATCCATTATGTTACTTAACCTGTTAGTGATGTCTTTATCTAAATAAATCTGTCATGAAAACAAATTGCAGTAGAAACATATTATAATTATGTAATTAGATTTCAAAGTTAATGTAAAAACTGCCTTTTGTGCAATTTACATTTGCATCTTTTTTATTATTATTATTATTATTATTATTATTATTATTATTATTATATTTTTATTACATCTAAAAATAAATAGCAACTGAATTCAATAGTTTGGGCTCTGTTGTTAACTGTAACTTTTAATGATAGTAATGTGCAAGTAATACAGCAAGTTTACAGCTGTTATTAGCTGAGATAGATTTTTTATTTTTTTTTTTATTTTATCCTCAAGAAAATTTTAATTAGAATTGAATTTATTTAAAGGCAGAACACAATTTGTCCAGTAAACACCAAACTCTATTTACAGTAAGTCACGTCTAAATCAGGTTGCCTGTGCATTTGCATGAAAAGGGTTGTGTGAACACTGTAAAGTGTTCCAAATCACCCTCATTGAGGATGGATTTCAGTTAAGACACAGGCTATGTAGGCTATAGGCACCAATGCAGCTTTCTAGTTTTTGGAACACAGCCATAGTTTCAAATTCTTTTGACGTGTTTTCGGCAAAATCTTGTTTTGAAAGTACAATGATACCTGTAGGCCATGTCCCACCAGTGGGCCTACCCTTCCAGCTGTCACTGATAAGCATTTTAAGTTCAAAAGAGACCACACTGAGAAAAGTGGATTTTGGAGGATGTTCATTTAATTGAGTCAGCCCTTTATGTATTTGGGTCTCATTTGGATGCATCTACTAATGAGTTTTAGCAATGTCATTAGCAGAATTAAACAGATATTTAAATTCAAAATTAAACAGGCATGATTTACTTGGTAGCATGTTATTTAAATCACCTCAAAATTGCATCCTAGGCTGACATGGCTTAGTTGGAACAAGATGTGTCATCGTCAACACAGTTGTGATTTTGTAATAGCTCTTTTTGGCACAACTGTACATTCATATTCATGGTTTTGCACTCATAATGCGCTCAGCTCCAGTGAAAAAGCTGTGTCCCAGCAGACGTAGGATGGAGCATCCAAGCCTATAAAAATGTTGTCTGTCTGCTGCTCTATTTTAAGCATTTAGGACTTGCAATTGATTTAATCTGGAATAACTCATTGTGGAAATGTCTGCCCACTGAGATCCCGGTCTACTGGAATAGCTCTGTTCATTAATCATATTTTCATATTGATGATGTAGCCTGCTGTGCAGTATTCAGAGGGAGTTTGGTAAATATTTGATTTATTATCTGATTAATCATAGGTGAAGGCCAATTTGATTAAATTTAAAATGTAAAATTAGGAAATGTGCATTTTTGAAATGCACCCATATTACTTTTTACCTTGTCATTGAGTATCTCATCATGAATAAGTAATGTTATTGTTTTTTTTTAAACCACCATGGCTGGATATGTTTATCAGTTTTGTTGATCTTGTAGCATTTGGACCAATCAGACACACATTTGTTCATTAGATTTAACAAATCAAATTAGTTATTAGATTAACAAATAATCACAGACCCCTCACCCAACACACATTCTGGGTGCCGGTATGTCTGTGGATGACCCCAGGACCCCGGTTCCATAGCAACCAACCTGATAACACTAGTTTTATTGCTCACTCTTAATTAAGAGTGTATATTATATGTTGCTACCTATGCAACATATAAGTGTTCTAAGAATCTTTAATAGTTTGTATATCAACTTCTAATCCAACCCCATGCAAATTACCATGCTCAGAGACAAAGAGTCGTAAAACCTTCCCTCCAAAGAGACTGGAGCCCATTGGCTCTTTGACTCCCCAGAGGTGTGACCTCTATACCAGATAAAGCTCTCACACACAGGTCCGGCCCCTTCTTTTCTCTCTTCTGCAAAAAGCCTCTTCTGCTATCTTCTGATTGCTCCGTGAGGGACTCACGGAGAGCCTAACCGGTGCGGGCGCGCCCGGTCGGCCCAATATAGAGCCGTGGGTGATCTCCCCAGCCTGGGAGATGACTCTTGACCACAAAGACCCAGTCGGCAGTTCTGTTAGATCCTAAGAGGATGAGGAAGATGTGAGCTAGAACTCTTCTGGACCATTAAGTTTTGTGCCAGGCTTTACGGCCTTGTTTTTCCATTCAATCAAAGCTCCTCGGACCTCAGCAGATCTCTTTCTTATCTCTTTTTCCACTCTCTACCTGGAAGAACATTTCTACCTCAGAACATCTTTGGAATTCATCACTCTTCAACCCGGAAGAAATTGATCGCGAGTCCAAAAACCTTGAAACCATCAAGACTTTTCATCCGAGACTGCATTCCAGACACAAAGGAAGTGCAAGTATAGTCCATTTAACTAAACGAAACAGAGGTTTAGTATAAGTTATAGACCCTGTTATAAACGGCGCTGATGGTTTTACTCAGGTGGTTAAATGACTTTTTCCATAACTGCATTCTCTGTTTTCTCTAATGGCTTCATTCATTCACTTTAGCTCCACTTTGTATGTATGCGTGAGTGTATGTTATTCGTTGTTTGTTTAGATTAGTTATGTGTGTTAGCGTTTAGTTAATAAAACTTTTATGCACAAATTACATGAGTTTCTGATTCTGCCTTGCATATTAATGTCCCTTTACGATTTTGATCCTTACTACATGCTCTAATGCATTAATACTTAGGAAAGTATTTTCTGTGGCCACGAAAATATCCTTTCTTAGAGCTGATATGAACATACACTGAATGTTCGCTGGATGAACAGATCAGCTGATGGCAATTTAATTCTGCTACAGTTATTACTGTCAGCCGATATAAATAATTGTAATTAATCATAATTAATTGTAATTATTTATATACAATTCCCTTTTGAGCTAAATTTGCTACAATCTCATAATTTTTCCGTAACATCAAAAGAAAGTTTTGTCAATAATACACCCACCACAAATCTGAATGTAATGAGATCTAAAACATGAACATAAAACCTACTTCTAGTCTTGATGCTGATTAGTCAGTACAGTGGGGCTGTCATGCTAAAATACACAAAATAAACACCTGTTCATCACTGTGCAGCACTGATTGAGACCAACTATTAGCATTAATTTACATATCAAGGACTATTTTCTTCTAGCAGAAAGATGACTTAACTTCATCCAGTTATTTAATAAAATTTGAAAATGTGTCTTATGTTGGTATGCAGTACCTCTTACAACTTAAAAAAAATGCTTTTGTTTCACATATCTCACTTTATTAATTAGAATTTGATTATTTACATAAAAACAAGAAAATAAACAAAATGTTGTCTTGACTTAAAGATCTAAAGTCATTGCTCACTAAAGAACCAAGAGCTAGCTTACATGAGGTGTCAACTTTTCTATAACATTTTTTATAATATTACCAAATAGGATGAAACGTTTTAGATTGACAAACCAGCTGATAACATAAAACTAAAACAAAAATGTCCTGTTATTTTCAAACCAAAAACTGGACTGTCATTTCCTGGAGGATTATGCCATTTATAAACTGGCTTTTTTGGGGGATATTACACAAGGCTATTCGATTTATTGGGTGATTATAACATTCTCAAGAAAACATGTTTTGTTTGTGAAAAATTTTAGTCAGTCAAAGAAAATCATAAATACCTGAAATACTCATTAATAAATTGCTATTATTTTGTCCATGTTATGAAAAACTGTATAAAATGGCATAAACCTTTTATATATATATATATATATATATATATATATATATATATATATATATATATATATATATATATATATATATATATATATATATTTTAATATTTTATCAAATATATGAACAGCAAAAAAAAAAAAAAAAACGGCTTATTTCATATTTCATATGACTCCACGCAATGAGGAAGTGAATCTTAACAGAACAGAGGAGTTAAGACATTTATGAGGGGGACATGAAAATGTAGCGTATAGCAATAACCTAACTGGGCAATACTTCATGCATGCAATGTTTCTTGCCCAGTTGTTGTGTGAATCCCATTCTATTATTCCTCAAGGTATAAGAGCATCAGCAGTACTCGAGGCTTTGTGAATGACGGTTCCGGCACTGATTAGTGTCTCATAAGATCAACACCTAATTGAGCCTTTCTCTCTTCCTGTGACATTGAGAGAGATCAATAGAGTAGTTAAGGCTGACACTCTGGGTCTAAAACCCATTTCCCATTTCCTTCATTGGAACTGAAGCAATGGATGAGAAAAGCCGAAACCTCCTGGCAGGAGAGGTACGTGGATCAAGAGGTGCGAAGAATCGGCTCAGAGGGGAAGTGTTTGGGCTGTGAAAGTGCAAAAAGGTGCTGGAATGAAAAAGCTAGCTGCCCCTAACATGTGATAGCCATCTTAAGGAACCCTGCAGGGCCACAGACAGAGAAGGAGAGACAGTGATGGTGAGGTAAATGTATGTTGCAATGGAAACACACAGCACAACAGGAGTCAGGGCTTGAACCTACAGCTTGAGGAGCTGCACCTAAGAAACATGTACTGTATTACACCAAAACACTTGTTACACTTCACTGAGTATGAATATAAACAGCACACTAAAAATCAGAGATTGCACAACAAATATTCATTACTAGCTGATGGAAAATACTGCCAGGGCCCCTGTTTTTTTTTTTTTTTAATATGTGGTTCATTTTATGTAGCTGTTCCAATGGTTGCATTATTCTTACTGGTTGTAAGACCGTTGGGGACCGTTGGTGAGCACATCACAGTCTGATTTTGCATCTTTCTGCCACCATTAGCTGCTACTGATGCTATATCGAATATCAGAGCTATTTACGTATAAATATAACTTACTGCAAAAAGTACAGTAAATTTGAACTGTAAAAATACTGAAGCAACAATTTAAGGTTTACAGATGTACAGTAAAAAAAAAAAAAAAAAAAAAAAAAACATTTAATAATAAAAGATGTAGCATGAAACCCTATGTTCATAACTGATACGGGGGGGAAAAAAAAAAACAACTAAGAAACAGTTATTTAAATGAAAATCCATCAAAAGTGAGCTGTCACTGAATTTTAGCCATCAGTTTACTGTACACACAAATATATGATGACTTCTTTTTCACTTACAAAAACTGTACATTTAGTAGTAATTTACCGTACAATTACATGAAATGTCCAATGATCTAAGACAGTGGTTCCCAACCACGTTCCTGGAGGCCCCCCAACGCTGCACATTTTGCATCTCTCCTTTGTCAGACACACCCAATTCAGGTCTTTGAGTCTCTACTAATGAGCTGATGACCTAAATCAGGTGTGGTTGATTAAGGAGACGTGGAAAACATGCAGTGTTTGGGGGCCTTCAGGAATGTGGTTGGGAATCACTGATCTAAGGGAACTTATTGTTAGCCAATTATCAGATGTTAACTCTTAAATTTACATTTTTTTTTTTTTTTTGGTAATTAATTTAATAGTAAACAGAAGGTTAAAATAAAGACTCTGAAGTAGCTGTACAGCATGACCAAAGTAGAATCGGGGCAGTAATCAACTAAAGGTGCTTTGTAAAACAATGCAACTGGCGCTCTTAGTGTAGTACACTCCTGTTCATTATTATGGGAGTGAACTTGAATCTTTTGTTGTTTCTGCTGTAAAGCTAGCGTGCAATTCCCTGTTGTAGTCACAGTAGAGGTAACATAATTTGGATTCCCAATAAAAATGTTTTTGTCCAGATTAATGAGCATGCCACACTTTTACGATCGCGTGGGGACTTGACCAAGCAATAGTTTACCTGCCAGGTCATACCATGTCACCTCTATTGAGAATGATATTTCACCAGAGGCAACCTTAATGCAAAAATCAATATACGCTATTCTCTCTGAATAAATGGCCAGTGTCTCTAAACTCTGTCATATGTTGGAACCATTTATTTGATCGTCTATTTCATAAGGAGCAGTGTTAAGCACACTCAGTAGTTGCACAGTCATTGCATGCTTTAATAATGTACCACACTGCCGCCATAGTGTAAATGGCAAGAATTTGCTAAACAACATATTGTCTCTGTACTGTAGTGCAGAGGGGGGAAATAAATAAAAATAACAATAAAACATTGTTTTGTTTATATTATGATGTATTAGAACATTCCATCCTGTTTTTGGATGCATTCTAACGGAATGCATAGCTGATATAAAAAAAAAAACTGGATGACTAGTAATTTCTTACTGCTAAATTCTGAAAAAAAAAACAGGAGTTAATTATCAGACCAAAAACTTCTGCATGTAATAACCTAGAACACTGTCTAATACTTGATGGTTGATCTGTAAATTCTTTGTCATCAGTTAGGAACCTAGGCGTGCTATTTGATATCAATCTCTCCTTTGAAAAACATGTTTCTAGCATTTGTAAAACTGCATTTTTCCATCTTAAAATGTATATTTAAATTACGACCTATGCTCTCAATGTCAAATGCATAAACGTTAATTCATGCGTTCATGACCACGAGGTTAGATTATTGTAATGCTTTATTGGGTGGTTACTCTGCGCGTTTAATAAACAAACTCCAGCTGGTTCAAAATGCAGCAGCTAGAGTTCTTAGATCCAGGAAGTATGACCACATTAGACTGGTTCTGTCAATACTGCACTGGCTCCCTGTTAAACATCGTATACATTTTAAAATCTTGCTAAATATCTATAAAGCCCTGAATGGTTTAGCACCTCAGTATTTGAGTGATCTCCTATCGCACTATAGTCCTTCATGTCCGCTGCGATCTCAAAACTCTGGCTATTTGATTTTTTTTATTTATTTATTTTTATTATTATTGAGCAAAATGAAATACATAGATTGACAGCCACATCTTGACATACAGTGCCTTGCGAAAGTATTCATACCCCTTCTTTTTTTTTCACGTTTTGTTATGTTGCTGCCTTATGGTAAAATGCTTTTAAATTACAATTTTTACACATCAATCTATACTCCATACACCATAATGGTAAAGCAAAACACAGGTTTTTAAAATCTTCGCAAATTTATTAAAAATAAAAAACTTAAAATATTCCATTGCGTAAGTATTCATACCCTTATCTGGGACAGTTGGAATTTAGCTCAGGAACATTCATATTGCTTGTAGATGTTACTACACTTTGAGTGAAGTCAACCTGTGGCAAATTCAATTGAATGGGTATGATTTGGAAAGGCACACATGTGAAACCAAGCCCTGAGGTCCAAATAACTGCCTGTAGAGCTCAGAAACAGGGTTGTGTCAAGCTACACATCTGGGGAAGAGTTGAGGAAAAAAAATTCTCCTTCATTGAAGGTTCACAGAAGCATGTAGTCTCTGTTACCCTTAATGGAAGACGTTTGAAACAACCAGGGCTCTTCCTAGCGCTGGACTCCTGGCCAAACTGACCAATTGATAGAGAAGGGCTTTGGTTAGAGTGGTGACCATGAAGCCCATGGTCACTTTAGTTGAGCTCCATGATCATATGTGGAGACAGGAGAAACCTACAGAAGGACAAACATCACTGCAACACTCCACCGATCTGGGCTTTATGCCGGTGTGGCAAGACTCAATCCTCTCTTCAGTGTAGACACATGAAAACACACTTAGAAGATTCTCGGTATGATGAACTTCAATTCCAAGCATCATGTTTGAAGCAAACCAGGCACTGCTCATCACCTGCAGAGTACCATCCCAAAAGTAAAGTGTGCTGGTAGCAGCCTCATGCTGTGGGGCTGTTTTTCAGCGGCAGGGACTGAGGGACTCGTTAGAGTAGAAGAAAAGCTCAATGCACCAAAATATTGAGATAGCCTTAACCCTTTAACCTTCACTCCTAAAAGGAGCTAATGAAAAAATTATTTAACTTCAAATTCTTATTAGTAGACATCTAATAAATAGCCCCAAGCACTTTTTTTTTTTTTAAATTTATGTTTTATATAAAACTCTACCGTACGTTTGAGCTGTCAGTCCATGGTAAATCTCGATTTAAATTCAGAGAACTATTTCAGGAGTTATTTTCCAATAATAAACATTCCTTTAACTTTATTAGTATCTTGGATACATTTCATAACCTTCAGGGTCCACAAAGATAAAAAATTATATTTAAGCGTCTGTATAATAGGCCTACTATATATAGCCGTATCGCAATATATATGCTATATGATGTCTTTTACAGACATATCAACCGTACGGTCAAGCATGATTTTGGATAATTATGGTAAATAAACATTTTTTGCATTTCTCATATATTTTGCTATATTCCTGTTCTTTACCCCCTACCCTATTTACAACAACATTATGGTTTCATCCCTACTTCCTTGATTGCTTGTTTGACCCTATTATCTGATGACTGACCAGCACCGTTCTCCCTTCAGTGTGACTGACTGAAGTTTGTAAACTGCTGCTGTCACTTGAAAACTGGAAATACCCAAACACCCCATGGCAACAGCAGACACAGAGATGGGGCAGTACAGCTGTGGAAAGATTGCTCTCTCATCTCTTCCTTTAGATAGATTTATTCTCTATCAAAGTAAGCTCAACTGCACGGTAGAGATATGAAAACCTAGTCCAGAGCATTCAGAACCTCAGACTGGGCAGAAGGTTTACCTTCCATCAGGACAATGGACCTAAACGCACACCAAGAGTGGTTTATAGACAATTCTGTGAATGTCCTTAAGTGGCCCAGCCACAGCCTGAGCTTGAACCCAATAAAATATTTCTGGAGAAACCTGAAAATGTGGATCTGCCCCCGTCCAACCTGACAGAGCTTGAGAGGTGAAGAGGTGAGGAGAAGAATGACATGATAATTGTCATGATAATTGCCAAATGCTGATGAGCAAAACTTGTCGCATCAAACAAAAAAGGCTTGAGGCTGTAAAGGTGCTTCAGCTATATATTTAGTTAAGGGTATGGATACTTATGCAATGTACTTATTTCAGTTTTTTTTTTTTTTTTTTTTTTAATAAATTTCTGAAGTTGTGACAATTCTGTTTTTGCTTTGTCAATATGGTGTACGAAGTGTTGATTGATGTGGGGGAAAAAAAGTAATTTAAAGGAGTTTAACATAAGACAGCAGCATACAAAAAAAACACGAAAAAATGAAGGGGTATGAATACTTTCGCAAAGCACTGTAGTGACTTATACATAAACTGAAATCTACAGATATATACACACATATACACAAAAGAGACAGAAAGACAAGAAAGAAAAAAACACAAACAAACGGGGGGGGGGGGGGGTTAAGTTTTATGTTTTAATTATTATTATTATCCATTCAATTAATACAGTTTACAAAAGTATTAATATTATAATATAATATTATACAGCAGAAAGAGCAATAGGTGTGATCATCAATATAATGAGTATTCAAGTGTATCCTATTAAAGCGTAGTTGGACTTTTTGGTTGAATGATTTCAGAACAGTGTGCCATGCACAAATTCTCATGTAGGAAAAGCTCTATTTTCATAGTCAATATATACATGAAAACAAAACAAGGATCCAATAATGACACTGACAGATGATAGCCTACTTTTAAAATTGTAGGACAAAAATGGATTCCAAGTGGAGTTATAATAATATATAACAATTATTATTCATAATAAAAATAGCAGTGGGTTTAGGGGTGGAAGCAGTGAGAGCAGCTGTGATTATAATAATAATAATAATAATAATAATAATAATAATAATAAGAAGAAGAAGAAGAAGAAGAAGAAGAAGAAGAAGAAGAAGAAGAAATGGACTAGTGAGTAAAATTATTGTAGATAACCTCATACCCCTCTAGGTCCTGCAGCCACTCAATCCCCTCCGGCGAGCGCAATCAACAGACCCATCAGCAGAGCCCCCAACCCCGCCTATGATCCATTGGTAACACTTTATTTTAGTTTCTCTTAACTAGTTGTTTATTAGCATGCATATTACTAGAATATTAGCCATTTATTAGTAGTAATTAAGCACATATTAATGCCTTATTCTACATGACCTTATTCTACATCCCTAATCCTACCCAATACCTAAATTTAACAACTACTTTACTAACTATTAATAAGCAGCAAATAAGGAATTTATTGAGGGAAAAGTCGTAGTTAATAGTGAATTAGTGTTCCCTATTCTAAAGTGTTACCGATCCATCTTGTCCCTCCTCCCCGCCAACAATAAGACCCGACTCCCGTACCATTGAATACAGTTTTGTAATCACTTTTATTTTCTTCCCCAAAGGGGCACTGGGCCACCACAACAGGCACCTCCAGACCAGGCTCCCCTAGTCTGGGTGTGACCCGATGGATGACTGTACATTATTAGTATTTGTATGTATATATTCCAGGTGTTTATGTGTTTGCATCAGTTGAGCCCTTCTTACGTTGTAACCTTGGCTATAATCATGGTGTTCACTAGTTAGCTCCCCAGCCAGAGACACCACATACAGCCCAGATTATACTCTTATTCTGTTAGGTGAGATAGGGCATCGCCAGCAGAGGCAGCAAATGGAGGGAGCAGGTTACCAAAACCACAATGTAGATAGTGCCCATGCTGACAAGACGTGCCAATCAGGCCCACCGACAGGAATAAAGCAGCCGCAACTCCCAGAGAGCTTATAAATTATAAGTTAATACATAATACAGGGCTTGACATTAATGCTTGTCCGGGACAAGTTAATGTTTTGGATGGGCAAGTGAAAGAGAAATTTACTTGCCTAATCGGACAAGTAACTTGAAAATGTCAATACCAAAAACAATAATAACTGCCTTTATTTGTGATATTGCCTTCGTTATAGGGGTGTGCGATATATATTGTTTGCGATAATATCTCAGGCTAATTGTTGTTTTAACGATGTGCGATTTGAAATTATCGAGTAAATTGCAAAAAATCAAACAAAACACACCTATAGAGTGCATGCATACATTACGTAAAGAAGTCTAACGTTAGTAGGTTAGACAAATGTTATTAAGTTAATATTAAGAGACTTACGTTTTAGACACCATATTGCCTGTTTTTGCTCTATTTCGCCAACAGAAATAATTCCAAACACATGAGCAACATGACGGCATTTAGTTCCTGAATGAATCAACCGTTTAAATGATTCGGTTCAATCGCAATGACTCGCTTATTAACAGTGACTTGATGCCACCTACTGCCGGTTTTAATTTCACATTTAAAGTTTTTTTTTTTTTCATTATTATTATTTTTTTTTTTTTATCATTTCAAATATCAGTATTCAACGTTTTATGTATCAAAACATTATTTATTCATTTGTAACTGCAGGTTAAAGCATTCCATGTCCCTCGGAGCTGCATTAAACAGTGGGTAAATATATCTGTTCCACTTCAGATGCAGCTTCTGTTTCCTCTGCATTGCAAAGATGAATTTTGTTGATACTGATTTCACTTTATTATTTTGTTTATTATTTTATTTAAAAAGAAAAATCGGTAACACTTTAGAATAGGGAACACTTATTCACTATTAACTACGACATTTCCCTCAATAAATTCCTAATTTGCTGCTTATTAATAGCAGGCAGTTGTTAAGTTTAGGTATTGGGTAGGATTACGGATGTAGAATAAGGTCATGTAGAATAAGGCATTAATATGTGCTTAATTACTACTAATAAATAATAATAAATAAATAATAAATAAATAACTCACATTTCGCTGCTGGTTATATCTCTATATAATAGTGTATGTGACAAATAAAAATCTTGAATCTTGAATCTTGAAATGGCTAATTTTCTAGTAATATACATGCTAATAAGCAACTAGTTAAGAAACCCTAAAATAAAGTGTTACCGAAAAATCTAACTAAATAAACTAAATGTGACATTATCACAAAATCTACTACATATACTCTGAGCCTATAAACACTATACTATGTTTTGTATAACTACAATAAATAATTATATTTATATATATATATATTTTTTTTTTTCTCTCCGGGCAAGTAACTTTATACTCAGACAAGTGAATGACAAATGTATTGTCCAAAGGACAACCACATGAGAATGCTTAATGTCAAGCCCTGTAATACATACATACATACATGACAGATACATATACATACACCTATACACATACACACATACATACATATACATACACATACATACATATATACATACATATACATTCACACACATATACATACACATATACAAAAATCAATACTACGACCACTACTTACTGATAATAATAATAATAATAATAATAATAATAATAGCAACTCTGGCCATTTGATAAGAACATCAAAATCAACTGCGGGCGGCAGATCCTTTTCCTATATAGCACCCAAACTCTGGAACAATCTACCTAACACTGTTCAGGAGACAGATACACTAAATCTAGATTAAAGAGCCATCTCTTTAACCTGGCTTACACAAAACACACTATCGCATTTAGGCTGCATTAATTAGGTCAACCGGAACTGGGAACACTTCCCATAACACCCGATATACTTGTTACATCGTTGGAAGAATGGCATCTACACTAATATTAGTCTGTTTCATCCTTATTCCAAGGTCACCATAGCCACCCAGATCCAGACAGTATCCGGATCAGACTGTCACTGCAGTCACCCGGATCCAGTCCATATCGAGATCAGATGGTGGATCAGCACCTAGAGATGACCTTTACAGCCCTGAATGTCAGTGGAGACCAGGATATCTAGATGTGCCCCAGAGACTGACTCAGCAAGCCAGTGGCAACACTGGCAAGGAACCTAAAATCCATCTTGGGAGAAACCAGGCTGACATACCAATGACATTGCATTCTAAATACATAGATAGTAATATGGAGTTGGTCCCCACTTTGCAGCTATAACGGTTTCCACTCTTCTGAAAAGGCTTTCCACAAGATGGAGAGTTTCTGTGGGAATGATTGCCCATTCATCCAGTAGAGCATTTTTGAGGTCAGACACTGATGTTGGCTTGGAATCTCCGTTCCATCTCATCCAAAAGGTGTTTGATGGAGTTGAAGTCAGTGCTCTGTGTGGGCCAGTCAAGTTTTTATGGACCTTGCTTTGTGAACTGGGGCGCAGTCATGCTAAAATAGAAAGGGCCTTCACCAAACTGTTTCTACAAAGTTGGAAGCGTATCATTGTCCAAAATATCTTGTATGCTGAAGCATTTAGTAAGGGACCTAACCCAACCCCTGAAAAACAGTACCATGCTTGAATACGCTGAGCTCTTCAGCTCAGCGTATTTTTGTCACAAATGTTTGTAAATGCAGACTGCGGTACTACACTCTAAAAAAAAAAAAAAAATGATGCTATATAGCACTAAACATGGTTCTTGGCTCGTAATCATAGGGGAACCACTTTTGGTGCTATATAGCACCATATCTTCAAAGGTGCTATACAGCACCTTTGTCAAATGGTGCTATGTAGAAACATTAGAGGTGTCATATAGCACTGTATTTCTTCAACAAAAATGGTGCTAAACAGCACCAACAGTGGTTCTTTGGCTCCTTTAAACGAGAACGTTTAAAGGAGAACCTAGTGAACCAAACTGAGAGACCATTTTGAAGGCTCAGGAAACCTTTTCAGTTGTTTTGAGTTGATTAGCTGATTGGCATGTCACCATATTCTAATTTATTGAGATAGTGAATTGGTGGGTTTTTGTTAAATGTGAGCCAAAATCATCAATTAAAAGAACCAAAGATTTAAACTACTTCAGTCTGTGTGCAGTGAATTCATTTAATACACGAGTTTCACAATTTGAGTTGAATTACTGAAATAAATTAACTTTTCCACGACACTGTAATTTATTGAGATGCACCTGTACATTTCGCCTTCTCTTTTTCAAATACTATAAATTTAGACACACTACTCTTTTGGCATACTGGTTTTAGATTACTTAATAGCAGTATAGTAAGTATTCGATTTCAGTTCTAGGTGCTTGATTCAATAATTAAGAGATGAGTCCCAATATATATATACTTTTTTTTTTTTTCCATGGAGTGTGTTTGTTTGTTTGTTTGCTGGTTTGTTTATTGAAATTTTCAGATTTTCAAAATCTGTGGCCAGTGTACCTCAAACCTAATGCACACACGTATGCTAATGCAGTGGGTGACTTTGCTTTTTGGCTTTGATGTCTTAATACCTTACAGTTGAAGGAAGTGCTACCATGTACCACGATAGCTTACTAGTTACCTTGCAAACCTGTTTTTTTTGTTTTGTTTTGTTTGTTTGTTTTATTTGTTTTTTTGAATAAGCATATTTTTAGAAACCCTTGTATAGTTTGTTTACATCAAATTCTTTGATTTCACAGCATGAAAATTTGATGTCTTATGATATGGACCATTTAACATACAGTATATGCCTTGATAGATTCGGCAGAAAGACACAAAACGGAGACCAAAATGTTGCTGACATACTGTGAATATCAATGACATTTGTAGGGAAAATTGAGAGAGTCCTTTTTTAACAGTGGCTTACCAAATAACCTGATTAGCGTTTTGCTTTATTGAATCTCCCATTAAAGTGGGACAGGGAGGCCAATTTTCTGTTCATTACTGCAGCCACTGTTCTGATGCATGTTAGCTGCTGTTTGACACACTCCTGTAGCGGCCACATTCTAGCACTACATTCCCATCACATCTGCTATGACAAATTTAAAGGTGAGTGCATTCCATTAAATGAAGATGCATGGCATTTGATTGGCCAACAAGTCAATTTCCCACATGAATGGTGACACTATAGTCTGCACATTATCTTTGGTAACCTTAATATGTTTTGAGGCCTATACATCATCTGCCTGGACTGCCAAGCAATCTCAGACCCTGTGTGATTGAAACTACCATAAGCTGTGGTTATTTCCACAGCAAACCATGCACAGGAATATGCATGACATGAGAGAAATTTCACATTTATGAAAAAAGAAATTGGTCAGATTAATTATTTTTTCAAATGCACATTTGGTCTATAAATGAATTCAGGGATGTCCAAAACAAAATAGGGCTGCCCCGTATGACCAAAATCTAATATCACTAGCAACTTAATGTATGGTATATCTCACATTTATGGGTATATATATTTTTATTTATTTATTTAATTTATTTTTTATTTTATTTTTTTTGCAGGAAATTCAACCTTGTTAATTTAATTTACATATAGCTATTATATAATTTAATGATCATCATTAAATTATATAATTTATATAATTTAATGATGAATAAAGTAATTTATCTGATTTAATTGTTGTTTTATTTCAGAACTTGATGGATGCAATATATCTTAAAAATAAAAGATATGTGATATAACTTGCACAAGTTATATAATATGTAATTAGCTAAATAATATTGGATATATGTGTCAAAATATAATGTGTGCAATTAAGCCCTGCAGTGTAAATGCAGACAAGTCATGCCTAATATTATGTAGTTTTTGTTTGTTTGTTTGTTTGTTTGTTTGTTTGCTTGTTTTAATAATAATTATAATTTGTCTTTTTTTTAAGATATAAGTAATATATCAATGTTTCAAAGGATGGTTAAAATATCACAATCAACTTTCAACCAACCCATGCTAACTTTAGCTGGTGTGCATCCTTTTATTTATTTGAATAAAATATATACTGTATGTATGCATGCACAATATTTTTGAAAGTTTGTTTTACCCTTAACATTGTTATAATTTCTTTTCTTTTTTTCCCCCCAAAGTCACAAAGTTCAAAAGTTTCTGCATAACAGGATTGACCCAGACAACCCACTTGCCCATTAAACCTGAAAATAATGAAGTATTTCAATACTCAAAAACACATCCTTCACCTTTAACCCTATTAAGATACTGGGTCCTGATGATATGATCATACAAAATGCCTGGATGAAGAAGAAAGAAAAGAAAAGAAGAAGAACACACACACACACACCATTCATACACCTGATCATTATGCTACACTGTGATTATGACCATCATGATGTTTACAAATAAAGCTAGCTTTGCTCTTATCTCTTCATTTGCATACACACATATGACAGTAATCATAGATATAGAGTGTTTAGCAGGAAAGGTAATTAGTTTGTCCTGGTGGTTGGTCCAACACTGGGAATGCAGTGGCACAAAAGTTAACAAGACCCCAAGCAGAAAGATTTCAAAAGAGTTTGAAGAATATGTTTAATGCAACTGGCAGATACTTTTCTCCAGAACAATTTACATTACATTTAAGGTATACATTTACTACTACTACTACTACTACTACTACTACTACTCATAATAATAATAATAATAATAATAATAATAATAATAATAATAATAATAATAATAATAATATTCAGCATCATCATCATCATCATGGTTACCATCACATAATCATCACCATTGTTTTTTTGTTTTTTTTAGTTTGTTAAAATTACTTAACTACTTTAGTTAACATGAACTAACAATCAACAATACTTCTACGGGATTTATTAATCTTACTAATGTTAACCGCAACATTTACTAATACATTAAGTTCAAAGTTCTGTCTGTTAACATTAGCTGATGTACTGTGAACGAATATGAACATGATCATTTTTATGAACTAATAACTAATAACTAATAACTAACCTTTATTAAGGTTAATAAAGGTTATAAGAATATATTTCTCATTGTTAATTTGTGTTAGTTAATGCATTACCTAGTGTAAACAAATGGGACCTTATTGTACAGTATTCAAACTCTAAAGTGTTAAAAGTGTTTTAAATTAATTTAAGTTTTCCCTTGCATTAATATTTCACTTTGAATAGTTTTAGTTCTGGAAGCTAATTGGTCAGTACAGCTTTACAGTTCTGATTCACAATAAAGCAAAAGCTGTTTATGAAACAACTAAGAAAGCTCTTGGGTATTTTACACTGCAGCATCTTTAGACTTCAGTATTAACCAAGTTCCCTGTCTGTCACTCACTGGACATTGTGTCAGTGTAGTGACCTTGTGCTCACACTTGGGAGCCCCAAACACCTATACTTGAGAAAAAGCCAATTAGAATTAGCAAATATAATTTGCATGCTAGCCACTCCCCTTATATATGGGAATAAAAAGAAATGATGTGCTCCACTCATTCAGATTTGTTCTTCAGAGTTGAGAAGACATGTCTGTGTTTCTCTCTCCATTCATCTCTGCCTAGAAGCTTCTTTGGATTCTTGTAAGGTGCACAGCGGTTCTCTCTCCCATAAGCACAGTTAAGTTCCCCTGGGTGTTTCAACAAGCTGCTAAAAAAGAGAGATTTCCATAAAAGAATATTTCATTTTGTCAGTTCATCAGTGTATTTCTGGATGTAGTTGACACCTCTCTCCCTCAGACGGCCATGATCACTGCATCAGTTGTCGGGGCTGGGCCCATGCTGAAGCAGCTTTCGTGGATCACTGTGAGAACATGCATGGCCATCAGAACATTGTGGTCACAACTTTCCATTTTTTTTTATGATAAAGTCACCTCAGTCGCTCCCAGTCCCAATCCCGGGGCTTCTATTCCCGAACATGTTTGTTTCTGCTGACTGGGTTGAGCAATGAGAAAGGCGTTTCTCCCTTCACCCTTTCATTTCTCATTGAACATGTGCTCAGACCTCTGGAACGTCCATGTCTGGCCCACAGATAAGTGCCATCAGGTTGGTTCTTTCCTTTCTATAAGGTTGGAGCGACAGTTCTCTTCCTCCCCCTAAAGTGTACATGGCCACTAAAGTGGCACATCATGAAATAGTGTACAATAAGTCCTTGGGAAATCATGACCCAATCATTAGGAGGTGCAAGGAGGCTAAATCCGCAGAGACTATGCCTTATCCCCTCTTGGGACCTCTCTTTGGTCTTGCAGCCCTTAGAGTCAGTTAAGCTTAGAGATTAGCCCATTGGCTAGTGGATGCCCATCCTCTACGAGAGGTGTTGCTGCCATCTGGGTTCTAGAAAACGATGCCTCTTTAGCAGACATATGTAGAGCGGTGGGCTGGGCTACACCTGATACCTTTGAAAGATTTTACAATCTCCATGTTGAGCAAATTTTCTCATATAGGGAAAGAACACTTTCCCCAGTTTGAACACTGGGTCTGTAAGTTTATTTTTCATTAAAAAGGTAAAAGAAAGAAAGAAACAGCAACAACTGAAAATATCAAGTAATGAACCTGGTGCAAGCTATTCCAATTGTGAGTACAGACCCCCTATGATAAGGGGGTTAGGAATATTTACTCTGGATGTTGGGAGGGTTACAAGAACAGTAACCAAAAAGCATCCATTTCAGCGATTATATCCTCTAGCAGAAGTTTGTCATTTTATGAATTCGCATTAATAAAATAATTCAATGAAAATGTATCCATAATATTTTCTTTAATCTTAAAGTTGAAAATAAAATAAAATAAAATAAAATCAGTAAGCCTGTGCTATACTATGAACACCCATAACTATGACCTCAATTACTTTATTGCTTAATTACTGTTTAGCTGGATTAGTGAGCAAACATTCATCAGGGACAGGTGCTGCCAGTCAATACTAAGTTTATATTTACGTTTCTAGTTACTTGTGTCTCAAATTCTCATGACACTGGTCTAACTTCACTTGAAAAATATTACCACACACCACAGACATTATATCATCATCTACTTTTTGTAACATTGGGCAGACATGCTCTGTACAGAGAACAAAAACAACTTTGACATCTTTCAAATCAAGAGAACAAAATGAAAAAGCACTATTAACTAAATTTTCTTTAGAAATTACTGTCTTGAACAATACTTATGAGATATACGTGGTCAAAAACTATCATTTGTTGGTGCTTAATAGTCAAATAAAGAGTAGTTTGTATGGGTGCAAGGCTGTGATGACTCATGCATTTCCATGCACCAGCAGAGATGAAGAGAATTATCTTGGAATTTTTACCGCTGCAATGCACAGGTGAACTGTCCCCATACAACTGAATGATTCACTATTCAGACTGGGAGGGTTTTTTTTTAGCTGAAACTACAGAGTAACTTGTTCCATGTCCTTCCAGCAGACAATACAAGCTTAAGTAATATGATGTGGAAGCGTAGCTTTGAAGTATGACAATTGTATAACAATTTGTATTTTG
This sequence comes from Spinibarbus caldwelli, assembly GCA_039654775.1. NCBI lineage: Eukaryota > Metazoa > Chordata > Actinopteri > Cypriniformes > Cyprinidae > Spinibarbus > Spinibarbus caldwelli. The sequence continues at coordinate 28,357,682 of CM077243.1, forward strand.
GCCATCTCATCTTTAAATGTGCTTTCAGTAGTTTGATGCTAATTTTAAAAACAAAATAAATTACACATTACGAAATAAATTGTTTTTGTGAAGAGTCATCTGAATGGTGCAGTATTGGTAGGTGATGCAAAGAGCAAAAGTTACACAATGGACTATGTAGACACTTATCATGCTTTACCAGGGGAGACAATGGTAAAATCAGTACCTGTATGGCCAAAAAAAAAAAAAAAAAAAGGTCTGAAGCCAGAAGACAGAAAGACAATAGACAAGGTGGAAAGATTTGATGACAGAGAAAATCCTAAGAAGTGATGCCCAAGTTCCTTGGGCAGGTTAGGCTGTCCACACACTTGAAGATTTTAAGGCCGATCTTAAGCCCGATTCGAGGCTTGTCACAAACAATTTTTTGTTCAAAAAATCCTCTATTGTGTAGTGTCATCAAAATTATTTAACTGCTCCCGATCAAGACGGTTGAAAAAAACAGCATATGCTGGTTAGGTATGTTTTGAAGCATGGCTGCTGGTTTGAGCTGGTTTAAGCTGGTCCTTAGCTGGTCATGTGCTGGTTCAAGCTGGTCCTTAGCTGGTCATGTGCTTGTCCTAAGCTGGTCCTAAGCAACTAGCTCCTGCTCAGGACCAGCACATGACCAGCTTAAATCAGCTCATGACCAGCACTTGACGAGCTAAGGACCAGCTTAAACCAGCTCAAACTAGCAGCCATGATTCAAAACATACCTAACCAGCATATGATGTTTTTTTTTTCAACATGGCGAACTCAAATCGTAAATATCAAACGTTTTGCTATTTTGTTTTTCACTGTACAACAGAACACTTGGCAGGAGAGCCAGCTGAGAACATCAGTTGTCCTCCAAGTGTTTTTCTTCTCTACTTACGTTTGATCTTGTGAGTCTCCGTGAGATCTCATATCACTGTGAAATTGTTCCTACAATCAACGAGTATGTGGTATCACAGTCTGGTTGAATCAATAAGTGAAAATCGTCTAGTGTGTCCCAAGCCTAAGAAAATTACTTATTGTATAAACCAGTCTAAAACCCACTACTACAGAGTTATTTACATAGAACTTCTCAAACTGCGCTTAACCTCAGGTTATCATCACACCTGTAATTTAGAAGCGGGATTAGTGCCACCTTTTACCCCGGGTTATTGAGATCTTTTACCGTAGTTAAAACCGCTTTTGTGGTGATGGAAATTGTGTGCTACGGTAAAGAAGAGACTGTTTCATTCTTACTTTTATTGTCCAAAAAGTACATTCTGGAAAAACTTGATAGTATTGTCGGATATATATATATAATATGAGGATGCTAGAGCTGTTATGTAAAAAGGTTGCACTGCGTACGTCCAATCAATAATGCAAATATACAAATGTACAGTGGTGATCAAAATTATTAGAAACTAGTATTTTCACCAGCTAAAAAATGGTTTTAAGTCAGTTATTTCTATCTTTTGCTGTAGTGTGTCAGTAGGAAATATCAGTTTACATTTCCAAACATTCATTTTGCCATTAATTGTAATAATCCAGTGAGATTTATGTTTGCACAAGGAGTCTGACAACAGCCAGTGCTCTACACAGAGATCTGATCTGATCATAATCCAGTCCGTCTGGAATGACATGAAGAAACAGAACAAACTGAGACAGACTAAAACCAGAAGAACTGTGGCAACGTCTCCAAGATGCTTCAAGACACCTACCTGAAAAGCTTCCTGAAAAACTATGCGCAAAACTATGTTGTGACCCTGCTTTGCACAAACGCAAAGCAGGGTCACAACAAATGTTGATTTAATTTAGTTAATAGAAGTTAATTGATAAAGAAAATCTATTTATGACATTATTTTAACAGCATCCTCATTTTACAGCATTTTTTACTAAGTGCCTAAAACTTTTAACAGTATTGTAGCTTTGCAGGTAGGTCTCTTGAAGTATCTTGTTGCCACAGTTCTTCTGGATTTAGTCTGTCTCAGGTTGTTCTGTTTCTTCGTGTCATTCCAGACAGACTGGATAATGATGAGATCAGATCTCTGTGTAGAGCACTGGCTGTTGTCAGACTACTTGTGCAAACAAAAATCTCACTGGATTATTACAATTAATGGCAAAATTCATGTTTGGAAATGTAAAATGAGATTTCCTACTGATACACTACAGCAAAAGATAGAAATAACTGACTTAAAACCATTTTTAGCTGGTGAAATGACCAGTGTTCTAATAATTTTGGCCACCACTGTAAGTGTAAACCTGGGTTTAGTGATGCACATCATGAAACATCATCTTATGAATACACAGGATCAATTGTTAACACCGGGTAAAGTGAGCACAGAGTTCTGAAATGAGCACTTTTAAATGTGAATCAAGATAACCTGAATTCCATTTACTCTAGGTTTAGAATGACCCAGGCCAGGGTTAACTATTTCAAGTGTGAAAAGCCCTAAAGATGATCATGCTCATTCTATAATTGGGAGTTTATTTCACATAAAAAAAATAAAAAAAAACCAAAAAAAAACACTTTCACAAAATAATGACTATTAGTGTAACCAGGGTTTAAAATTATGTTAAAACACACAGGCACAGGCTGTCAATTTATAAAGTGATTAGATGTTTCCTCACAGTCAATGGCTTAACGGGTATTGATGTCTCTCTTTTGAACAACCTCCGAAGTCGTAGTTGGGTGCCATCACCAAATGCCGAGTGGTGCCGCAGGTGTGCTTATACTCATAGAAAACAAAGCGTTTGAATTTTAAATACACGGCTCGTCTTGTTCAGTGTGCAATCATCTTTACACTTTACACTGTTTTGCTAATGTTGAGGCTCCTCTTAGGGAAAGGGCTCTGATAGTGATGGTAAAAGTGATAGGACATCATTTATGATTTATAACCTGCTAAATTGGCTAGTGAGTTAAAATGCATTACCTGCCAAGGCTGATTTTCACCCGCATTGGGTGGGTTGGCAGGTGTTAATTTCAAACCCTGAGTGTACCATATCTGCTAGTTGTCAAGCTTAATCATTAAACAGCATTTTGATATCACAAGGGAAGGATGTTTTCCCTGGCAAATTTATGAACTGTCACAAACAAGCTGCATGCCACTACACATTCTGATTAAGTACTACACTTCAAGAACACAAGTACATTTAAGGGCACTTTTATCTGTTGTGCCATATGTAATTGTTTTAAAAATCTTAAACATCATATTTTTGCAGAGATCCATGTGATATATTCTCAGCATAAGTCATAAATCTTAAATATAATTTTGGAAATGTTAAGATATGTTATGCAAAACTCCAATCTCTGTGTACTACTACAAGCCAAACTACTACAAGCTAAATATACTTAGAATATCTACTTAATTATACTTCTCAATAAATAGATTAAATACAAGTATATGCCAAATATATTTAAACATTTCTTTATACTTGTCAGTGTACGCAAAGTGCTTAGAATACTGAATTGTACTTTTCATAGATACATCTCAATCAGAATAGTATAGGCTAAATATTTCTTTCTTTATAGTGGTCAGTATAAGCCAGGTATATTTAAGTATACTTTTGATGAGTTTATCTCTGACTAGTACATAAAAAGTAGACAAAGTATTCTCTCTTATTTTTAGTAAATGCAGTATACTAATAGAACATTTGAATTTTTTTGTAAGGGTAGCCAGTACGCTTTTGTTTACACTACAGTGATGAACCATGATTTGATAATTGCTAATATTAGTCAGTGGCAGATGGTATTGGGGCAGAGACTTGCTAATTAGTAATACATTAACATACAGTTGCCATCCAAATAACAGACATGGACTTAAAAGCTTTAATATTGGAAGTCAATGGCAGTTCTTATTGCAAGGCTTGATGGCCATTATTAGTGTACTGCATACTGCTCAGAATATAGTCTACTATTGTTTAAAAATAGCATGTGCATATTATATAACGAAATGCATTTGAAACATCTGCAACATGGCCATATATAAAACTCACCCTAATGTAACAGAAGCCAGCTAGTAAGTGCTGTGCAGGTAAACCTCACTCCCCTGATCTCAAGAGGTGCACTAGTGACTGACACTAGAGGCTGTGGTCTTTAGCATCTTTTTTAGCATGCCTGCCTGCCATGCCAGAAACGCCGGATCGAATCCCGCTCGAAGTGAGCGAAGTGAGTAGAACTGAGGGGTTACATTAAGGTAAGGCATAGGGCCTACCATTGGGCAGGGATCCTCAAAACTGGCCCTGGAGAACCACTGCCCTGCAGAGTTTAGCTCAGAGATAAGCTAATCAAGGTCTTCAGAGTTACCAGAAAATGATAGGTAGGTGAGTTTGTTTAGGGCTTGTGCTAAACTCTGCAGGGAAGTGGCCTACAAGGGCTGGATTTGAGGAACCTTGCCATGGGATGTAAAATAGCTCTTCCTGTGAAAGTGGAAAGTTACACAATAACTATTGATCAGATGCAGGTCTCTGAGGTAGAGCTATATATTTACGGATGGTTAGCTAAGAACTGCACATATTATGTTTCACCATTAAGTATCTTCCTCTTGTAAAGCCTAATCTTTTTAGCGCAGTCTTCAAAGCTCGTAAATGACATTGGGTCAGTCCTAGAGAAAATCTAATCAATAACATAACACATTTTCCTGTATCCAGGTTTTGAAAGACTCTTATGAATGGCTGGCCTCAGGATTAAGACCTGAAAATTAAATAAAGGGTGAAGTCAGATTATGCTTGAAAAACACTTCAAATCCTGCAGATGTGAGGGGCTTTCACTGACAAATATACGGCGCAGCAGCCAGACAGGTTTTATGGTCATGAACCATGTCTCGGAATGATAATCACAGATCTAAAGCATGTTTGACATTTTCCACTCATTGATTGTGTGTTTTTGCTCGTCTTCCCCACTATTTTCCCTTTTTCTTACTAATGACACACCCAAAAATACAAAATACTATAGAAGTCATTATAATCCGTAATGTTGTCTACACTGGATGCTGCGCGGCTTGACAAATCTCGACAGAAAACTGCTGCCGCGTTCTATTTATGACGTGCTGACACAAATTTCAAATGATTTTCAATGGTCGCTTTGTCGCGTCCAATGTAGGCAGACTTTAGCTTTTGCGGCGCGTCGGGTGTAGACATGGTGTTACTCACTTATCGAGAAGAAACAAAGCAACCTCGTCGTCCGATCGCTGGCCTTCCGCTCCTGGAGTTCTCTCCAGCACTGGAAAGCCGGTCCGATATTTACACGGGTCCTACTTCTTGCCTTATTGTTCCGCAGACAATTTTTATCAGCCATCTCTATCTTTCTGTTGCTCGGGTCGGCTAATGTACGTCCTGTGCACTGAACGCTCTCTCCTCCACATCACGAGTAGACACGCCTCTAACTGCTGATTGGCTACAAGTTTGTTTTGGTACTCGGCCCCTACTCAGTTTTCTAAAGCATTTTTGAAAAATTACATACCCCACCTTTAAGTGTTGTTGTAAAAAATGTTGACTCAAAAAAGATCTGGTGCAACAATGAAAACAATATTTCAAGAGCATGCATGCTGTAAGATCTCAAAGATGTCAGACCTGTCTACTCTGGGCACATGTGGTACGTCACAACAACAGTTTCCATAATCTATAATTTTGCTTACAGTAGAAGTGCCCATCGCCGGTTACACTGTAACACACTTTCAGTTAATTCATAGGTTTCATGTGACGTCACACAGTGGTGCGGCCGACATTTGTAGGACCGAATTGCACTTCCGTCTATCTGCTGTCTATCGCGTGCGAGACTGCTGATTTGCCAGAAAACTTTCGTTATGCTCCACCTAAAGCTAATAAATCAACGAGAAGTTTTTGATCTTTGATCTAAGTACAGTTATGTGAGTCTAGAATGTTTACGCTGCACTAAACTTTGACGAGCAACACTCTGATCCGCAAACAAACAGATGAAGAAGAGGAGGAGGATGACGGTCAAGCATACAAAGAGAAAGGTTTGTAGTTTTAGTTTCCACATTCTTATTTTTATGAATGTAACTGAATGTAATTACTTTAAGGATGTTAGAGTGAAGAGGATTTGTTCTGTTAGTATTATAATTCTATAGAAGAACGTTCTTTTCAAATAATCTCAGTTAACTAAACACATAAGCTAGTTGCAGTGATTTTTACGATGACAATGTACTGCAATCAAATTTAATGCATCAATGTGTCTGAGATCATCTGCAGTAGCTGTGTCCTGCTTTTACAGTTGCTGTGTAAGCAGACTTAAATGTACAGGTGATCACCAAAACACATGTAACCGACTACAACAAAACACAGAACCACAGTTTTGTTGCTACTTTAGTTGCTTCTTCACTTAGCATGTAGAGACATACAGGAATAACTGAATATTTCCCTTAATGTGCCACTAATTTCTTTTAACCTATGTTTTGTAGTAACCAAGAAAAGTGTCATCGCAGAAGAAATGGCAGATGTTACTCCTCAGACACCTGTGAACACCGAGCAGTGCTTGGAGTCAGACAGTGGACATCATCTTTATTATACTTCTCTGACTGGACTAACACGGAGCAGTTAGAGTCGATGAGAAAGTAAGTTCAAGTAAATGTCTGCACTGACAATGATAATACCATGTAATATAATGTTTTCTGCAACAATTGGGGGGAATCTTAACTTAAGAGACAAACTGACCAACAGGAAGCTATGGATCTATTGAATGTGTATTTTTCAAGCATTTTATTGCGGCATTCACTGTTATTTCTCTGCAAAGTGATGACTAGTGAAAAGTGTTTCTACTAATTTACTTAGAAGTATAGTTAACCCAGAGTTCTGTCATCATTTATATTATTAAATCAATTCCCCCTCATTTTTTTTTTCAAACCCCTGACTTGTTTTTCTGCAGAACTCAAAAGAAGACACTTTGAAGAATGCTGGTAATCAAAACCAACAGGTTTGTCACATGCAAACGACATAAAGGGAGTAAATGATTTTCATTTTTGGGTAAACTATCGCTTTAATTAGGATGATACACACTTTAAATATCAATCATACTGGACACAGCCACTTAATGTGCTAGAATTAAATGGGTAAATAATAATAAGTAAATAGTCTTTCAAACAACATGTGCTTTTATACTATATATATATATATATATATATATATATATATATATATATATATATATATATATATATTTGGTTATATAATTTGGTTCATTCAGTTAGACCTTTAGTAATACATACTTGTGTGTTATTTGCTCTTTACAGGTGCAGAAATGAAAGCTCCTATGCAAAGAACTCACTAGACTGAGATGTGGAAAGACATGCTGCACAATGACCAGCACAGCTCCTGACAAGAGATTTGGAAAATGAGCAACAACCAAGAACAGTTTTCACTGATTACCTTTAAAAATGATTCATAGCAACAGTTAGGTAATAATTATTTAAATTTTTATTTTGCCAAGTACAACATGTTTAGTTCCAGAACTTTGCCATTTACCAATATGTTTTTCAAAACACCTTTTAAATTTTTTAATGTTTTAACCTTTATTTATTAAATGTTACAGTCCAAGTGTACATAAATGACTCATTCATTAAAGTAAATGCATGGGTAATTTTGCAAAATGTTAAATATTTTATCTACACTTATTTTATAACTGCTGTTTTTTGCTGTAATTGCATGGTTTTGTAAATCATTTGTTTTGTAAATAAATTTTCCTCATACCAACTTGGTCAGTCTAGTTCTTTAATGGACATTAAAATTGATTTCATAATAATGAGATGTTTAGAGATTTGTTAAGTCATGCTATGTATTATAATATATATAATTAAAATAAGAGTAAACGTTTTGTCTAGGTAACGTTATCAATTTTAAATGAAATATTCAAGAACAGTACAGTAGATATAGAAATGAAACTGGGCTAAGTCTGCCGAGTCCGGCTTGGATGCGGGAGTCTTGGTAAGTTACAGCTGTGGTTGTCGCATCTGGTCCGGTTAATTCAGCCCAGAATCTGAAAGTGAATACACAGGTATCCAGGCCGGGTGCGGCAGATGGATCCGGGCCGATAGGCAAGTCTCTAGCAGGTGAAAATTTAACTGAAAATGGCCCGAGTGTATGGAGAGGGATTGTGTATGAGGTAGATGTAAATATCAGCAAACGTCAAATTGGTAAGTTTTCACTAGACGTTAGCGGAATCAGCAGTTCGCTTGACAGTAAATAAGGATCTAACCCTAAAAGGTCTATTTAAAAACAACAACAACATTGTTTTCGGTTGTTGGTGAAGTGTTATTCTGGTTTCCGATCACCAAGGAGAGACTACGCAAGGTCCTAAAGATGGTGGCCGCAACAAAAAAGTCACGTGAGTGAAACCCATGAATAAACACCCAATAATATATTTCATATACTGCTCAGCTATTCAGACCAGTATTTTTCCTCTTATTCTTTTTCTGGCCAATAGGTGGCACTATTCTTTTTTTCTTTTGCTCTCAATTATTTCGCATCGACCTCTACAAAATGTGTCAAAGATGTAATTTCCTTCCGTAATTTTTTTTTTCTACTATTTTCAAGTTTACCAAAAACCTAACTCCTCCTAGGCTTTTAATCCAAACTCCTCCAAGGCCGCCGGCAGCCCCGAAGTCAAGTTCGCCAGCCGCTCCGAAGTCAAGCCTGCCGGCTGCGGCTCCTCCAAGCCCGCCGGCTGCTCCGAAGTCAAGTTCGCCGGCCGCTTGTCAGTCAAGCCCGCCGGCTCCAGCTCCTCCAAGCCCGCCGGCCACTCTGAAATCAAGTTCGCCGGCCGCTCGACCATTACCAAGCAGCTTGCTTCTCCTGTTGCCTCTACGGAAGCGGTTCCTGAGTTCACCTCTGAGAGGGCCCCTGTCACCACGTTCAGCCCAAGGAGGGCTGTTGGTCTCATGTGCGGCCCAGAGAGGGCCTCAGATTCCGAGCCTAGCCCAGAAAGGGCTCCTGTTCCTGTGGATAGCCCCAAGAGGGCTCCTGTTCCTGAGTTTAGCCCACGGAGGACTCCTTTTCCTGAGTTTAGCCCACGGAGGACTCCCGTTCCTGAGTTTAGCCCACGGAGGGTGTCAGAGCCCATAATTTTCCCCAAGGATTTTGGGGGGGGGGGGGGGGGGGGGGGTTATAGGGCTCCGGTCGTAGAGGTCGGGGCGAAGGATGAGGCCAAGGCCACGGCGGCCGCCCAGCCATGGCCTCCTGAATTGTCTATTGTGTTCCTGTGTGTCTTTGCCTGCCTTTGTTTTACCCCGTTTTGAGAAGATTAAAGACTTTAGTTTGAGTTTATTCCATTGTCTCCTGTTCTTCGTTTCGCCACAGTTGGCAACCGTGACAGGAAGTAACAGCAATTTAATATAATCAGTCTGTGATCTCCAAAATGCTTACTGATCATTAAATGTTGCATTACTTTTTATATATCCTAATGATATTGAAAACATCTTAAATCTGTATGTATTACTGTCCAGCTGAAACAATGAGACAACATTATTAGTCTCTTTTATATATTACACACAACATAATACTTCAATAAAGAGACACTTATTTTCGAAAAGAGACATGTATTGCCTACATGACCCTGATAATCGTTACATAATCTTTACTGGCTATTTATTTATTTATGTATTCATTAATTTATTTATTTATTGTTTGTTTGATTGTTATACGTCTGGCTGTTACATCAAAACAAGTTTGTGCCCATTTCGTTGGATGTTCTTTGATGCATCCAGTTTAGACATCTTCAAGTTGTTGCAGAGAAACAAATCACGCCGTCACAGAAACAAACCACATCGTCAGTGGTGAAAATAATTCACAGTACACCAAATGCCTACATTTCTTGTTCTGATAAAGGCTCTACTATTAACACAACCACTATACATCTCACATCATTTGTTCATGTTGACAATTTGTGTGCTGTTTTTGAAACCAAGCAGCTGAAAATAAATGCATTTATGCTTTCTAACCGCAGTCTAATTTTTTTCAGGTACGCTATTATTGTCAGGTTTTAATCATCATTTCTCACAGATATTTAACTTTGGCTTGCCTGCAGAGTGAGGTGGTGTGTCACTTTCATCTGTCTGCATTATCAGTCAATTTGCGCCACTCACTACATTTATTTACATACATCTAATAAAACTATGCCTGCAGGCACAAGAAGCTCGTAAACAGTGTGAATTGCCACAGACAGGAAGGTGTCCCAAATCCCTTAGTTACGCACTTATCTGTTGGTGCTGTTACCTACAGCATTAATAACACCATACAGCATGACAAGAATAAAAGGCTCACCGAAAGAGGCGCATACAAATATGCGCCGTTCAAAGGACACCATAAGTGGGTCACAATTACCGCCTCTGTTGTTCCTATCATTTATAACGTTTTCTTCACAATCGATTCTTTGAAGCATCAGATTTCTCTTTGAAGCTTCTCTTTGAAGATATAAGTGCTAAAAATTCAGTATCACAATGACCTTGCCTTTTTATTATGACTTCAGAGATATTATGAAATTCCACTATGAATTAAAGTCAATCATTTATATATATATATATATATATATATATATACATATATAATGTTTCACAAGGCTGACCTAATGGAGTTTGATGTTAGGATGCTAAGCTAAAAATACAAAAATATAATAAACATAAAAGTACCAACAGACACAGTTTGGGCAGAATAGTCTATTTTTTAATATGAATTTTGCCGTTACTTTTCAATACTTTGGAATTCAAAATCACGTTTATTTATTATCATCATTCTCTCATGACATCTTTTTAATGGATATCATCTTTCACCAATGTGTAACATTATTCACTGGACTCCTTTTTATCATGTGCTGTATTTTTTCATGTCATTCCTATGAGGGTTTTCAAAGACAATGGATACTGACTGTTGTGCAGCCCTTTTCTAATATATAAAGTTGAATAACAGTGCTTGAATTGTTTCTGGTCTTTGATGCTACTGCTTGAGTGGTTCCTGAAAGTCTTTTACATTTTATACAAGTTGGGGCTATATCTTAAATATAAACTGTTGTTCAGATTGAATTTCACATTGAACTACTGAGGTGAAACAAACAAATTATATTAACTATAATAAAAATCATATCATGCATCTGAACTGATGAAGTATGATTTAATTTAGCTTTATACACTATATTGCCAAAAGTAGTGGGTCACCTACTACTTACTACTTTAGTAATTTCCATGAGTACAAATCTTAATGTTTAAGCATATAATAATATTCTAGGGAATTGTGTGCTTCTAATTTTAAAGCAACAGTTTGGACAGGACCCTTTTTCTATTCTAACATGACAATGCTTCTGTGTATAAGGCAAGGTTCAAAAAGAAATGATTGATTTAGTCAGTGTGGAAGAACTTGACTGGTCTGCAGAAAGCCAAGTCCTAATCCAAGCTGAACACCTCTGGTGTGACTTTAAATGCAGATCTTGAGCCAAAAACTCTTTACCAAACACCAATGACTTGTACATACACTATATGGACAAATGTATTGGGACACCCCCTTCTTTAGAACAGAAAAAGGCACTTCCAAAACTGTGGCAACAAAGATGGAAACATAATGCATGTATTTAAAAAATTGTATTTCCATCTCTGTTGCAACACTTTTGGAAGTGTCTAAAATGACTGTACCCATATGTACAAGTCATTGGTGTTTGGTGATGAGTTTTTGGCTCAAGATCTGCATTTAAAGTCACACCAGAGGTGTTCAGCTGGGAATAGGAATTGGCTTTCTGCAGACCAGTCAAGTTCTTCCACACTGACTGAATCAATCATTTCCTTTTGAACCTTGCCTTATACACAGAGGCATCGTCATGTTAGAATAGAAAAGGGTCCTGTCCAAACTGTTGCTTTAAAATTAGAAGCACAAAATTCCCTAGAATATCATTATATGCTTAAACATTAAGATTTGTACTCATGGAAATTACTAAAGTAGTCAAACCTGTTCATTAGAAGGGGGTGACCCAATACTTTTGGCAATATAGTGTACATATTTACAGACACTTTGCTTTTGAGAAAAAAGGTGAGTGTAAATAATTTATTGAATCTGGGATGTATATTTTCATTTATTTATTTTGAAGTGGTCAAATGCCAGTGAATGTGCAAATTGCATCTGCAAGTGTGTTTTAAGTCACTATACTACATTTTTCCATATTCATTTTGAAGTCACTCCAGATTCCTGTTGTGATGCTATAGCATTCTTTGCTTATTCCCCTTTGACGTAAAGCAACTTACACTCAAAAAACAAAGTATTTTAATCTAAAATGACTCCTGGAAATTCAGTATATAGGGAGGAATAGTTGTCATTCAAAGAACTGAATAGAATTGTCCTTTTTGAAAGACGTTCTTCAAAGATTTTCACCTTTTCTTGATAGCTCTGTATAATCTGATCATTCGTTCACCAACTTCATGATGTGCATACTGGGATCTATCCCAAGTCAGTCAGTCAATAAATCAATCAATCAAATAAATAAATAAATACATACATACATACAACTTTAGTTTTCCAAAGAAATCCTTAGGTTAACATACAAGTCATTTAAGAGATTTTATTAGGACTAAGGTATTCACATCAAAATCTATATATTTCAATCTTTACCTATTTATATTGTCAGTTTAGTCACTAAGAAAAATATTCATAATAATAAAACAATTTTATTCATTGCATTATTCAAATTGATATACATGCATTTTGGCTTTCACATAAACAAACAAGTACACAAGGCTTCTTGCAATTGTAAAACGCAATAAATCCATTTCACTACTGCATAATGCATTTCCAATTTTCACAGACAGAGAAAACATGCTCTGCGCATTTCTGTGTTGACTGAACAGCATTATGGGACTAAACTCACATGTCTTAGGGGATTGCTTTCATCTTGCAGACATCTTGCAATACATTGCATCTCACAGAATGAGTCAAACCGGTGTTTAAGGAGTTGTAGGGGTGTCATCAGTTACTGTCATGGTGACTGTCACACTTGGGTAAACTGCCTCAAAGGCAGTGCAAGTAAAGAGTGGGCTCAGAGGTCATCGAGGTAGAGTTAGCCATGCTGGTCCGCCAACTGACTGAATTTCTATTACCGTGGGCAAGCTCAGTAAGACGTCAATGATCACTTTTTCCTGGAGGAACTCAATCCAATCACAGGCCAGCAGTATATTACTCAGTGTTATCAAACTAAAGACCATGTGCTGAAGCTGAACACTGTGTGCTATTTTATGTGTGTAGATAGGAATCATTGGACAAGAAAGTAATGAAACTAATGAAGTAATGTAATGTAATGAAGATGAATTTCTAAATCCTAATTGGATGAGCATCAATCATAGCCTTTGTACAGTTACTTTATGTTACTGTTTATGTAAAAAGCACGAAGCCTATTGTTAGCATGTCACTTTTACTATGCCATTTCCCACCACCCCTTCTTACATAATCTCAATTGTTCTTATTTAAATTTGTTTGTTTTTTTCTGTATAATACTTGCTTGTACTGTCATTATCTTTCACTACCTAAGCTTTGTCACAAGTATTTCGATGCCTCGTGCACTCAGTATACAGTCTGTGCAACTGATAATGACACTTGTCTCTTGAAAGTTTGACTAATTAACAATATTTTTATTTATTTTTAATAATTGTAATTATTAATAATTAGCAATTCATGTTTTGCATCAAGCATCAAACAGATTAGCGTAATAGTAAAATGACTGTAAAACATGGTTCACAGTGGCTCACAAATAATTTTTATAAATAAGTATTGCATGCAAAATTTGTGTCTAATCTTACTTCATACAAAACTAACGTAATCAGCATCAGCAGCCATCAAAATGTCATTTGAGTATATGTCTCTGTACAATCCCAATATATGCCTCCATGTCTTCTTATGCAATGCCATCTGAGAGTTCAAAGGTCATGCACATTCACCTGAGGTTTCCTGCCTTGCCCTACATGTACTGAGATTTCTCTGGATTCCCTGAATCTTTTCACAATATTATGTATAGTGATTGGTGAAAGACCTAAATTCTGTGATTTCTGATTTGACCCAAACATGATCCCCTCACCTATTACCAATTCACCTGCTTTTTGTGGACTGTTTCAAAACAGTTTAACTTGGATATTCTTTAATTTTTTCGCTTTTATTTTGCCTCTGTCAAAATCAAAATTTGGAAATGTTTTCTTTGTACTTTTGTCAATTAAATAAAAGTTAAGGGGAATTAACAAATCACAGATTCTTGATTTTACTGCATTTTACAAAAATGTCCCAACATTTTTGGAATTGGGGTTGTATAATCTCACTTCGAAGGCTGTTTCAAATGGTGTTCTGAGATACCCCCCCAAAATCCTCCAAGATGGCACATGAGCCAAGAGAAAGGTTGACAATAAATTGCATTTAATGGCATCAAGTATTGTTAAAATTATTAAATCTACTTTGTGCGCAATGCATTTTTCTGCTTATTAGAGCAATGCATTGTTAGCTTAGCACCAAGCACATCACAATCTATCGGAATTGATTGTGAATCGCATCCCCTGAACACATTTTGTGCAGATAACAGTATTATCTACTGTAAGAGTTGTTGCCTGTCTTAGAATGATGCCTTAGTGGATCGCATCCCGGACAAAAAACGTAAGGCTGTGTCGCACCACATTTTTAACATGCAAACACATTGTTTTCTATGAGGGTACATTTCGGCGTCTGTCTGCAGCACCCAGCTAAGACTCAAGAGCTGTTGAAAATCCTACCACACCACAGAGCTCCACATGTTTTTCCAATAAATTACGTTACATTGTCACAAATCATTGTTATTGTACTGTAAATAATGGCTTTACCCTAGACAGGAAGATTATGTATTGTGCATTTCTCAGTAAAATGTTTGTTTTGTTGTGGCTTGAATGAAGTTTGTATGCCACATATAGAAAGTTATAATAATATAGATCGCCTCCTTCACTTTCGTCTGGTGTGTGATCGCCTTTAGGAGACAGCTGCCTATGTACACAACAAGATTTTGGAACAAATCTATTGAGTTCATTGTACTACATTTCCCTCCAGTTAGCAGATCTCAAACGAGTAGAGCAATATTGGGATGTAGAACAGCACCTTTGCTGCATGTATGTGCAACCAATAAATCTGTAGCAACTGTGAGACACCATGTCAACATGGACCAGAATCTCTAAGGAATTTCTCTAGCTCCTTGCTGAATCCACAATGCAAAGAATTCAAGCTGTTCTAGGGGCAAAGAGGCATCATGTGCAGCATTAGAAAAGTGTAGCCAATAAAATAGCCACCAAGTGCACATATACAGTAATGTCCTCCAATGGGAACGGTATCGATCTATGTAACGTTTTAGTCTAGTCGATGGAACCTGCATCTTCCAGGCTTCTGCAGGTAGCTTGTAAAGCACTGGGGTATAAACATTGTTTAGGGTGCACTGAACTATCTCACGGTTCACATGCTGCTATTTTTCTCAGCTTGCACTGGGATTTATTGACAAGACAATTCATGCATAACGCCGGGAATGAGCACAACGGGCATTCATTTTCGAGCTGAGAAAGAAACTCCATTCCTTATCAATGTTGTGTGCCTGGCCACAAAAAAACAAAGGCAAATTCACAACAGACATCAAGCGGCTCAAAGAGATATTTTACGATTGTGCCATTGCTCCATGAATAGAAAGTCTTTTGGTTGGTGGATTGGAGCTGAGTGGGAAGTGAACTGGATTGTAAATCTCTGGAGTGGACAATCCCGCAGCCATTGGCAGAGCAACAGACACCGTGTTTCATTCTAGCTAATGTCACTGTTTAGTAATGTGGCCCAGGTGTTATAAACGACAGGCCATGCTGAGATTTATGCAACTGATTCTAGATCTCCCCGATGACCTGTTTTACTTCTTCTCTCAGAGTGTTTTCCCTTGTGATGCGCACTTGCTGATGCAACACAGGGGTCCAAAGAAGTCTTATATGCCATGTGGTTTTGCATTGTCTCAAAAGAAATTATAGAAGATCTGACTAGCATGTTGAGAAATTAAGACTAGCACAACTTAATGAGAGCAGTGTACAGTCGACGGTGAGGATAGAATAGTTTTATTATTTTTTTTAATTTTTTTTTTTTCAGTGCTCTTTGAAGCTTGACCAAAGTAGTCAACAAGACAAAGAGAAGTAACTAAATAAAATAAACAAATAAATAAAATTTCAGTGTGTTTGATAAAGCATATTGTATGCCTTCAGAGATCTTCAAACATATGGTGCTTGATATTTGCTTGCATATTAGGAAGAAAAGAAAACATTACAACCACATGTACATCTTTAATGACTATTAGCTATAGTGAAATTGTGTCTAAAACAGGCTACCTAGACTAATTATCAGGCTAGTTTTCTTAGTTAGTCCTGTTCTGATGAGCAGTATGATTGGTGATCATGCCAGCCAATCAGATTTTACCCCCTCATCTCATTTTAGTTTTTTAGTTGAACTGTCCCATTAATGCACCTACAGTATGTTGCTTGGAACTGACTATAGTTACTTGACAGTGAAATCATTTATTTCAATTTTTATTCCGAAGAATACACCTTTTAATTTATAAAATTACTGTAACACTTTGCCTCATGTGACTTATTGCGTTAATCATACACAACCCCTAAATGTGCAATCATGCATATGTTTCTGAAAGGACGTGGACCACAGCTAACCTTTTAAATTTCAATGAATTTTGTCTAAATGATAAAACAGGGACTTGATTTATGCAAAAGTTCATAAGTTTAAGTATTGCTACTAAGGACTGCAGAAAGCCCGCCCCAGTTGGGAATGAACCCTGGGCACTTGGGTCAGCGGGACAAAGCTACTGTCTTTGTCATTTCCTCTGTGTGAAACAATGTAGCATAATCAGGCTGCTGAGACTCACTCGGCACAGCAGAGGTGAGACGCTACTCTTTTGTGTCTGACTGTGTGTGCAGCTCTCAGACAGATAAGATATTCATGGTCTGTAAAACAGCTTTAGCAAAGTTCAGTTAGATTGTAATTAGACAGTCAATTAAGCTTTTCAAAATGACAGCAAAAGAACTGGATTTTTTCCATTAATGGATTTGCTGAATGAACTGACCACAGACCAGGAAAAACACCGTTGTGAGAGATAATGTCCTTCACTTGCCATCAGGAGCATTTCAAGCTGTTCAGCAAATGTTTCTGTTTAGAAGTGTATAAGGCTGGTTTGATGTAGCCTAGCAATAAAACAATAAAGTACTAATTTGAGAGGTTCTCAAAAAAAAAAAAAAAGAAAGAAATAAAGAAATAAAATAAATAAATCCATCAGCATCTATGAGCTCCCATCTCTCCAGTCATAAGGTGTCAAGTTGTTAGAAATGTATTAATTTGTGGTTTTATATGGCTTTACAAAATTAATAAATGAATGGCATGCTGTGTAATCATCAAGTTCATAATGTAATCATAAACAACATAATAACAACATATTTTCCTTACTCCTTAAGTGTACACATCTTATTAATTATTTTTAAAATAATTAATTTCAGGTAAACATCCCATAGATGCTCAACTGGATTGAGATCTGGGGATTTTAGAGGCTAAGGCGACATCTTAAAGTCTTTGTCACTTTTTGTCTCAAACTATTCCATAACTTTGTTTTATTTATTTTGTTTTTTTTGTTTTGTTTTTTTTTTTTTTTTTTGCAGTGTGGCAGGGTGCATTTTCCTGCTGAATGAGGCCACTGCCATCAGGGAACACACGTACGTTGTCTGCAACATACTGGGAACAACCCCTCATGACTGTTTGGAGATGCTTTGATCCAGTCATCTAGCCATCACTATTTGTTCCTAGTCACTCAATTCTTTTTTTCCAAATTCAAGAACTGACTTGCTGTCTAATACTGTTTATTTGCCCCCCGCCCCCCAACAACGGTATTTGTGCTGAGGAGGGCTGCAGCCTTTTTTTCTTTGTGAATGATGCTCCATTGTATCTGTCAGCACTTAGAGCATCTCTGCTCTAACAGAGACCGATGTTGTTCACCAAAGATCGTTGCTATAGAGGGAAAGCCCCTACAGTTAAGTCAACAGCAGGATGAGCCACGCATGACGTTTAAAACAGCGTGATCAGTAGCTCTTCATGGTTGATGGAACTAAATACGCCGTCCTGTAGAAGTCAGGCTTGACATGTTCACAGTCAGGCCTGCTAATGTCACTCTTTTAAGGAAGCTCACTTATCTGCATGTTCGCCATTAGCCCATGTCTCGCTGATATGAGTAAGTGCCCTGCCAGCTAAAAACAGAGTTGCATTGTGCTGCTCTCATGAGCGTGTTGTCAAGGTGCTTTAGTGCCTTTTCTCCCGGCACTGACAGCAGCATCAGACTTCTGTCTCCAGCCTGTATGATGCGGCCGGCACCCAAAGCCAAAGAATACGCAATTCAAAAGAAGATGAAAAGGCACATTGGCAAAGCAGGAAACAGTCTGCCTGCACCTGATTCTAAGCAATCATATTTGTCTTCCCTTTTCAAAAAACACAAGCACATTATATTTCAAACACACATCAGCATGAATTAGGAAGCCCATTACCTGTACATATTCATAATATTGTCTGATTAGATGCATGTCCAGGCTAAAAAAGTGATTCTGCTGCAATAGTACGTAGTACGCAGTGATTTGACTCAGACGAGCAAATATGAATCATGTCTTGGCATGAAACTTCCATAATCAAGCTGCTGCACTGATAAATACTGTAGCTGAAATCACAGTATTTTGTCTTGTTTTTAATCTATATTATATATCCTTCAAACAAAAAGAAACTGTAAAAACTTGTTTTCAGGGAAGAGTTTTCTTACAACATTGGCATTTTTTCTTCTTGGTTTAAGCATAAATCCCTCCAAAGGTTTTTTTATTTATTTATTTTTTCGTTTTGTTGGTTCAATCAGTATTAATAGGTGGGCAGAACACTATCTTATGATCTTACTGATCATATTTTCATACACAACAACTATGTCTGTAATGATTCCAAAGTCCACAGAAATGTTTATTTTTCTTGAGCAAGCATTTGAGAAAGAAATTGACAAAACTATTGCCTATGGGATAAGGAATCGCATGAATCTTATTGAGAAACCAACAGACTTTGATGGTTGCCAAGAGACACATCATATCATGGTTTGGCATGGATACATGGGAAAAGCTAATTATAACCTTATCGCTTATCATCTCTATTATAAAGCCTGGATGAGCAGCATTGAAAGCTGTGGTAAAATGCAGATAACTACAAACCTGTGACTGCATATTCTATGTTAATGCATCACGTTGCAACTGTAAATGTCCTCAGTAAGACACCATTGAACTATATTAGTTGGCAGAAGAATTGTTTTAATTTTGATTATTATTTTAAAAATAGTGATTTTTTGTCATATTGCTGTCAACATTGTTTTATTAAATTAATAAGCCACTCAAGATTTTTTTCAACAGAGCACCAAATCTAAGAGTCACCATGGAAACAGGGTTAGCAACAAAAAAAAAAAAAAGTAACGTAAAGCATAATGCTGCGGTACAATGACAAACTAAGAGGCTTCAGTACACTGAAGAAACTGCTTTTGTGAGGAAACAGCTTGTTACTTAATGAGTTGACAGCCTGTCTGCCCATTTTCAACACGTGTGCCACTAAACATTCATTTTGGATTGATCAGTTTTAGAGTTTACAATAAAAACTGTTGTTTTATAAGAGAAATCACAGAGAATTTTCTCACAGGTGGGATTCAAGTTGACTGATATGTTTTTTTTTTTTCTTTCTTTCTTTTTCCTAATTGAAGAGCCAGGGAAGTTGATATCTTTCCATCTTTAGTGACATTGGTCTTTTGGGCTCTAAGTGCATATTGCCACGTATTGGGCAGTTGAGCAGGGTTGTTTTTTTTTTGTTTGTTTTTTTTTTTTGTTTTGTTTCCTTCTCTTTCTCTCTCTTTCCCAAACTTCAGTGCAGCCTGGTCTCATTGTTTATACGTGGGTATTAATACGTAACATTTTCAAGCACAAAACATACATTTTTGTACGATTTTATTTATGCTAAAATGTACAATTTAGATGTATTTCAACGTTTAAAAAGTACAAATCGCTACGTGTTTTTTAGCTAAAAAATGTAAAATATTTACGTATCTTTTATATCGTTAATGTATTTGTATCAATGCATTTTTATCATTTTATCAATAAGCGATTTAGATTTTTAGACCCCTTAACCTACCCCCAAACCTAAACCTACCCATTTTATAGCGAATATACATTTTTTATCATTTTATCAATAAGCGATTTAGATTTTTAGACCTCTTAACCTACCTCCAAACCTTAATCTACCCATTTTATAGTGAATATAAAAGATATAAAATGCAATTAACCGAAATATGCAGGAAAATAACCATTTTAGTAACAATATATCATTAAAAATATTCTTATAGTCGCTAATCCCACTCCTACCTCTAAACCTAACCATTTCTGTACAGTATAAGAAAAACATGACAGACGGGTAATTGCAATTACAGTCATTTATTTAATGCAAAAATGTCAAAAGCAGTACCAAAAGTAATCCAAATGACGATGTGTTGCAGCCACAGTCCTCTCTGGCAGAATACAGTAGGTTTGTGAGGTACAGAGCAGAATTTCAGTTGTTAATCGCTGAAAATATTATCCAGATTATTTTCCCGATCCACTCCTTGAAGGTGCGCGCGCATCATTCAAACGCACCTCCCTAGAAACACGGCATGTCACAAGCTGTGACGTATGCAGGCGAGAGCCAATGAGTGTTCGATTATCCTGCCATAAAACCTGTCGTTTGAAGCAGCAACATTTGAATTTGTAAAGAGCATGTCAGTAAGCATAGGCTTTGATGCTTAAAGTTGCTGGACTCGTTGCTCGGGATGGAGATGAAGATCGCTGAATAAAGGCTTGAATTTGGTTCTGTTTCTCACAGTCATATGGATTCTGAAGATTTGGATTACAATAAAATAATAAAAACTAATAAAATTGTTTCATTTCATAATTATGTTGCATTTTGGTATATTTTATGGTTCTATTGTCAGTCACAGCATGTCTGAGAAAATGCCAGTTTGTGGAGGCCCATGGAAAACAAAGTAAATATTACATGAATGGTTAAACAATTGCAGAAATGTTATTTATTTTAGGGATTTAAAGCGATGTCTTGTTTAACATTATGTAGGCCTATCCTTGGAAACGATCTGGCAGCAGAAATCACACAGAACAGAACGAAATGTTATTTCATATTAAAGGCACAATATGTAAGTTTTCGCCGCTAGAGGTAGCATGTTCAAAACAATAACACAGGCGAAGCTTGATGACGCTGTGAAGAGGGGTGGAACGATGGGAGACTTCGTTTTCACTATTAAGAGATGAATGGAATTCACGAATCATGTTCACGGATGAGGTAATGTATTATCTGTACCTTCTACAGTTATTCAAACAGCGAAAAAATTATACAGAGAGAGCAAGCAAAGAACATTTACATTGTCAAAGAACATTATGACTGATTTCAGTCTAGCGCGAGATTAAGCACTTTAAAAAACTCCCCTTGTAATCAGTAAACCTGTCTATACACTGATTAATGAATCACTTTCTTACATTATACATACATCTGCACTTGTTTATGATGAGAGAATTCGCGAGCTGAATTCAGTCAGTCTGTCTTCGCGTACGCTCACTTAACAGCAAAACTCCACTGTTTCAGCGATGACTCATTGCATTCATAAGCTCAACAGACTCCTGTGTGATTGGTTATAATGTGCAACACTGTAAAAACACGGAAAAAGAGTCATGATGCAACATTGAGCAGATATAAGTTTAATTCTGCAGTCAACACTTTTAATTTTAGCCGTAATGGATTTACTTCAACTATGCAGCGGCATTTTTGTCCATGGTTGTAGATTTTACACGTGAAAAACGAATATAGCGTGGATATTACGTCATTGAAAGATGACCATGGAGGAACAGGGACAAGTCAATTTTTAAAACTGGAATTTCTCTGGATTTACAAATCTTTGGGAACTTTTGGAATAACGTAAGCACACAACTGCATGAAATATATAACACTGTGCAAGTGGTTTTTGGATATTTTATTACAAAATTCTTACATATTGTGCCTTTAAGTAAATGAGTAAATTTAATAATGCAATTGAAAACATAATGCCATTGATATGACAACTAAAAACAGCAATAATAATAAAATTAATGCCACGATTTCAATATGCATAAAGATTCATTTTTAGGTGTCGTCAATACGTCAGTTTTGTATGTTTAAATGCTGAAAATACATAAGTATTTATACGTTTAGATTCCTAAAATATGTTGGTATTGTATGTTTTAGTGCCTGTAAAAACATAAGTAAATGTACGTTTTGTAGAACCACATTGTACTTAAAATACATACAAATTATCATGGGATCACGTTGTTCAGTGATAACTGACACTATGGGAACACTATACCACAGTGCCATACTACAAATTGATTGCCAGTTTATGAGCCCATGAACCACATGGGCCCATGAGCCAAACTCATATAGACAAATGTAGGATATCAGAGTCAATCAGACAATTTAAGATTCGATCAGATTGGTGTTAGAACCACCAAAAGAGCCAGATTCTACAAAGAGGCCCAGGACAACACAACAGGATGTCATAAATCAGATCCCTATCGCCAGCCCGTCTGAAGCAAGCCTAACATACAAGCCTCTTTCACAGAACATCGTACAACATTGACACAAAGATCACATTGATAATCCCAACTCAGAAAGGAGATTGTCAAATTTGGGGCAAGTAACCAAGATTGATGGTCAAAGAGATGCACCGCATGAACATCACATGTAAATCCATAATTAAAATCATGAGCTTCCTCAGACTGGTTTTCCCCCCACCTACAGGACAAGAACCAGACTGAAATTCCTTATGAGACCTTTTAACCTCTTTGGTCTTCACAGAATATATTCTCACATCCACAGAATGGCACAGAAACGGCCTTTTCCATATGCACCTAAAATCATCTTAAAAGGACTTATGAGCAACTAATCATTTATATGCATAACTCCATATTATGTATGTAACCCACATATTTGACTATCATGTTCTAATCTGAAAAACTGATCTCTGTAGTTAATCAAGAACCAAGTTTTGATCTCAAATTACCAACTTCTCTGACTGCATTAGGATCAGCCATTCATTAAAGTAGTTTAATTCAAGGCTATGTCAATAGGAAGAACCTTGAACTGGCAATCTTTGCAGAAGAACTTCCTGTAACTTTAGATGATTTGAAAATAGAATATGCATCTCCTGTCTGAATCTGAGACAAAATGAGTTTCAGTGTCAGCATCCGGAAACTTTACATCCTGAGCATGAAGTTCAGCAGATATAAGTCTTGGATAGGCCACAAACCACTGTCCAGAAAATATGGCTGTAAAAGTTGTATTCCTCTGGAAGGAGGCACTTCCTGTATGGCTCCTTTCTCCAACAAGAAATTAATTTCTGGCTCAACACAGGAGCCTCCTGAAAAGTGGGCACTCCATTGAAGTGAGGTTGGCAACAGCAACACACTGCTGGGGTAACATTCAGTTGTTGCTGTGTTCACATTGCACGATGGATCAGCGACAGGAGGTTACACACTGCATGACTTCACAAAAGGAAGAATCGCCGACAACTCTGTCTAGTCCAGGGTTGCCAGGTTTTCGCAACAAAACCCGCCCAATTGCTACTCAAAACTACCCTAAAAATAGCCCAGTCGCGTTTCGAGGGGGGTTCCCCGGTAAAAATCGCGTTCCGGGGGGTAAAATACATGTTTTTTTTGCAGGGTTCTCCTGGTACAATTCGCATTACAGGGGCTAAATCTCACACTATTGGGGTCGCTTCAACCCGCGGATATGAAAAACAACCCGCAGCAACAACGGACTTGGCAACACTGAACCGCAAACTACGTTTCATATAACTCCACCCTGAACTTCCCGCTGCCCTGTATCTTGCTCTCTCATTGGCTGTAGGTTATCGCCGATGTATTTTTCAGTCAGAACTCATTTCACATCGCAGGATTTTGAATCGCCAACAGGTCCAGATATTTAGCATGCCAAATATTTCACAGGCGTCTGCGGCGCATCAGCGATTCTCTCAGATCGCGTCTTTGATCATTCACACTGCATGATTGTCACTCGTGTGAACGAGCACCGATTTGCGATTTCGGGCATTTGTCACCGATTTCACAAAACCTGTCAGCGAGTGAAAATCGGGGCTAAAATTGTGCAGTGTGAACTCGGCATAAGTTTCCACGCTGAAGCTCAACATTGGATTCCAAAACTCTAGCTCATGCGTCAACTTGAGCGATGGGGGATGGCCAAATTGTCCTTCTTTCCTCTAAAAGAAGATAAGCCTTGAGCTAACCACTTAAAAAATTATATGACTATATTTCAATGATGGCAACTCTTGAAATAGTTTGACATGGTAATGGATTTGACATTGTTAATGTATTTGGTTATGGTTGAATATATCTGCTAGGCTACTGTTCATTATTGATGGTGCTGCAGAGCAAGTACAGAGACTTGCTACTGCCAACACATCCACAGTCAAGCTGCTGTATGTAAGACATGCTGCTGTTGCACATTTAGCATACAGTACATCAAATTACCCATAGCAGATCAATAAGTGTGGAACTGAGGGGCAGTGGAGGGTTTCTGATACGCTGCAAGACTTGCATTAATAGGACACACGTGTTAAATACCTCTGAAGAAAATTAATCCTGGAACATAACCTGTGTATAAGTTCAGAAAATAATTCAGGTTTTCCATTTACTTATACGTAAATGTACCTGGGTATGTTGCATAATCTTTTTCCTAGAATACACCCATTATTTGCAAAAAAGTGTAACACTTTATTTTATAGTATCCATGTTACTGTACTTGCTAAAGTAATAACAGTAAATTATGCATAATTACAAGCAACTAACCATAAACCAATCCCTAAACCTATAGTACTTACTATAGGTTTAGGGATTGGTTTATGGTTAGTTGCTTGTAATTATGCATAATTTACTGTTATTACTTTAGCAAGTACAGTAACATGGATACTATGTTGTTAAGTAATATTACCCGGCACTTATTTATGCATTTACACTGGAGATGTAAAGTGTAATATAAATTGTACTCCAAAAATATGCTTAGGCTCTCTGGCTTATTCCATTAATAAAAATGAGTAAAATACATTTGCTGTAAGTATTTATTTATTTATTTAATTCTAGAGCCACTTGGTCAAGTTCATGGCTTTTATGCTCCAGGTACCCTTGATGGGTCATTTAAACTAGGACACTGCACTGTGCAACTGCATTTTCATAGCAGCTCGTCAATTCCAGCTGAGGAGCATCAGCCAAAGAGGTCCAACTACATGTAGTACAACCTGTAGGGGACTCAAAGCTTCACAAATTATAGGAATGCTAACGTATTAGAAAACAAATACTCCCCATGATCCATGAAAATTAAAGAAGAGATTGACAGGTAAGTTGGTTTAATGCTAGTTGTATTATAGAACTGCCACAGTCTGTTTACATCATTCTTTCAAAGCAATTTTTGGGAGCTTTTTCTACATTCACATATATTGCCAGCAACGCAATGTCTCCTAAAACTCTTCTAAGCATTACATTAGAAAAGGATCAAGGCGAGAGATGAGCTTCTGAAAAAGCAGGGTAACTACAGCCTAGCAGGGGAACACGGGAAATTAAAAATAAAGCAAAATGTATTTGTATGGAAATAGTGCTGTCCTACAAAAACCAAGGATCTGATTATTTTCATGCTTCTTGCACTTTTTTGGGGATCTACACAAATCCCTTTTGACGTTTTCTTTCCTTTCTTTCTACAGGCAACCCTCTCCCTTCCTCCGCTTGTGGCCCAGAGATGGTGCAAAGTGGTATCTCATCACATGCCCGTCCGACACAAACACCCGACCGCTTCTTTGGGGCTCATTGATCCTTCAGGAAGTCCATCCAACTTTTTGCTCAAGATGAGACATTTGCATGTGAATGAAAAGGCTTGATATGTGTGAAAGCGGCCATTGATGAGAACGCTCATAGAAGGGGACGTTGCCCGTTCACCCGTCACTACTGGGTTCCCATTTGTGTGAAGCTTTTGCTGCTAAAAGCCTCACATATCACTCTGAATAGTCTCAATAGTCCACTCTCTCAACTCTTTTTCACAATAATGTTCAAATTATCTTTTTTTTTCTTCAAAAAGCTGAGACAACGATTTCAAGCCACACCTTTCCTGCATCAGCTGTAAAGCCCTGAAATGGCTTCCTGTAAATATAGTAAGGGGTGGATCTAGATTTTTTTTTTTTTTTAGGATGGCAAAGGGGTGGCATGGGGTCTATGAGGGGTGGCAACACCAAAGCAAGCACCCATGCATAGTTTTGGGGGATTTATGGCATGACATTCATAGTTGTGTTCACAAATATTGCATTACCATGAAGTAATCATCTATACTGTTTAAAATGAAAAATAAGTAACAACATTTCAATATCCATCATGGCACCAAGTCAATACACAATATAAAAAACTTCAACAGGTTATAAATGTTTCTAAGCCTGTATCACTAAAGAAGACGAGTGGTTCTATTAATATTACATAGGCTACTTGGATAGTATAAATCATGTTTTAGTGCAATATTAAGAGCAACAAAAACTCTTGAATTTCCTAACATTAGACAAGAAATGCAATAATATCAAAGCACTGAAACTGGATCAGCTTTGGAAAAAAAAATAAATAAATAAAAAATAAATTAAAAAAAATGTATGTATGTATATATATATATATATATATATATATATATATATATATATATATATATATATATATATATATATATATATATATATATATGTTTGATTTTCTGTTATTAACACAGATGGGAATGTCTGTAATCTCCCAGAACACACAATCAAACATATACTCTAGCAACACCCCAGCAACTGCATAGCAAGAGCCTAGCAACTACCCAGAATGTCCTAGAACCAACTAGCAACACTTTAGCAAACACCTAGAACATCTAACTAACCTAGAACATAAAACTATTTAGGCTACGTTTTTTAAACAAGACGAGAGACAGACCAGCATAAATTTTTCCTGCCCATGAACACTTGTGAGATCAATAACACTGTATAGAATAGTGAAATTTCCGTCATCTAATGTACTGGTAATGTGTATTGTAATTATACTGTATATGTAAACCTAAGTATAAAACCCCTATTCGTTCAGCTCTCTCTCTCTCTCTCTCTCTCTCTCTCTCCATTGTTAGGATGCAGAGATTCTGATTGGTGTGTCATCAGTTTTTCTACCTAATGTTTACTCATTGATAAACGTTTTGAGAAATGTGTCTTTCTTTTGAGAACTTGATTAATAGTTTGGGAAAATGGGCCAAATAAAAGCTTATTATGTTAGCAATCGAGAAAAACTGCAATACTATTAGATTCTTACCTAACTCTGCTGTTAGTTTCTGTGATCGGCATCTTCTTATTGATTTTATGTTATTGTTGGATGGCAAAAATGCCGATATCCATGATGAAAGTGGAGCGGGCAGACGGAGAATCGGATCACCAAGCATTTACTGGATGAATCCCAGATCTGAGCCGTATAGAGATTTCTCGTTTGCAAGAATGTTTAGCATCCGTGGTATGAAAATGATCGCTGTGAGATGCTGCGGAGTGAACGAATCTTCAGAGAGTTCTGAGCAAGGGCGCGGGCGCGGCCTCCATGTTGCCAGATCCAGCTATTATAAGCATTTTGGACTTGTCTTTTCCACTTAATTTAACACTTTAGAACTTAATAAAGTAGAACGCTACAGTTTAGAGTCAGCTATATCTTTATCTTATCTTATTTGCAAAAGTTTGGAAATAATTTCAGTTTATTTGTATTTATTTTTAGTTTTTTGTTTGTTTTAGTAGCAATATCTGGCAACACTGCATCGCTGGCACACTGACATCAATCAAAAAAGCCCACGGACAGGTTTTTGCTGACAGGATACGACATTCGGTAAGGGAAACGCAAAAAATATCATGATATTATCTGTCAGAAACGTTATCAACGCTGTCAAAAACAGTAGCATTTAACACTAGTTTAGTTTAGTTTAGTTTATTTATTTATAAAGCACATTTAAAAACAACAGGAGTTGCAACCAAAGTTCTGTACAACAAATATAAAAACTAGTACACACAGATCTGAAGAACAGGTAGGTTACAGAATTAAATGAAATACGCAAAAACTAGTCATGAAGTCTATTCTATGTCATTCAGTATAGTTGAATGACAAATCATGCAAAGTTATTGTATATACTTATGTATTGTTGCATGAATAATAAACAACTAATAAAATTATCCAACCATTAAGTATAGTAAATTATTAACAAATTTTGATGCAATAAATAGGGTATGATTTAAAAATGAGCATCCCTCCAAAACAGAGAAAACATCCTTCACAAACATGTACATGTCTGTGTCCTTTAAAGTGTTTATAGTGTATACTGAAAAAAATGACTCATTGAATTTACTAAATTTTTTTAAGGTAAGTAGTTGCAATCAATTTATTTTAGCTACATTTAAATAAACAAATTTAGTTGACTAACTTTCAACTAAATTTGTTTATTTAAATGTAGCTAAAATAAATTGATTGCAATCACTTACCTTAAAAAAATTTAGTAAATTCAATGAGTCATTTTTTTCAGTGTATATAATGAGTTGTATTTGTATGGGTTATTATAACACAATACAATAGCACCAATCCTGCCCTGCGTTGTTTAAATAGCAAATGCATTTGCGACCATTTGTGCGCCCGTGGGCGTGCTGGTCTAAAAAAAAGGTGTGTTCAGGCGCATTGTTGGCGTGTTGCTATTTTGAGGAACTGAAAATAGACTGCGCCATAGACCACCTCAAACCTTGTCTAAAGTCAAGGGCGCAATATATATATATATTTATATATATATATATATATATATATATATATATATATATATATATATATATATATATATATATATTTATATATATATATATATATATATATATATATATATATATTTTTTTTTTTTTTTTTTTTTTTTTGTTTTTTTTTTAAAGAGCGCGTTAGTAGAAAGTGCGCTTCTGGGCGGGTCCACAAGGCGCGTTCACTTTGCTTATTACACACTGGGATGCGCAGCAGCACACAAACATGCCAAATATTAAAAATTAAAGGATTACAGTGTAAAATAATATTATTGTGTAAGCTACATAAATATAAAAATGTCATACATGTCATAATGGATAGTCATTGTGTGTATCAGAATTGGCCTACCTATTTGCTCGCGCATGAGCAGATCCGTTTTCTCTCTGAAGACGCGTTCAGTCTGTGCACCTTCAAATTCCGCCGTTTAAATAGCGAATCCGCCATGGCGCGAGCGAAACTCGCTCTTAAAGTGAATAGGAGATGAGACTCTGATTGGTTTATTGCACGTTATGCCCAAAAAACACCCATTACTCATTAAGAGAACAGGGACAACCCCTTTAGACCATGCGCACGGGGCACCAACCGTTTTAACGACGTTAAACTAGCAGAAGTGGATTCGGACACGCCCTGAGTGCACTTGCGCTGTGGCTTTAGACCATGCACTTAGATCGTTAAAATAGGGCCCTTAATTAATGTGAATAATGGGAAATGTAAACACACTTGCTGAATAAATTCTGACAAAGTATTAAATCAAGGTATGAGTCATTTTAGCGAAGGCATGATAATTACAAGGATTACAAGGAGAATAGGCCTACTAATTACAAACGTTTGTTATAGTGACAATCTTTCTAAAATAATAAAGTGAGCAAAAACACTAAATGCTGTCAGTGAATGCTGATAAAATGTAAAAAAAAAAATAATAATAATTAAATAAATAAAAAGATAAATGTTACAGTACAATTATTGATCAATGTTAAACTACAATTTGTAATAAATAATGTTGAGTTAAGAACAACATGAATGTATATATATATATATATATATATATATATATATATATATATATATATATATATATATCACTGCAGCCCTCCACCAGTCGGGGCTTTATGGCAGAGTGGCCCGACGGAAGCCTCTCCTCAGTGCAAGACACATGAAAGCCCGCATGAAGGACTCCAAGATGGTGAGAAATAAGATTCTCTGGTCTGATGAGACCAAGATAGAACTTTTTGGCCTTAATTCTAAGCGGTATGTGTGGAGAAAACCAGGCACTGCTCATCACCTGTCCAATACAGTCCCAACAGTGAAGCATGGTGGTGGCAGCATCATGCTGTGGGGGTGTTTTTCAGCTGCAGGGACAGGACGACTGGTTCCCAATCGAGGGAAAGATGAATGCGGCCAAGTACAGGGATATCCTGGACGAAAACCTTCTCCAGAGTGCTCAGGACCTCAGACTGGGCCGAAGGTTTACCTTCCAACAAGACAATGACCCTAAGCACACAGCTAAAATAACGAAGAAGTGGCTTCACAACAACTCCGTGACTGTTCTTGAATGGCCCAGCCATATATATATATATATTCTATATATATATAGAATATTAGAAATAATTTGAGTTTCATTAAATGACCATCCCTACAGTATAAATTCCGGATATCAATTGTTCTTTGAAACCACAATAATGGGGAAGACTGCTGACTTGGCAATGGTCCAGAAGAGAATCACTGACACCCTTCGCAAAGAGGGTAAGTCGCAGAAGGTCATTACTAAAAGGGGTGGCTGTTCACAGAGTGCTGTATCAAAGCATACTAAATGCAAAGTTGACTGGAAGGAAGAAATTGGGTAGGAAAAGGTGCACCAGCAACAGGGATGACCACAAACTTGAGAATACTGTCAAACAAAGCCAATTCAAACACTTGAGAGAGCTTCACAAGGAGTGGACTGAAGCTGGAATAAGTGAATCAAGAGTCACCACGCTCAGACGTCTTCAAGAAAAGGGCTACCAAGCCACTTCTGAAACAGAAACAACATCAGAAGCATCTTACCTGGGCTAAAGAGAAAAAGAACTGGACTGTTGCTCAGTTGTCCAAAGTCCTCTTTTCAGATAAAAGTCAATTTTGCATTTCATTTGGAAAACAAGGTCTGGAGTATGGAGGAAGTCTGGAGAGGCACAGAATCCAAGCTGCTTGAAGTCCAGTGTGAAGTTTCCACATTCTGTGATGATTTGGAGTGCCATGACGTCTGCTGATGTTGGTCCATTGTGTTTTATCAAGTCCAAAGTCAATGCAGCCATCTACCAGGAGATTTTGGAGCTCTTTATGCTTCCATCTGCTGACAAGCTTTATGGAGATGCTGATTTCCTTTTCCAGCAGGACTTTAGCACCTGCCCACAGTGCCAAAACCACATCCAAGTGGTTTGCTGACCATGATATTACTGTGCTTGATTGGCCAGCCAACATGCCTGACCTGAACCCCATATGGAATCTATGGGATATTGTCAAGAGAAAGATGAAAAACAGTCGATCCAACAATACAGACGAGCTGAAGGCTCAATAGTGCCTCAGCAGTATCATAGGCTGATCACTTCCATGCCACACCTCACTGCTGCTGATTCTGTCATTTTTGTGCTAAAGGAGCCCCGACTAAGTATTGAATGCATAAATGAACATACTTTAAAGAACTTGAACATTTCTGTTTTGCAAATCCTTTTTTTGATTGATCTTAGGAAATATTCTAATATTTCGAGAGACTGGATTTTTGACTTTCATGAGCTGTAAGCTCTAATCATGAAATTTAAAACAAACAAAAAAAAACTTTTGAAATGTTTTAGTTTACATGTAATCTAGAATAAATGAAACTTTCACTTTTTGAAATGTTACAAAAACAAACTTTTTCATGATATTCTAATTTTTTGAGATACACATATATGTATGTATGTATGTATGTAAGGGATAATCAACGGCTAGCCGTTGGTTGCCTCCACGAACTGCATTTGAAATACATTTATGCACGGCTAGCCATTGATTATCCCGCTTATTCCATGGTCATATGCCAAGTTATAGACAAATTAAAGCTAGTATTGCTCTTTGCAGCACAATATTTTACCGGGAGGGTACAAATTATGGTTATTTTCGTCAGTTATAGCTCGGTAGCGCTAGCATTCTGCCTGCCTCAAAACAGACACAGAGATGAAATAGTGCGGTAAGATCACATTTATTTGAATGAATTATAGCATTTATTTGAATTTATTATCGAGAGACAGAGAGAGAGAGAAAAAGAGAGATGCAACTGTGTGTGCGTTACCTGCGTCTGCGCGTCTCTCTACAAACAATTAAGCCGTGTTTAGTTACTTCAAAAACAGCGAGTTTACCACCTAGTTGCTGAGAATAATGTAGTGATCTAGTATCTAGGTTATTTTATTAATAACAGTTTCGGGGCAGCATTGACAACAATTTTGTGTGCGTGTGCGGCGCAATCTGTGATCTCCTCTCTCACTCTCTGTGTGTTTGTGTGCAAGTGATGTGTGTTAACATATTTATTCCATGGTCTGTCTGAATATTGGATTCTGATTGATATCCAGTAAAACCATTTAATGCACAGGTAGTTCCAAGTCAGTTTAATCACCGTTCCATATTAATTCGCTGCTTTAATTGAAACACAATTTAAACACAATCTGCTTTGCAAAGAAAAACTCAACTTTCAAACAAACGCAAAGTGATTTGCAAATAGAAAACTCTATTTGAGAGAAAATGCAGAGGTATGGACAAATATGTGTATTGTGTGTTACAACTGTGAGACTCATTTTCCTTTTTATGGCACTTGTGAATTTCACTAACACTGTAGTAGGGTCGCTTTGTGAAAACATCTAAATGGTTAATTATAAAGATAGTAAGACAGAAACTCACCTGTTCCCCACTCATATTTGTCTGAAAAGGTAAAGAGGTGTTTCGGGTCTCGGGAGACTAGCGTAAATTGATCGACAGCGCCATCTCCAGTTTTTGGAAAAGAAAGTTGCTCAATTGCATTTGTGAGAAAATCTTCCTGCATGCGTGTGAGAAAATCTGCCAGCACGCGTGTGAGAAAATCAAGCCAAGTTTCCTCATAAAAAGGTAAATGAGTCTCACAGTTGTTACACACAATACATATATTTGTCCATACCTCTGCATTTTCTCTCAAATAGAGTTTTGTATTTGCAAATCATTTTGCATTTGTTTGAAAGTCGAGTTTTTCTTTGCAAAGCAGATTGTGTTCATTTGCAAAACACTGGATTTGTTTGATGAATATTGGCGCAAAATTCGCTCCATACACATTAACCAACATACATCACTCGCACACAAAAACACACATAGAGAGAGAGAGAGAGAGAGAGAGAGAGAGAGAGAGAGAGAGAGAGAGAGAGAGAGAGAGAGAGAGAGGAGATCGCAGATTGCACTGCACACACACACACACAAACTTCTTGTCAACGCTGCCCCGCAACTGTTATTAATAAAATAGCCCAGATACTAGATCGCTACATTATATTTCTCAGCAACGAGGTGGTAAACTCGCTATTTTTGAAGTAACTAAACACGGCTTGATAGTTTGTAGAGAGACGCAGGTAAAGCACACACAGTTGCATCTCTCTCTCTCTCTCTCTCTCTCTCTCTCTCTCGATAATTAATTCAAATAAATGCTATAATTCATTCAAATAAATGTGATCTTACCGCACTATTTCATCTCTGTGTCTGATTTGAAGCGGGCAGAATGCTAGCGCTAACGAGCCATAGTTGACGAAAATAACCGTCATTTTTACCCTTCCGGTCAAATATTGCACTGCAAAGAGCAATACTAGTTTTAACTTGTCTATAACTTGGCAAATGAAAATGGAATAAGCAGGATAATCAACAGTTAGCACTTCGCGGAAGCAACCACCCTCCACTTCGCCTCAGGTGGTTCTTTGCCTCCACGTCGTGCATTTAAAATCCTTTAATGCACGGCTAGCCATTGATTATCCCTTACATATACTGTGCAATAAAAAAAAATGAAATAAAAAAAATAAATAAATAAAAAAAACATCCAGTTGTTTTTTATAAAATAAAACATGCTGTTAACCAATTAATAGGTTTTTAGCATAGCATTTTTATAGTCTTTTAATATTAAAATGACAATCACTTTTTTTATTATTATTTTACACTATCAATACGTTATTCCGTTTTTTTTTTTTTTTCTTGCATCAAAATGCAATAACTTTGTCTAAGAAACCATCTTTTTCTTTTCTGTTGACATTGGGAAGGCTGTGTGGGTGAGGAAAAATAGCTTAATATTAACCAATAATATCCTAGCCTAACATATGTTTCACCCCCTCACGATCAAAACAAATTCTCATGAATAAAATCAAATCAGACCTTAGATTATTTCTCACTGAATATCCTGTTTCAGTTGGAAATGTGTCACATTACCGAAGTAAAATGTGCTGCAGATTCCATTTAATGTTCACTTGAAGTCACTTTTGAAAGAAATCATTTACCAGTAACATAAAATGTAAATATCGTGGATCACACACCTTTTGACCAAAAATATTTCAGGACTTTTGCAATGTTCCATACTAGATAACTATTTAAAAAAAAAAAAAATCATTTATTAGAGACTGCAATCACAACGTCTTTAGTCTTTCAAACATTCTATTAAATTCCCTGACTTATACAGACATAGAAGTTTTTTTTTTATTCCCTCATATTGTTACGTTTTCATAACATAGTAACCCTAAAATATACATTCAAGTTGTTGTTCATTATTATTATTTATACTGAATGAACTGATGTTTCATCAAACGCATCAATATTTTGGTGAGTGAAGCACATTCTGAATGATCTGCGGTAAGTCACGATGCATTATTCTACATGAAAATACTTCAAACTGCCATTAAGCAGAGCCAAGACATTAATTCCAAGTTTTAGATGTGAGCTAAAGTGGCACTCTATGCCCTTTAGAGTTTTATCTGAAGTTTGCATATGTGTGTTAATGACATAGTCTATTCTGGTGTCTACAAAATTCCGCCAATATTCTCTTTAAAGGTCTTTATAAAGGTTAACTATACAGTTTTATAACCTATCCATTTAAGGAGTCCATTAGCACAGCAACATCACCACATTACTGGCTGACAATCATTAGATTCTTAATTAATTTGAGCTCTCCCATGGACATTTGTGAACCCTTTTTGGTTAAAAAGGAAAATTACTCTCCGTGACTTCACAAAACTTTCTCTCCATAATTATGTTGCTAATAGGAACCAAAATAAGAAAATGGAGACAATTTCAAGACCTCTCTCGAAAAAGGTCAATCATTTAAAAAAGAAGTGTGCAGGGGTCTCTTCATAGTAAAATGAATTATGTAAAAGAATTATGTAAGAAGAGAGATTAAATGTTTTCATATCATAATGACTTCTGATTGTTTGAAATGAATGATTAGAGATACCTCAAAATGTACTTCAATTAGACCTTGCTAATTATTGTTTCTGTTACAAAAAGGAGAGACCTATGACTGCAGCTTTATTCATAATCATTGAATGTACAGCAGCCACAGAAGAATCTAGACACTTGATATATCTGAACGTCTGCATCACAAAAATATAAAAATAGATATTTAATCATTTACGAAATCAGCTCCCCATAAGTTAACACTGGCACATTGCGATTAACCTACCAATCAATTAATATAATTATTTACTGTATTATATATAAATACTGTATTATAACATAATATTCTACCCATCAACCTATCAATCTGTCCATCAGCCCACTAATCCACCTATCAACTTGCCAATGTAACAATCTACCCATCAACTTATCCTAGTACAACCTACCTGCCAACTAGGGATATGTGATGTTGACAAAAATTACATCTCAATATTTTTGTGATCTTTTCGATAACAATAATTAAACAATAATTTCCTTAGTGTGTTTTTATGCTCGAACCTTGGCTGGTTCAGGTGGATAAATAAATATGACACCAAAACTCCAAGTATGTGGCAGCAAGTCCCTGTCTTAATGAGTGATTCATTGAATCATTCATTCAAAACAGCTGATTCAATTAGAAACAAAGCGGGTGGCTGTCTTTTGCCCTATCCAAATACCCACACTTGCGGTCTTTGCACTTGACTACTTATAATGTATGACATATTTCCTGTATTTGGCCCAAGTGTTCAAGTGAGCATGAAGACCACAAGTGTATGTACAACTTTTTATTACCTGATGGGACATGCTTATAGTGTTTTAAAAATGTTTACAGAGCTTTATTTTTATTTTCAATACTTTGCATTTTAAAATAAAATTATAAATGTCTGTTCAGTAGTACCTATAACAGATGACACAATTTAATTTGTAGTGCTTCTAATTAAGTGATAAAAAGCAATGTTGTACAAAATAAATATACTCATCTTTGCACCAATAAAATGTGCAAAACTTTCTTTTATGACCAAATTATTTGTAATATCTAATTATTATTAATATTTAACTTACATTGGAAAGGTTTCCATGACCTCTCGCGAGATCTCACCAAAAACTCTCACGATTTATTTCCAGAACATGATGCATGAAGTGATACACTAAGCCGCTTGTGCACTTACTTCCTGTTGCGTGTATGCGCTGTCAAGTCGCCAAAACAAACCACAAGTGTGGTTATTTGGACAGGGTATTTATGAATGGATTATTGAATCACTGATTCAAATGATTTGTTCAAAAACAGATTAATTCAGGAACGTAACACTACAGTGTTGCTCTAAGATGCACAAATGTTCTTTTCCAGCTTTGTTTGGAATTCTTTTCATTGGTCAAACAGAGGGAAAAAAAAGAAAAGAAATAAAACAGACAAAATTGTGTCTAAAATATAACTCGCTCAATATTAACTTTGCTTTTTGAACTGTTGTATAAAGTTAATATCACATTCACCATTGCGCTCACAGGAAAATGGGAAAAAGTATATATATATATATATATATATATATATATATACTTTTTCCCATTTTCCTGTGTATATATCTGTAACGTGGGGTTTGGGTTTTGTTTGTGGTTCATGTTTTCATGTCTTTTATTGTCTTTGTATTTTTTGTATTTCATGTCTTTGTATTCTGGAGTGTAGTCATGGTCCCTGTTTGTGTCATGCTTCCCTTGCCCTCATGTATTCCTGCTATTGGTTCCTTTGTTTATTGTGTCATGTTCTCATTGGTTGTCTTAGTCATGTGCCTTGTTTCCCGTTGGTTGGTTCTTGTCATGTGACCTGTATTGTTTGCTATAAGTAACCATCATTTTGCCATTGTTCCTTGTCGTGTATTGATGTTGTGACCTGCTGTTGGTGAGTCTAGTTTGTTTCATGCCAAGTCAAGTCTGTTCATGCCAAGTCTGTTCAAGTCAAGTCTCTGTTTGGATTTTGGATCACTTCTGTAAATAAACTGCACTTGGGTTCTTCACTACGCTCACCTTCAGTGGACTCCCCATTACAATATCTCACTCTCAAGACATGTTTTTGTTTGTTGCAAAGTGAGTGACATACCCCATAATATCAGCTCACATATTGTTAGAATTTTTAAGCTCAAATTTAAGATTTTTTAAGACCTTTTTTAAGACCTGCACAAATAAAATTAATACCATATGAGCGGGGTAGCGCGGTCTATAGTACCATATTAAACTGTAAAATGACTGTAAAAAGCATAATTTACAATTCAGATACAAGTTTTCACAAAAACAAAAAGTTTTGTAAAATGATAAACTTTACATTTCAGCCTTTACACCATTTTTAAGAAAATGGATAAGTCAAAAATATTAATAACATTGATTTCAACAATTATCAATAAATTATTATATAAATTAAATAACATGACTTAGGGGTATGCGAAATTGGCAAAAAATGATATCTTGATATTTTCTGGGATTTTATCAATAACAATAATTAGACGATATTTTGCTGAGTGTGTTATTGTGCTGGTATCTTAAAGATTACCATGGACAGGTGACTCCTGAATTTTTTTGATATTCTTCATATTCTGTGTGGTCAGTTCACAGCAGTGATAGAAATTAGTCTTTTCCAACAAGTTTTATGGGCATTTTTACCTTTAAGCCATTTTTTCTAAAAGTGTGCATCATTTTTTGAGTCAAATTCTTGCATTTGGGATGTTACCAAGCAAATGAAATCAGTATCAACAAAATGTATCTTTGCAATGCATCTGAAGTGGCATTTAGATGTATTTACACACTCTTTAATGCAGCTCAGAGCGACATAGAATGCTAACCTGCACAGTTACAAATCCATAAATGATGCTTTGATATTTG
This sequence comes from Spinibarbus caldwelli, assembly GCA_039654775.1. Taxonomy (NCBI): domain Eukaryota; kingdom Metazoa; phylum Chordata; class Actinopteri; order Cypriniformes; family Cyprinidae; genus Spinibarbus; species Spinibarbus caldwelli. The sequence continues at coordinate 28,395,928 of CM077243.1, forward strand.
AAACATAAAACGTTGAAAACTGATGTTTGAAATTATTTTAAAAATATGAATATACTTTAAATGTGAAATTAAAACGGCCAATAGGTGGCAGTAAGTCAGCGTTAATAAGTGAGTCATTGCGACTGAACCGAATCATTTAAACGTTTGATTCATTCAGGAACGAAACACCGTCATGTTGCTCAGAGAAGCAAAACAGTGCTGTGGCTGTGTTTGGAATTATTTTTGTTGTAGAAATAGAGCAAAAACAGCCAATATGGTGTCTAAAACGTAAGTCTCTTAAAATTAACTTCTTGTTTATTGAACTGTTGCATAAAATCAATATCACATTTGTAATCATGCTGATTTTTGGAGAAAAAAAATGGCACTCTTTGTGTGATATTAACTCTATGAAATGATATAAATATAGGCTATACATTTTCTGCCCCCGTATCTTAAATTATGTGATCAGTCTAAATGTATTTTAATAGACTGAATCGCACGCACACTAGTTTAAGCTATGTTAACTGATTCATTCTCTGCCAGCAGGTGTTGCGTTTGGCTGAAATATAAGAGTTTTCCCGGTAAAGACAGAACACAAAGCAGCTCAGCACCGGACTTTGAACTCGCAGCGCTCATGTTTATTTAATGAAATCATAGCCTTTTGAAGTTTAATCGTCACATTCAGCCATATCGCAATTATTGTCTTTCCTTCTCCAAATTTAAGACCTCTTGAAATCATAATTAAGACTTTCTTGTACAATTTAAGACTTTTTAAGGCCTTAAATTTGATACAACTAAATTTAAGACTTTTTAAGACATTTTAAGACCCCGCGGACACCCTGAATATTATAATAGATGATAAATATCACACACCCTACTACCAACCTACTAATCTACTGTCCACCAACTAGCCAACCTATCAAACTATTTTTTAACCTACCAACCTCCTATCTACTTACCAAACTACTGTATCAATCTACAGTACTTATAAACCATATTGCCCATGAATCCATACACAAACTTGCCAACCTATCAATCTCTCATCCAATTTACCAAGCTCTAATCTAGTTACCAGCCTACTACTATATAATAATCTGCCCATCAAGTTATCAAAATACCTACCAAACTATCAGTATACCAACCAACAGTAGTGACATTACTTGTAAAATATTGTAGTGTTTCCAGTCACAAGCTATTTTTTATTTGTTTATTTATTTGTTTGATTTTTAAATAAAGTAGTGGTGTAGTGACACAAAACTCTATATTGTAAGGATTACAAATATGAATTATGAATTAAATATGAATTAAATATGAGCAAGAAATGCCTGACTGGCAAATGGTTTGCTCTATTGAGTCAGTTCTTTTCAATGAATGCATTAAACATTAAGCAAAATGATGATTGAGAAAAAATTGTAAAAAAAAATCAGTTTGAGACTCATCAGCCTCAATAACTAAATAATATAAGGTAAAAGAGTACTGCAATATTTTAAAAGGAAGATAACAAAAATAGCACTGCTTTCTACTGAATTACTTCACTTAGTGAGACTTGTAACACAGTTTAGAGACAACAATTGTCAACCAAAACTCTAATCCCTATAGTGGCCAACTAATACTTATTCCTGGGTTTAGATCTAACACTTGATGCTACAATCCATTGAAAACAATCTGGGAATAATGTAAGTGATGAAGAAGATCTTTAAGATCAACACTGAATGTGCAGCTCTGCAGGTTGAGATGTTACACAAGAGCAATTACCTTAACCTTCCATAGCAAATTGTTAGGCATTAGCATGTTTTTTTGGACATTATGCTTTAAAAAAAAAAAAAAAACACCTGCATTTGAAAGACAACAATATAGTTTTTAAAAAAAAAAATTATGGTAACACTTTAGTATGGGGCCAATTCTCACTATTAACTAGTTTCTTAGCATGCCTATTATTGAAATATTGTCTGTTTATTAGTACTTATAAAGCATATATTCTGCATGACTATAACATAACTTAACAATTATCTTACTATTAACAAGCAGCAAAATTAGGAGTTTATTGAGGCAAAGTTTATTAGTGCCTATGAAGGGATCTGCCTACTGTAACCATTTTGCTTTTCTGTTATTCTGAGTCCGTGAGAAATTGTATTTCTCAGTTTCTCCATGTAATGTGAATCAGAGAGACAAAAAACTTGGACAGTGCAAAACAATCTGAGAAATAGTGCATTTGTAAACAATTTGTCATAATAAATACACATAGTGATTAAAGCTACATAAAAATATTGTCTGTTAAAGTGCCTTCAAATTACTTCAAAATTCAACTAATTCCTAATACTAATACCTAATACTTCAAATTAGGTACTTTTTCTAAGTAACTTGCAATATAGTTAATTTTTTTTTTTTTTTAGAAGGGTAGCTTGTCTGTAGTAACTGCTTAAAATTATGTTTAGCTTGTACAGTAGATTGGCAAGCTACAGTTTTAAAGTAGCTTCCCAAACATTTCTACCTACCATACTACCTATCTAGACATCCATCATAAAGAATTGATTATATAACCTCACTCTGGAGGTGTTTTTATATGCATTCTTATTTATGCCTCAACATATATTTTATATTATGCATGGCCATTATTTCTTTCCAACTCTACAACCTCTAAATTTGGGTGATTACGGTCTGACCTCCCTTAAGCTCTGTAACTCATCATAAAGACAAGCTAAAGCTGTCACTTTTCTAAGATAATGCACAGTGCTCCCTGGCAGAGCTCTCCACCTGGTCTGCAGCTGTTTATATCTTTCCGTCGACACAGCACAGCTCTTTAATATGTTCTGTGTCATGTACAAGCTGAACGGAGTGCTATCAGCAAAGCGCCAGGTCAAAAGACTGTTCCAGTAATTCCTCTATCTGTCTCTTTAAATGAGAATGTCTAGAGAGGCCAAGCAAGCAAAACAGCCGACCAGCTGCCCTAAAGACAGGCCCTAGAGAGGGCACCCACTGTCACTACACAGTTTAACACAAACACTGTGGGTGTCTTAAGGATAAGGCTCTCTAACTAGAGGTGCTTTTATGTCCATACTAACAGATATCAATTTAGTTGTTGTTGTTACATGAAGGTCATATTAAATTATCAGAAACTATTGAAATATTTCCCTCAGTGGTGGCGTTATTGCCACCATAACCAACAATTTTG